>JAAGEH010000076.1:67535205-67567235 GCA_011751065.1 Lasiurus cinereus
GTATTTATGGGGAGAAGGAGGAATGAGGAAGTTAGCGAAAATTCCTAGCCCTAAGGCGAAACGCCTGGCTTTCAGGAGATAGGGAAAGAGATAGGGTTTGGGGTAATAGAAACTTAGCCCGAGGTTAGTGCTAATTTGGCTGGCGCTTACTACAAAATGGCTATCAAGCACAAGTTTCCCACAATACATATACCTAATAAAGATATTAAATTACTATGCTACTGGTTTATGTATTTACTATATTATAGCTTTTATCATTAGAGTATATAATCTTTCTATTTATAAAAAAAGAAGTTAGCTATAAAACAGGAGGTTGTATTATGCAGGCAGCAGTCTCATACATTGCTTACTGCATCTCTTGATTGAATCATTTTCTCTTTGCTTGATTTAATCTCATGTTGTTTTGTACAGCAATATGCTGTACAAGCTTTTACCCTAGGAGCAATAAGCTGTACCATACAGTCTAGGTCTGTAGGAGGCTAGACCATCTAATTTCAGTTAAGTGCACTCTATGATGTTCGCACAACAAAATTGCCTAATTACTTATTTCTCAGAATGTATCCTGTCATTCATTACAGTGGTGCATAACTGTAATTCTAATACAATGTAAGTACTATGTGAATAGTTTGTTATACTGTATTGTTTAGGAAACAATAGGAAGAAAAAGTCTGTGCACTTTCAATACAGATGCAAGTACCATAGGCCTAAATACATGGTACACGTCCGCAACATAACTTTTTTTCCAAATATTTTCAATCTGCTGTGGTTTAACCCACAGATGCTGAACCTGCAAATACAGAGGACTAACTTCAGTATTTTAGAGAGCGCTCAAAATAAGAATTAGGAATTTAGTGGCCATTGTTTATACCCAATAGGATTGAGAGAGATGCTAACTGTAAAGGGTCAGGCATTAGTCAGGACTTAACTTCCTTTGCTGCAAATCTAGTGTTAATTGACAGGTTTTAGGACCATATTTTGTTTCAGTATTTTTGCATTATGACATATTTCATTATCCAAAATATCTCTAAAAATCTTCTCTTCTTTAAAATATATAATCATTCTTGTTGGTTTGATTATGCATTTTATTTGCACTATTGGCCATGTGTGGGGCTTTTTTAGGATAATTCTAAGATGTAAAGAAAGGCAATAGGAAAATAATATGCAATATAACAGAGCTACATTTACAGCCTTCAGAGCGTCATTAGATTCCACAAGGAGAAGTGCAACTGTAATTAAACTTCCTTTAGGAAAGAATCAAGGATTTGAAGTTTTCTGGACTTGAAAGGGCTGGCTTTCTGGGAGTTTCATGACAAAAGAGAAGTTTGTTCTATTTCACAGAAGTAAAGTGAACTGAATGGACAAGCAAGTGCCTGGACAAATTATTTACATAAGCAAAACTGCATAAAATATCTTAATATAAGTATAAGATGGATGCTCTTTTCCTGATTGCTTTAATTATGATTCTCCTCTGGGAACTTATGGTTCATTCATTCCATAATCATCTATCCTTCTTAGCAGATTTGGAAAAATAGATGAAAATTTGTGGTAATTAATAAAATTTCAAGTGATTATTTCTGACAGGGTGTGGCTTCTGCATTTGTAGCCAACCTTGAGATAATAATTAACCAGGGTCTCTATATCTCAGGCTTTCCATAACCCAGAGAGATGTACACCTCATATTTGGAAATCAACTTAGCAATATGGCAAATAAAATCCTTAAAATTATAGATACATTTTGATCAGCTAATCCATTTATAGTAATTCATAATAAGGGAACATAATCACAGAATTTTAATAGAGAAAAAAAGACAAACCATCTAAATATCCAACAGGAGAAAAGTGCTTCAACAAATATGCTGTAGCCATAAAATGGAATATTATGCTACCATTAATGATTAGGTAGACTTATTTTTACTAACATAACAAATATTCTCTCTGGTTTGTATACTTTTGTAGTATGTTCCAAAACAAAATGTCTGATTTAATTCAATTTTTATGTAAATACTAGAGGCCCAGTGCACAAAATTCGGCCTGCACCCTCTCCAATCTGGAGCCCCTTGAAGGATGTCTTATTGCCGATTTACAGGGATCAGGCCTAAAATGGCAGTTAGATATCCCTCTTGCAATCCAGGACTGCTGGCTTCTAACTGCTCACCTGCCTGTCTGATTGCCCTAACCACTCTGCCTACTGGCCTGCTCACCCCCGAATACCCCCCACCAGCCATGCCAGTGTGATCACCCCCAACTGCCTCCCCCGCCAGGCTGCTCACCCCCAAATGCCCCACCTGCTGACGTACTAACCCCTACCTTTCCTCCCCACTGGCCTGCTTGCCCCCAACTACCCCCCTATGGGCCTGCTCACTCCAAACTGCACCCCTGCTGTCCTGATCACCTCCAACTGATCCCCACTTATGGGGTGAGGGCTGATGACTGTTTGCAGGCTGGCCAAGCCCCCCAGTGGAGACCCTCACCCCATGGGGATGTGGCCAGCCTGGGTGAGGAGCTGAGGGCTGTTTTTAGGCTGGCCATGCCCCCTGACAGTCCAGGCTCCCAACTCATCCTCTTTTTCTTTTCTTTCTTTTTTTTTCAGTGTCTCCTTGAGTGGAGGCCAGGGCCAACTGGAAGCAGGTATCTGAGATTTATTTTATCTTCTACAATTGAAACTTTGTAGCCTTGAATGGAGGTCAGGGTTGGCCAAGGCAGGCAGTAAGTTTGGCTTCCTCCATTGCCTGGGGCAATCCAAACCTCCTGCTCACTCCAGCTTCGTGGCCACCACCACCACCATCTTGCTCAGGCTAATTTGCATACTTGTGCCTGATTGGCTGTGGGTGTAGCGAGTGATAGTCAATTTGAATGGTTCTTTTTTATTAGTGTAGATAAATAGAAGGGTAAACCCATGTGATAATGTTATATCATTTTTTTGTTCTGATGTTTTCTAGGTTTCTATAATGATATATAGTCTAACTTACATAATTTAAAAATTATTTTTAAATAAATGAATATTTGAGGACACCCCAAGAAGAAAAAAAATTCTAAAACAGTGCTCTAAATACAGTGTGAATGTAGATGAAACAGCAGAGTGAGTGAAGACAGTTATGGGAATAATTGAAACATTTTCAGCATAAACTATAGTCTAACTGGGCCACTTCCTCCAAGTTTGTTAAAATTATATTTCTGCCCAACTTCTAAGTCAGGGATTCATCACTCAGATATGAGATCAACAGTCATATCAAAGATGCATGTGAGGCTCTCAGAATCCCAGAAAAATCTAAAAATTAAATTAATTCGCTTTCACTTGGATATTGAGTATTTAATGTACAGAGCATGTTTGGAGAAAACAAAAGAGGCATCATGATGAAATTAGGCACTACTTATACCAACTCCAAAAGTTTGGATATCATTGATCTAAAGTCAGGTAGAAAATTACCAAATATGTTTATTTGGCCACTGTCTTTTTTGCCCAAATTCCATAGGGCACATAGCAACTCCAAGAGTCTTTACAAGTGACCTGGGGAAGACTGTATAGAGACTGGGACCTGGGTGTCCTGAGACATAGTGCCCAAAGCAGAGCTTAACCCAATACAGCCCAGGAACTTATCTGCCATAACTTCTACAACATCCTCCTGACAAAAAGAAAGCCTGAGATAGTCAGATTTACCCAACATGCACGACTTCCTGCCTGGCTTTCAGGTCCAGTGCTGATTTCTTCCTAGAGTTTGAATCCAAAAAGCCTAATCAGGACCTAGTTTCCTTAGCAATGACTTCCAAGCCCAAAGGGCATTTTTCTCTTTAGCAGTGAAACATCTTATTTGGCTGAAGCCTGGAATAGTACTAAACCAATGGTTTGCCGCTCTGTTGACTAATGATTTGCTGACTCTCAATTCCAATAATTACGGGCTGTTGTTTTTCCTTGTGATTAAGCCCTACTTAGGCTAGCCAAATTGGCTTCATCAGGGCACCTGCAGAGTGAGCTGTATAAGCTAAGATGCCCACTGACAGGCTGAGTGGTAAAACAGAAGCAATGAGATCATTGGTGACATCACAGAACCTCAGGTGCCGTGACACCAATTCTAAGAAGAAAACACATAGAAAGAAAATTGGACAATGGGAAGAGAGAAAAACAAAATATCAAAGAGAGAAAAACGTATGGGTCCAAAATCACATTTGAGGAATTTATCTGAAACATTTAGAAAGTTTCAGGGTTTTGTTTTTGTTTTTCAGAATGGCTTTCATTCTTGGGCAGGTGAGTGTGAGAGAGGATGGGTTTCTGAGGTAGTTCTAAAATTTAAAAGGGAAAGAACTGATTTGAAAGGTTCCATATTAATGGGATACAACTTAAGTATTAATAACAAAATATTTTAAGAGATTGTAACAAAGAGGTTAGACAGCCATCATCGAAGTGACAGAATCAATAGAAGATAGAAGTTTTTCACAAGCAAGTCACAAGAGGTTAAAAATGAGTCTCTGTGATATGAAAGCAGTAATGGATCTAAGATTTCCAGATACATCAGTGATACAACCAAAATGGAAATTTGAGTATCCTTCAGTAAATATGAGAAGAAGCAGTAAGTTAGAGGAGCTAAAAGTTAACGCAATTAAGAAGTATTGGGAGAATATAAGATGGCGGCATAGGTGAGCACCTAAACTGCTGCCTCCCACACAATTTCAAAACTACAACTAAAAGACAGAACGAACATCATCCAGAACCACAGGAAAGCTGGCTGAGTTGAAATTCTACAACTAGAAGGAAAGAGAGGGGCTCATGAAGACCCAGAGGAGCTGCAAAAAGTTGAGGTACAGAGACGCACGTGTGGAGAAAGCGGGTGCCAGATTTCCTGGCTGGCTTCCTCTGGCAGGAGGGAGATGGGAGACTTGCACTGAACCCCTTATCCTACGGCACTGAACCTCAGGTTTGGCGGAAACTCATACGGGGGAAGTTTGAACTGTGAAAAGGGAGAAGTGCATGGAAATTTAGGGGAGCCGCGAAAGGGCAGAAGTTTGGTGGCGCTCATACCACTGTGCGCAGAGGACAGACTGCTGATTGTGCCACCGGCTTGTGGGTGGGAGACAGAGCCTACAGACTGCGCCACTTCTAACTCCACTAAACCCCAGTTTCGGGCTAAACCCTGGGGACCCAGACTCATACAATCCTGGAGCACAAAGGAGCCATAAAGGCAGCGGTCTAGAGGCACTGCACGCAGGCACACAGGGACCACTCCAGCTATTATCCAGAGACATGTGAGACCTAGGGGCCGTGTAGGGAGGGGCTGACTGGAAAGCAAGGCAATCCTTTAAGCCCTGAAACTCCACCCCTCCCAAGCTCAACAGAGAGGCTTTTGCAGTTTTGCAAGTCTTATATCATAAGGCTGAATCCAACACAGTTCTCCTGGCATAGTGAAAATGTGGAGACAAAGGAAGAGATCTCAAACAAAAGAAATGGAGGAAACAAATGACTGAATATAGAGTTCAAAACCATGGTTATAAGGTTTTTCAAGAATTTCGTAGATAAGATGGATAAATTTAGCAAGACCCAAGAGAAGATGAAAAAGTACCAACTAGAAATTAAACATACACTGACTGAAATAAAAAAATATATACAGAGACCTAACAGCAAACTAAAGGAAGGCAAGAATCAAGTCAAAAATTTGAAATATAAAAAAGCAGAAAACACTCAACTGGAAAAGCAAGAAGAAAAAAAGAATCTAAAAATGTGAAGATAATGTAAGGAGCCTCTGGGGCAACTTCAAGTTTACCAACATCAGAATTGTAGGGGTGCCAGAAGAAGAGAAAGTGTAAGATACTGAAAACCTATTTAAAGAAATAATGACTGAAAACTTTCCCCACCTGGTGAAAGAAAATAGACTAACAATTCCAGGAAGCACACAGAACCCTATATAAAAGGAATCCAAAGAGGGCTATACCGAGACACATCATAATTAAAATACCAAGAGCAAAAGACAAAGAGAGAATATTAAAAGCAGCAAGAGAAAAACAGTTCATTACCTACAAGGGAGCACCCATACAACTATCAGCTGATTTCTCAACAGAAACTATGCAGGCCAGATGGGAGTGGCAAGAAATATTCAAAGTGATGAATAGCAATAACCTACAACCAAGAATACTCTATCCAGCAAAGCTATCATTCAGATAAAGAGCTTCACAGATAAGAAAAAGCTAAAGGAGTTCATCAATACCAAACCAGTATTATATGAAATGCTGAAAGGTACTCTTTAAGAAGAGAAAGAAGAAAAAGGTAAAAGATAAAAAATTATGAACAACAAATACATATCTATCAACAAGTGAATCTAAAAATTAAGTGAATTAAAAATTTGATCAACAGAATAAACTGGTGAATATAATAGAATCAGGAGAACAGAAAGGGAGTGGACTGATAATTCTCAGGGGGAAAGAGGTAAGGGGGGGTGCCGGGAGAAACTGGACAAAAATCATACACCTATGGATGAGGTCAATGCAGGGGGAGGTAAGGGCAGAGGGAGGGGTGGGAGCCGGTTAGAGGGGAGCTATGGAGGGGAAAAAAGAGAAACATATGTAATAATCTGAACAATAAAGATTTAATTTAAAAAAAGAAAGAAGTATTTACCCTTTAGTTACTTTCTATAGGGACTGGTGAACATTGACCAGAGTGAGTGAGTTGCTTCCTTTGTCAGCTACATTAAAACATTCTGGAGACAACATGGGGGACCTGGAGAATATTATGCTAAATGAAACAAGCCAGTCAGAGAAAGACCAATATCACATGATCTCACTTATAGGTGGAATCTAATGAACAAAATAAACTAATAAACAAAATAAACCCAGAGACCTGGAAGATGCAACAGACTGACGATTCTCAGAGGGAAGGATGCCAGTTAGGCAGGAAGAGATTGACTGAAGAACTTATATGCATATATGCATAATCCATGGACAGACAATAGTTTGGGGAAGGCCCCCCTCTGCCAGCCCAGTCATCCCCAACTGCTCTCCACTGCAGGCTTGATTACCGCCAACTGCCCTTCTCTGCAGGCCTAGGTCCCCTCAACTGTCCTCCCCTGCAGACCTGGTCACCCCCAACTGCTCTCCTCTGCTGGCCTGGTCACCCCTAACAGCCCTCTCCTGCGGACAATCTTGTGGTAGCCACCTTGTGGCCACATAGGGGTGGCCATCTTTAACCATATGGGATTGGCCATCTTGTGTGTTGGAGTGACGGTCATATTACTCTTTCATTAGATAGGACTAGATGCCCAATGCAAAAAATTCGTGCACAGAGGGGGTGTTCCCTCACCCCTGTCTGCACCCTCTGCAATTTGGGACCCCTACACCTTTTTCTTACCTAGCTAACCTCTTCACATTTAAAAAAAATTAACTGAAATATCACCTACTCTAGGAAATCCTCTTTGAACAAGTGTCTTTATAATCTGTATTAAGTAATTTCATAGTTACCATTTTTTTCTTTAACAGCTACTTAGAGTGGATGCAATGTGGTTTTCATTCTTGCATCTGAAATTTTTCTTCTTGCTCTTGTAATAGCAAAGCTTATCCAATTTACATTTGCCCTTCAAGGGCTTATATTTGGTTCAGTTTCTAGTTGGCTCCCTGCTTTTTTTTTTAAGCAATAAATGTGGGTTGTGATAGTAAGCCTCACTTGTAATCAAGGCTATAGGTCTCTCTATCTGAATATTTCTATAATACCTATCACTTTAGCATACCAGAGATTGTGTTCATTTATAGACAATAACAAATGCCACCTGATCATTTGATCTTCCAGTAATATTTTATAGCAAGATGTATTATTCTAGTAATTTAACTATTACAAAACTGAGGTATACAGAAATAAATCACATTGAACAATAAAGAATGACTCAAATATCAAAGCATAGTACACTTAGGGCCTCCCTTGTCTTGTGCCTCAGATATCATAGCATAGTACACAGTTCACGTGGAACTCAGCTTCAATTAAAATAGGAAGGGATGCCATTCTCATGAAGCAGCTACTTACACACATATTTTTAATTTAAATCACAGCACATACTCTTTGTACTAATTATTGGAAAATCATCCTAGCCATTGCCTCTGTTCCTGTGTTGTAGCCTTACATTCTGATGTTATTATTGCACTTTTATCATCCACTCACTCTAATAAGCTTGTGAATTTTTTAAGGGCAGAAATCATGACTTGAGCTTGTGTTTCTCTGTCATGGTGCCTAGATGAATACTCACATGCCATCCAGTCCAAATGACTGTGATGAGAGAGGCCCACTGTTGCTAGAGACCTCTGATTTTTATTTAAAGGTCCTCAGTTGTTCTAAACCTTTACAAAGGGGTGAGTAGGGGCTGAGGGAATTTGAGGAAACCCAGACTCCTAAAAGATTTTGCTAAGCTGGCCATCGAGACCACCGGGCATTTGTCCAATTAAAACCTGACACACAGCAATAACAAAGACACTGGTCCCTTACTGCTAATGCATGGGGATCAAACCCCAGCCTTCAGGAACTCACTCCTGGGCTGGTGCTCCTAACTCTGGGGAGAGAGACTTCCCAGGGCTGCAGGCTAGAGGCCCTGGACTCCACACCACACCCCCAACAGGTCCCTAGCGCAGGTTCGTCAGCAGAGCAGCTTCTTCGCCTAGGATTGTGGGGGCAGCTTGGCCAGGCTCTGCCTGACCTGTTGGTCCCATGATCACGGGGCGACTTGGCCTGGTCTCTTCACCGCGTGATCACAGGGTGGCCCAGCCTGGCCTGTTGGCCCTGTGATTGTGGGGAGGATCAGCCTGCCACTCAGCCTGGCCTCTCCTCCCCACGATTGCAGGGCAGCTTGACCTGGGCTCTTTGCCCTGTGATCGCAGGCCAGTTTGCACCCAGGCAGGCAGCATCGGGCACTGCCCCTGCCACCTGCCCAGGCCCAAGCTGCCATTGCTATTGCAGCTTGGACCAGGCAGGCAGCATAGGGTGCTGCCCCTGCCACCTGCCAGGGCCCAAGCTGCCATCGCAATTGTGGCTTGGACCTGGTCAGGCAGAGGGGCTGCCAGGGGCTTGGACCCAGGCAGGCAGCTCAAGGTGCTGCCCCCACTATCTGCCCGGTCCCCGAACCCCAGGACAGAATAGGGTGCTGCCTGCATGCCTGTGTATGCCAATTTATCTGTCATCTTTGCTGAGTTAATTTGCATATCACTCCTGATTGGTTATGGGTGTAGCAGAGGTATGGTCAATTAGCATTTTTCTCTTTTATTGGTATAGATGGTAAAACTTGCTTTTTTGGCTTTCTGAGCAGCACTATGGTGATGGACAAGAACAAGTGCCTTATGAAAGTACCAAAAAGGGAACCAAAAAGAAACTTTTTGATCCATTTTTTAAGAAATATTCATATAATGTGAAAGTACCAGCTATGTTTAATATAAGAAATGTTGAAAGAACACTAGTCATGAGAACTCAAGGAACAAAAATTGCATCTGATGGTCTCAGGGTGGTGTTTTTGGAGTGAGCCTAAATGAGCTGCAGAATGATGATGCTGCATTTAAAATATTCAAGTTATTACCGAAAATTTTCAAGACAAAATTGCCTAATTAATTTCCATGACATGGATCTTACCCATGACAAAATGTGCTCCATGATCAAAAAATGGCAGCACATGATTGAAGCTCATGTTGGTGTCAAGACAAGCGATGGTTATTTGCTTTGTCTATTCTGTGTTGGTTTTAATAATAAAATGCAACAATCAGATTCAGAAGACTTCTTGTGCTCAGCATCAGCAGGTCCACCGAGTCCTGAACAAGATGATGGAAATCATGATCCAAGAGATGCGGGCAAATGACTTGAAAGGAGTGGTCAATAAACCCATTCCAGAGAGCACTGGAAGAGACATAGAAAAGCCTTGCCATTCTATTTTTCTGCTCCATTATGTCTTTGTCAGAAAAGTCAAAATGCTGTAGAAGCCCAAGTTTAACTTGGGAAACTCATGGAGCTTCCTGGTAAAGGCAGCAGTTCAGGAAAAGCTACTGAGGATGAGATAAGTGCTAAAGTTTAATGAGCTGATGAATATGAGGCTCTAGTCCAATAATCTATTTCAAAGTCATACTTTTAGTGGTGATAAATAAAAATCCTATATGTGAAAAAAATGATAATAAAATGGTAAGACTTTCTTTGAATTTTATGAAAGTTATAGAGTAGTATTATATAATGCATGTAAAAGCTGCTGCCCAGTAATTGATCATAACAGATATGAAAAACTATGATCTAAGTATGATATAAAGCTGGGTAGAGTGTCCCTGAAACAGGAGGAAGATACTTTTAAAATATAGACAGACATTGAATCCTTGAGATTGAGGATATGAGAGGATACTCAATGTTAAATGAGACCCCAGATTTTCTTACTCTCATGAAACCTGAAAACTGCCAACAGTTCCAGCAGGCTTCAGTCCCTGCTGCCAGGAGTCCACAGGGGAAATGGGAACCAACTTTAATCACAGTAGACTCAGTGATAAAAATGGCCAGGAACATTACTTTTATTTATTTTTTTTTAAGCAGAGTAAGCTCTACTTTATTTTTTAAATATATTTTATTGATTTCAGAGGGGAAGGGAGAGGGAGAGAGAGATGATAAGAGAGAATCATTGGTTGGTTGCCTTCTGCAGTCCCCATACTGAAGATCGAGCCCACAACCTGGATGTGCACCCTTGCCCAGAATCAAACCTCAGACCCTTCAGTCCACAGGCCAACACTCCATCCACTGAATCAAACCAGTTAGGGCCAGGAATCTTACTTTTAGTAATGATTGGAAAGATACACAGTATTTGGGGATTTATTAAAGCGTACTTTAAATGTCATTTGAAAAAGCACATATAAAAGAAGGGTTGTTCCAAAAGCCTTGAAGAAATTGGTGACATCTAATATGTGTCTGCTTTTTAAAACCCAGAACCTGTCTGGAGGTGTCAGGTGAGCAGCAAACCAGAGGGGCCATTACTAGGCAACCATCTCACCAATGGATTCAGAAAGGATCTTTTACCTTTGAGCTCATTACTGAAAGTAAAACACACTTAGGAACTGAGCAGTGCGCTGTGATTGTCCCTACTGCTCCTGAGGGATGGCCTCCCTTAAAACAAAGGCTTTTTCTCAAGGTCTCCCTATTGTTGCCTTAATTTTGAATTTAAAAAAGGGGGGCTTGGGGTATTTCTTATTCAAATACAACTCTGAAACACACCTTCCTTCCACTCTTGTTCTTTCCTTATCACATCTCTATCCTGTTTACATGCAGTCTCACCCATCATAGACAGTTCAACTGTATAAAATTATGGTCACACTAAAATAAAATTATGAGCACTTACAACACACAATTTCACTATATCTCAAATATAGACAATTTAGATGGTCTAGTTCTGGTTTAAAATATCATTTATCATCCTTTCCAATCAATGGCTTTCCAGTTCAAAGCCACCTTCAATGATAGAGACAAGTGTGCTGTTATTTCACAGGTTTTCCTGATTGAATTCCTGATTATGGTGGCAGAAGACCCCACTGAGCACACTGTGTTGTGGGAGCAGTGCTCTCATATGAGTGTACACTACCACCAGGGAAAGGGTCTTCCCTGAAGAACTGTGTCTCCAGCTTCATTGTCCTAACTGGTTTCAGATTAATAGTTTCTACAGAAGCTGAAGGAGTTTCAGACATTGTTATTTAGGTGAGAGTAGGAGTGGGTGAGAGGGTCAGTCGTTGTACAGAAATATTTAGGTTTAATCCAATTTACATATTCATTTAAAACCCAGAATTTATATTTTTATATATAAATCACAGAAAAGGGTCTAGAAGTGTATCCAGCAAACTGAGCACATTGCTGAAGAAATAAATAGGTATGTAGGATGTGAAGATTTTCATTATTTTGTACTGCTTTGTCTCTTATAAATAAAAATTAATTATAAAATATATTACTTATGTAATTTTAAAAAATAGAGAGAGAAAATGTAATATGACTCAATTTAAATATGGCACATACAACTTAAAAATCATGATAAAGATTTCTATCTTTTAGCAAATAAGGAAGTGGACAGTAGTTAATATTAGCTCTTTTTTGGGATAAGCTATCAAGCCTGTCATTTCTTCCTTCTTCTTAATACCAACAAAGATCATTTTTGTTCCAAGAATGTATTTCCTGGAATTCTTAGGTAATGTTTTTACTCTTTTCACATCCATGTAAGAGAATTCTGAGGTCTGACACATCTTTGATTCAAATGACTCACAAAGAGGATGAGGATCTACAAATTAAATGTCACAGATGTGGCTATGGAGAGTCCTCCAGCTCTCTGGTTATATGAGGAAAACATACATATGAAGTCTATCTTATTTACAGCAGTTGTTTTAGGTATGTAGAAATTTCCCACATGTCCCTTGACTCCCCACAAGTGTAGCTTTCCCCACTATCAATATCCCCCACCAGAGTGGCACATTTATTACAAGTGATGAGCCTACATACATTATCATTAGTTTACATTAGTGTTCACTCTTGGTGTTGTACATTCTATGGGTTTGAACAAAGTTATAATGACAAGTATACACCAAAAGAAAAAAAAGATTTGTGATTTGACCCATAAATCTGTGTAAGTAGAGAGTAAATAAGTATGAGGACTGATTGAAAGGATCTTTGGTTATAAAGATGATTCTGAAATTTGACATGGGAAACATCAGAGACAGAGAGGCCATTTATGAAGTTATTGTGCCTTCAATGCCACATAATTTAATAACATTAAGATTGGGTATGAGAAGATGAGGGATTATAATTGTTAAGATTTGAAGTTCAGGTTAACAGTAGAGCCATTAGAAAATAAGGATGGCTAGAGCTAATTTAGTTGTTTTTTACTTTTTTTTCTGTTTTTGTTTTTCTTTTCCTTTATTATTTTTTCCTTTTTATTGAATTAGTTAGGTGACTCTGCTTAACAAAATTATACAGGTTTCTGGTGTCCAATTCTACAACACATCATCTATGCACTGCATTGCATGCTCACCACCCCGAGTCAAGTCTGTCCATCACTATTTATTGCTCTTATAGCCTGTTACACCATCCCCCTGCCAAGCAATCACCACATTGTTGTTGTACTCATGAAGTATTTTTTAAAAAGGAAATCTTCCCCTTTGAAACAGCATGGATAGACCTGGACAGCATTATGCTAAGTGAAATAAGCCAGTCAAAGACAAGTACCATATGATTTTGCTCATATGTAGGATCAAATAAAATGAACTAACAAGCAAAATAGAGATAGACTCATAGAAAATGGGCTGATGACTGGGGGTGGGGAGTGAGAGCTAGGTTGGGGAGATTGAGCAAAAAAGAAAGAGAGAATTTTTTTAGAGCTAATTTAAAAGATTAGCAAATGTAGGGTTCAATTTTTTTTTTTAATTTGAAATGGGTATTTATGTAAAAATATCCAGCAAGAAGTTGCAGATGTTTAACAATCGTTTAAAAATAAATTAGTGCTCCCCTGGCCAGTGGAGCTCAGTTGGTTAGAGTGTTGTCCCATACATGGAAAGGTCACAGGTTCAATCCCTGATCAGGGTGCATGATCTCCCTCTCTCTCTCTCTCTCTCTCTCTCTCTCTCTCTCTCTTTCTCTTTCTCCTATCCCTTCTTCTCTCTCTAAAATCAATAAAAACATATCTTTATATGAAGATTTAAAAAATAATTAATATGCCTGGCAGGTGTGGCTCAGTGGTTGAGTGTTGACCTATGACCAGGAAGTCACAGTTCAATTCTCAGTCAGAGCACATGAGTTGTGGGCTTGGTCCCCAGTAGGAGGTATGTAGAGGCAGCCCATCAATGATTCTCTCTCATCATTGATTTTCCTATTTCTTTCTCCCTTTCCCTTCCTTTCTGAAATCAATAAAAATATTTTTTAAATAATTAATAAATAAAAATAGTGTTAGTGCTGGGGTTATCCCAAAATAAAGTTTTTGCCTAAGGTTTCCTCATGAAGTATAATATTGTAAATTAAATTACTACTCTAGATAACAAGAATAGAGAGTATTAATTACTTCTGAAAGACATGTATCCAAAATTTGACAAAGAACTACATGAAAATAAGTGCACCTTAGGTCTAGATAGTAGTGATCTCACAAAGTCTATAACTCTTTGACTTACACTGAGTATTACCTAGCCTTCATGTTTCTGAAGACTCAGACCTACCTCCTAAGGTAGCAAAGTGCAGAGAGTCAATGAAGTTAGCATAACCCTACTGAGGATTCCTATTGGTTCTCAAAACTATACTTGCAATTATAAACTATTTTTAAGAAATGTTTTTAAATTGTCCCTGATATTGAGGTGTGTTACTTTTTTTTAATCTGGCTACCTAAAGGGTTGTTGGTTAACCATTTGTATATTTGCAATACATTAGACATTTGCTATGATCTAAGAAAGAACAACTGGCTTTGATAAAGGCCAAATTTGAGGATGTTGAAGTACACCTAGAAGCATATTTCCAAATCTTAGCTATTGTAAATTGTGCTGCTATGAGCATAGGGGTGCATATATACGTTCTGATTGGTGTTTCTGTTTTCTTTGGATATATTTCTAGAAGTGGGCAGCACAATTTATCATAGCTATGAATTCGAAACAGCCTAAGTGTCCATCAGCCAATTAGTAGAAAACTGTGGTACATTTACACAATGGAATACCACACTGCTATAAAAAAGAAGAAATTCTTACCATTTGCAACAGCATGGATAGAACTGAAGAGCATTATACTAAGCAAAATGAAACAGTTAGAGAAAGATAAATATCACATGATCTTCATTTGTGGAATATAAAGAACATCATAAACTGATGAACAAAAATAGATACAGAGACAAAGAAACATTGAATAGACTGTCAAACTTCAGCGGGAAGGTAGGGGAGGGTAGGAGGGGGGTTAGATATCAACCAAAGAATTTGTATGCATGCATATAAGCATAACCAATAGACACAGACACTAGGGGGTAAGGGCATGTGCTAGGGAGTGAGGGGGGGGGAAGTGAGTGAGGGGAAAAAGAGACATATGTAATACTATATGTAATACTTTAAACAATAAAAATAAAAAACAAAATAAAAAGAAGCATGTAATAGAAACAAAAAGAGAAACTTGAAACTCAATTATAGAGAAATATATGAAAATTTTATTAAATTGTATTTAAAATAAAGAAGTTTAAGTATAGACATATCTGGAACATAAGAGTAATAACTTCCTTAGGCTTAAATCATGAGTCTAATGAATTTTTAAAATCACCTTTGCAATATATGAAAATAAAATAAACCAAAAGGGGGAAAAATCATCCTATTCATCTCACGATCTTCCATATTTCTTTTCCTAAATATTAATGATGCATTAAATTAAATTGGGTTTTTGAATCTTTTAGAGATTTGTTACAATGATACATTCAGAATTTTCTTTAGTGCATCCTTCATATCTTTGTTCCGGAAATTATAGATAAGGGGGTTAAAGAATGGAGTTGCCAAAGCATAGAACAAGGTCACAAATTTCTGCATACCAGAATAGTTCCCAGAACCTGGGCTAACGTACATCACCATGCCTGAACCATAGAACAGAGACACCACAGCAAGGTGGGAGGCACAAGTAGAGAAAGCCTTACGCCTTCCTGAGCCTGAGGGCACCTGTAGCACCACACTTAGGACACAGGAGTAAGTGCCAAGAATGTACAGAAAAGTGATAAAGATGATGAGAGAGCTAATGATACCACAGACCAGAGTAATGCCAGATACTGGAGTACAGGACAATGCCAGCAAAGGTGCCAGATCACAAAGAAAATGGTCAATGGTGTTTGGGCCACAGAAGGGCACCTGAGATATTAGAGTCAAAGGTGTCAATAACCAGAGAAAGCCACCTACCCAGCAGATGACCACCAACTGAGTACATAGGCGATGAGTCATAATGTTGGGATAGTGCAAAGGTCTACAAATGGCAAGAAATCTATCAAAAGACATCACTGACAGAAATAAGCATTCAGCAGCACACATGGAGAAGAAGAAGTAAAACTGGAGCAGGCAGCCTGTGTAGGAGATGCTCTTGGTCTGAGCAATGATATTGGCCAACATTTTGGGCACATCAGAGCTGACATAGAAAATCTCCAGGAAGGAGAAGTTGGCCAGGAGGATGTACATGGGTGTGTGGAGTTTCCTGCTTGACCATACCGCACAGATGATGGATGTGTTCCCTAGGAGGGTCAGAAGGTAAATGAAGGAGAATAACACGAAGAGGAGGATCTGGATGTCTCTGCGACAGGGAAAACCCAGGAGGATGAACTCACTCACGAACCCAGAGATATTAGTAGCATCCAAATTCTTCATTAGTCTGACCTGTGGAAGTGACAGAGACAGTAAAGACACAGAAATAAACTAGTTTTCTTCTTCCTGGTAAAGAGATATATCTTTATTTTCCTCAATTTGAGTTGCAAAATTACTATCTTCCCTTCAGAAGGTGAGTTGTTCTTTCTTCTTTGTCTCCTGCATTTATTTAATATACATTTTTGCACATATTACTGCCAGGCACTGGGAAATAAGGGGTAAGAAAAACAATGAATAAAAAAGCAGAGACCCTACTCTTTTGGAGCTTATGTCAAAGATCAACAGTGCAGCGACAGCCAAAGGGGAGGGGGAAAGGGGCTGGGTGAAAGTGGGCAAAGGGAGGTAATGGGTGACAATATATAATAATACAAACTATAAAGATAAAATTTTTTTAAAAGATTACATCTAAAAAGGGGGAGGTGACTTAGGGATTCTGTCCTGTTTGAGCTCTCTGGGAATGACACCCACCCCATGCCCCATTCCCACACAGATGCAATAGTGAAGCTTATTGGGCACTTTGCAATATCGCAGTGTCTTCTTCAGAGGGCATGATGAATAAAAGTTGACACTTTGCTTGGCCTCACTTGAGGTCAGCACCTGAGATGTTTCCAACTCCCTCCACCCCCATCCCCTCCCCCCCCCAAAAAAAATGGGACCCACATGACAGAGACCTCACTGCCAGTCTGACTAGATCAGACTTAATTTGCTAGTCAATGAAAAACAATTGCAGCTGGTCTAGTATAAAAGTAAAACGATCTAAGTTTATGGAAGCTGCATTTGAAAGACCATTTGCCAGACAATTACAGGGCAATGAAACTAGCAGGAAACTATTAGAAAGCTATTTCAGTGATCCAAGTAAAAATTGTTTATTGAATGTTGACCTAGGGTAATGTGTAAGCAAAAAATATCAGGGATAGATTCAAAAAAATGTATAGAAACCTAATCTCTTGGTCTTTAAAATCAGCAGAGATAATTAAATGCTGCTCAAGGAGCAGAGGAGAAAGACACAAAATAAAGAGGCCTCACTTTCCATTTGCCACATTAATACTCTTGAGCTCTCTTCTTATTGTCCTCTCACTGGGGATGACTCACAGGAGAGAGCCACTCACTCCAGCACAATAGTCCCACTCAGAGCCTTTCTGTTCCCACAGGTCAACTCCTGTTGTTGCCTTTGGGGATCTCTCAGATCCCAAAGGACTCCCCAGTCCTCTGCTTTCTTTTGACTCTTTTAAATCTGAGTATTATAGCTCATTAAATAAATGATCTTCTACTTACAAAGTTTTTCTCTCCTACAAGCCACACACAATGGCTATGCTGTCATCTGTGTGAAAGAGAGCAGTAGACAAGAGAGCCATTTAAATTATTGCCAAAGTCTTAAAAGAAAAATTTCCCATTTTCTTGTCAAGTAAAAATGCAATTCTTTTGCAGATGACCTGCAAAAGCAAAATGATACTTTGACAAAAAATATTTCATTAATAACATGTCTAATAAAGTTTATATAATTGGAATAGTGTTTTTTTAAGGAAAATAATCATGAAAATTTATGCTCATTTTTTATATCTATCCTATCTAATAGAAGAGTAATATGCAAATTGACCATCACTCCAACAGACAAGATGGCCGCACCCATGTGGTCAAAGATGGCTGCCTCCATGTGGACATAAGATGACCACCACAAGATGGCCAGCAGGGGAGGGAAATTGTGGGCAATCAGACCAGTAAGGGAGGGCAGTTCGGAGGGACCAGGCCTGCAAGGGAAGGCAGTTGGGGGCAATCAGATCTGCAGGGGATGGCAGTTAGGGGTGACTGGGCTGGCAAAGGAGGGCAGTTGGGGGTGACCGGGCAAATAGGGCAGGACAATTGGTGGGACCAGACCTGCAAGGGAGGGCAGTTGGGGGCAACCAGGCCTGCAGGGGAGGGAAGTTAGGGGTGACCAGGCCAGCAGGGGAGGGCATTTATGGGCAATTGGACTGGCATCAATCAGGCTGGCAGAGGATTGCTTAGGGGGTGATCAGGCTGGTAGGCAGAAGCAGTTAGGAGCAGTCAGGCAGGCAGGTGAGTGGTTGGGAGCCAGAAATCCTGGATTGTGAGAGGGATGTCTGACTGTCCGTCGAGGCATCCCAGATTGGAGAGGGTGCAGGCTGGGCTGAGGGACATCCTACCCCATCCACAAATTTCATGCACAGGCCTCTAGTATATATATAAAAGCCTAAGCGACTGTTAGGACCGGATGACTGGATGACCAGTGCACTCCCACAGCCAACCTCTGGTGGCTGGCCAACCTCCTGAAGTTCCTTCCCTCAGTGGGCTGGCCAAATCAACCCTGATTGGGACTGGGTAAGATGGCCCCAATTGCCAGCCAGTCCGAGGGACCCCAGCCATGCACAAATTCATGCACCAGGCCTCTAATCTATACTAATAAAAGGGTAATATACAAATTGGTCAGGACGCCCTCACAGTAATGACCAAACAGCAAGCTACACAAGACAACCAGGCTGGCAGGGGGTTAGTGAAGGACAACTAAACAGCAGGCTGCATGGGCAACCAGGCCTGCAGAGGGGGGCAGTGCGGGGTGAGCAGGCCAGCAGAGGGGGGGCAGTTGGGGATAACCAGGTTAGCAGGGGGGGTAGTTAGGGATGACTAGGCCAGCAGAGGGAGGCAGTGAGGGGTGAGCAGGCTGGCAGGAGGGGCAGTTAGGAGTGACCAGATTGGCTTGGCGGGGGGTGGGCAGTTGGGGGCAACCAGACCAGCAGGGGGGGGGCAGTTGGGGATGACCAGGCTGGCAGGTGGGGGCGGGGGAGTGAGGAGAGACCAGGAGACCAGGCCAACGGGGAAAGCAGGCAGTTAGGGGCAATCAGGCTGGTAGACAGAGGCAGTTGGGGGGGATCAGGCTGGCAGCAGGGTCAGTTAGGGACGATCAGGCAGCCAGGCAGGTGAGCAGTTAGGAGCCAGCAGTCCCAGTTGTGAGAGGGATCCCAGATTGGAGAAGGTGCAGGCTGGGCTGAGGGAACAACCCTCTCCCCCCGCCCCATGCACAAATTTCATACACTGGCCCTCTAGTAGATATATAAAACAGAATAGACATTCACATATAGGGAAAGAATTACTGTTCCTATGTGTCAGCTACTTGGTAAAACACCCTTGGATTCCTTTCTTCACATGGATCCCTCTCAGGTTTTATTCAGAGAATAGAATGTGCCAAAAATTTGTCCATTCCCATTACTTGTCATTTCCAGACTCTGAAACCTGTCTCTGCAAACTTCAACCCCAGGTGCGTGAAGGCAGTTAACATGCATCATACAGACTACAATATGTTTCATCTCCAGTAATTGTCATTTTGGAGATTAAAACTACATGAAAGTGCACACACTCATATGTACCCTCACTTACAAACACATGCACATACACACATATTCCAGACTAGCACAGCATCATTTCCTCTAGAGTTGCCTCTCCTAACCTTAATAAATTACGTATAAGCTAACAAAGTTTTTGACATAAGATGCATCATTATCTTCAAACTTTGTTAGATTTATAGTCTCCCATTCCTGTTACCCAAACGGGAATTTAAAGAGCTCATCCACTATATCCAGAATGAGCCTATTCTCAGATATCCACAGAACTACCTATCTCCATTGTTTACAAACTCCTTATCTCCACATACAGATCTAAGGAGATAGATTCTGGTCAAACAGGAAGTTATGACGTTGTGAGATAATAAAGTTCATTTCCTCTTCAAAAACGACATTTTTTTCTAAGCCTTCTTGCAGGTAGGTGCTCATGTAACTGAGCTCTAGTCAGTAAAATACAATTAAAACTGATATGCAACATTCCAGGCCATACCCATGCACGGTTCTTGATGACTGTTGATGTAATTGGGCATGTTAACATAGGAAGCTGAGTTTGAAGGTGATGAACTCAAAGATGAAAAACGCCTGGGTTCCAAAATCCTCACTTGAAGAATGATCACCTGTCAATTAGGAACATCCATTTGGATTTTAAATGAACAGTAAATAAATGCCTTTTATATTTAATCCACTAAAAAAGAATTTTATTTGGAGAGCAATAATGTGAATAAAAAATTAACATTTTGATAAATGTATAAAGAAAATAATCTGTGGGTGACTATATCAAAAAGTATATTTGCAGGCTTATTTCCTTCAAATCTAAAACAGCAGGAGGAAAATTAAGGAAACAATGTTTATGAAGGGCAAATTCTGATAAGTGAAAATTTTTAGTCACAGAGTGAGTACATTTTAAATTTTGGTAAATGAGGCCACATTTCCTTCCAAAGTATCTCAGAGCTTTCCTCATTACAGTTACTTTTCTCTATGTCCTTAGCATCAAGGCCTAGCTTTTCATACTGTGGTGCTGGCCTAGCTCTTCAATCTGGCGTTCATAGTGAATATAGAAACACTGTTAGATGCCTCCATTATGATGATATATACTGGTGTCAATTGAGAGAACATGCAGTATATTCTTCAGTTTAAAACTCTTTCATCCAAAATGACCCAATGTCTACACTTTTAATTGAATACCTTTCCAATTGAAATATCAAGCTTAAACTCTGACAATGTTGGTGTAAAACAGAGATTCCCTGCCTTGACTCTGTAAGACTCTAACATAGCAGAAGTAATTTCAAGGGGAACTGTGATATTCTCAAAATATTGAGATGATACAATTAATTTTAATTCATCTTTCCTCAAAGCTGATTGGATAGCTTACAACACTTTTGATGATAGAAATAGCATTAAATAGTACAGATGCTATACTTAAAAATATGATTTTTTTTAAACTTTATTTTTAAAAGTATTACAAATGTCCCTTTTCTCCTTGGTTGACCGCTCCACTCTGCTCCCACCCCTTCCCAGGTCTTCCTCCACTATTGTTTGTCTGTGGGCTATGCATATATGCATATAAATTCTTTGTTTAATCTCTTCCTGAACATACACACACTTCTGAAATACATCAATCTGTTACATGTTTCATTGTCTCTGGATCTATTTTTTTTGTTTCCATCAGTTTATTTTCTTTATTAGATTCCACATATAAGTGAGATCATGTGATACTTATCTTTCTCAGACTGGCTTATTTTGCTTAGCATAATATTCTGCAGGTCCTTCCATGCTGTCTCTTCTTTACAGCTGCATAGTTTTCCATTGTGTAAATATACCACAGTTTTTTAATCCATCATGTACTGATGGGCACTTGGGCTGTTTCCAGATCTTAGTTATCCTATATAATAAAGAGGTGATATGCAAATTGACCATCACACCCTCACAAGATAGCTGCCTACAACCAGGCCAGTGGGGGTTAGTGAAGGATGACCAAATGACTGAACAAGCAGGTTGTGTGGGATGACCAGGCCGGCAGTGGGGCTATGAGGGGTGACCAGGCCAGCAGGGGAGAAAGTTGGGGGCAAACAAGTCGGCGGGGGCAGGGGGCAATTGGAGGTGATCCAGCCAGCAGCATGGAGCAGTTAGGGGTGACCAGGACAGCTATGCTGAACCTTTTTAATTTGATGTAGTCCTATTTGTTTATTTTTTCCTTTGTTTCTCTTGCCCTTGGAGATGTATCTATGAAAATTCTGCTACATGTCTGAGATTTTGCTGTTTATGTTTTTTATTCTAGAATTTCTACAGATTCATGACTTAAAATTATGTCTTTTATCCATTTTGAGTTTATTTTTGTGTATGGTGTAAGTGGGTGGTCTAGTTTCATTCTTTGGCATGTACCTGTCCAATTATCTCAACACCATTTATGGAAGAGACTGTCTTGACTCCATTGTATGAGCCTCTATTGTCAAATATTAATTAAGCATTATGTCTTGGGTCAATTTAAGGGTTCTTTTTCTGATCTATTGATCTAAATACCTGTTCTTATGCCAGTACCAGGCTGTTTTGAGCACAGTGGCTTTGTAGGATAAACTGATATCCAGTATTGTGATCCCTCCACCTTTGTTCTTCTTTCTCAAGATGGCTGTGGCTATTAGGGGTCCTTTTGGAGTGTTTTTTCTTGATCTGTAAAATATGCTGTTGGTATTTTAATAATGGTTGATTGAATCTATAGATTGCTTTAGGTAGTATGGCCATTTTAATTATGTTAATTCTACTAATCCATGAATATGATATATTGTTCCACTTGTTTATATTTTTTTCTATCTCTTTATTCTCTTTCTCTCTTCTATCTCTTTATTTAGTTTCCTGAGTATAGGTCTTTTAACTCCTCGGTTAAGTTTATTCCTAAGTACCTTATTTTTGTTGCAATGGTAAATAGAATTTTTTTGTTGTTTTGTTTGTCTTTCTGAAAATTCATTATCTCTCTCTATATAAGCCCAGTGGCCATTATGGCAAAACAACTGGAATGACCAGAATGATCAGTCACTATGACATTCACTGACTACCAGGGAGCAGACTCTCAATGAGGAGCTGTTCCCTCATGGTCAGTGTGCTCCCACAGTGGGAGCACCACTCAGCCAGAAACCAGGCTCATGGCTGGTGAGCGCAGCAGTGATGGCAGGAGCCTTTCTGCCTCCACAGCAGCGCTAACGAGCAGCAAGCCAAGCAGTACGGAGAGAGCAGGTCAGAGGTTAGGAGCCAAGGGTCCTGGATTGCAAGAGGGCGCAGGCCTGGCTGAGAGATCTCACACTCCCATGCATGGGCCTCTACTTGGTGTATAAAAATGCCTTCCATTTCTGGGTGTTAATTTTGTATCCTGCTACACTGCCAAATTCATTTATTAATCTAGTAGTTTTGGGTGGTGTCATTAAGGCTTCCTTTTTTAAAAAATTAATTTTTTAAATTTATTTCAGAGAGGAAGGGAGAGAGTGCAAGATAGAAGCATCAATGATGATAGAGAATCATTGATTAGCTGGCTCCTGCATGTCCAACACTGGAAATCAAGTCCACAATCCAGGCATGTGCTCTGACCAGAAATCAAACTGTGCCCTTCTGGTTCATAGGTTGATGCTCCACTACTGAGTCATGCCAACTGGGCTTCAGGGTTTTCTATGTACAAATCATATCAACTTCAAATAATAACAATTTCACTTCCTCCTTTTCAATTTGGATGACTTATTTTTTTTCTTGTCTAATTGCTATGGCTAAGACTGTAGTGCTACCTATAAATATAAAGCCCTGATATGCAAATAGACCAAACAGAATAATCAAACAACTGAAAAACTAGTCGCTATGACATGCACTGACCACCAGGGGGTGCGCATAGAACTGGCGGGGTTCAGCACAGTCAGCAGAGTTACAGAACATGGCAGGTATCAGCTGCGGTGGGATGTTGGAGCAGGTGAGCGTGGTCACCAGACCAAGGCGGGGTGCCAGTCGCTGTCATCAGAACAAGCCTCTGGCGGTTACTGAAAATTCTTTGCTCCTGCATGTTGTGGTCCTACCCAGCGCTTGCACCTGCTGCCACCCCCACTTGCACCCACTGCTGGCACCAAAGTCACTGCTCACACCTGCTGCTGGCGCCTAGCACCAGCCCCAATTGCTTGGCACTGTCAGCAGGTGTGAGCGGAGGCTGCTGGCCCAAATCACTCCTCAGGACTTCTCCACCTCCCCCTGTACCTGAAAGGTGATCAGGACCAGCAGCCACCTCTTGCACCCACCAACAGCACTGGCCCCAATCATTCTGTGCTGTCAACGTGTAAAAGAGGGGCTGGTGCTGTCAGCATATGGGAGTGGCAGTGGCAGAAGCAGGGTTGCCAACAGAGAGGGGACCAGGATCCACAGTGGTAGAGGCTGGGCTGGGGCAAGGAGGATAGGCCGAGACCCACCCCTGTGCCCACAGCAGCCTCGCAGCCCACAGTTAATTTCAAGGTGCATGAATTCATGCACTGAGCCCCTAGTGTTGAATAAGAATGGTGAAAGCAGACATCCCCATCTTGTTTCTGATCTTAGGGGGAATGCTTTTAGTTTTTGAACATTGGGAATGATATTGATTCTAGGTTTGTCATATATGGCCTCTATTATGTTGAGGTATGATATCTCTATTCCCACTTTGCTGAAAGTTTTTATCAAAAATAGGTGTTGGATTTTGTTGAATATTTTTTTTGCAACAATTGATATGAGCATATGATTTTTATCTTTCAATTTGTTTATATGATGTCTCATGTTTACTGATTTGCAAATATTGTACTAGCCTTGCATCTCTGGGATAAGTTCCATTTGGTCATGGTGTATGATCTTTTTAATACATTGCTGGATTCGATTTGCTAAAATTTTGTTGAGGATTTTAGCATCTGTGCTCATCAGGGATATTGGCCTCTAATTCTCTTTATTTGTAGTGTCTTTATCTGGTTTTAGAAATAGGATAATGCTGGCCTCATAAAAAAAGATTGGAAGTGTTCTTTCCTCTTGGATTTTTTGGACTAGTTTGAGGAGGATAGGTGTTAGTTGTTCTTTGAATGTTTGGTAAAACTCCCCCATACAGCTGTCCAGATTAGGACTTGTTTGCTGGGAGTATTTTTATTATTGCTTTAATTTCATCCATTGTTATTGGCTTATTCCAATTTTCTGATTCTTCCTGACCTAGTTTTGGAAGATTGTATTTTTCTAAGAATTTGCCAACTTCTAATAATTTGCCTATTTCATTCATGTTGTCCAATTTGTTGGCATATAGTTGTTCATAGTATTTTCTTATAATCTTTTATATTTCTGTGCTATCAGTTGTTACTTTACTCCTTTTATTTCTGCTTTCTTTTTATTTGGGTCCTCTCTCTTTGTTTATTGGTGAGTCTGACTAACAGTTCACCAATCTTGCTTATCTTTTCAAAAAACCAGCTCTTGGACTCATTGATCTTTTGTATTGTGTTACTGAGTTTTTTGTTGTTGTTTTTTTTTAGTCTCTATGTCACTTATTTCTGCTCTGATCATTAATATTTCCTTCCTTCTAATTACTCAGGGCTTTTCTTGTTCTCTTTCTAATTGTTTTAGTTATAGTGCTAAATTGTTTTTTAGAGCTTTTTTTGTTTGTTTCTTGAGGTAGGCCTGTAGTGCTCTGAACTTTCCTCTCAAAGCAATGTGTCTCATAGATTTTGGGTTGTTGTGTGTTCATTTTTGTTTCCAGGACATTTTTTAAAATATTTTTTATTGATTTTTTACAGAGAGTAAGGGAGAAGAATAGAATTAGAAACATCGATGAGAGAGAAACATCTATCAGCTGCCTCCTGCACACCTCCTACTGGGGATGTGCCCGAAACCAAGGTACATGCCCTTGACTGGAATCGAACCTGGGACCTTTCAGTCTGCAGGCTGACGCTTTATCCACTGAGCCAAACCAGTTAGGGCTCCATTTTTTTATTTCTTTTTTTCATTTCACTTATAACCCATAAATTGTGTAATAACAAACTATTTAGCCTCCATAAAAAACACCAGAATTTTTGAAATGCAAATCTGATCACATCACTTCCTTGCTTTCAGACCTTAAACATATCCTTCTCACATACAGGATCAAGTTCAATCTTTTTAGTATGTCCAAATTCCTACCTTTCTAAGATCATCTTTTTTTCAGGACTCCCACAATTCACTCCACACTTATTCATACATTAGGACTCTTCTATATGCTACTTTTTTTCTGTTTGTAACATTATCATTCACTCTCCCTCTTATCTAGAAAACTTTAAATTCAAGACTCAGCTGAAATAGCCTCTGTGAACCTTTCTCTAACACTTCCCACTTCTGCCCCCAAAACCTATACTCTTGTTAGACACTATGTACTCCTCTGGCACCCTATGCATTCCTCTCCCTTAGCATTTTTAATTGGAATTGTTAACCCATCTGTGCCACCCTAGGTCAAGAGTTCCTTGAGAACAAGGATTCATCATATGCATCTCTGTAACATCAATACCAAGGATTCTGCTCAAAACATGGTTAGAATTTAAGAAACCTTTGCAGGGTTCCCAGCTAGAGACTCAGAAGACTTCCAACTGCTTGTGAAACAGACATGGTGGATCGCGCATCCAGGTCCTCTTGTCTGCCTTTTCTAGGGAACTAAGATGGCAGCATAAGGTATATATCTGTACGTGCTGTCTCTCACAACCACACCAAAACTACAACTGAAAGACAAAACAACTATTCCCTGGAACCACGGGAAAGCTGGCGGAGCGGAAGTTCTACAACTAGAAGGAAAGAAAAAAGTGCATCCAGACCTGGTGGGACATGCAGAGGCTCAGAAAGGCAGAGGTATGGAGACGCGCTGTTGTTTTCAATTGGGAGAGATTACAAGTTCCCAACTCTCTGAATTCCAGTTTCTGGTGAGATTCTGGGGACCCAGACTCATACAGGGGGAAATTGGACTGTCTGCCATAGGGTCAGAAAGGGAGAGTGGCTCTTGCAGAGTTGCGCACTGGAATCATTGTTTACTGAGCTGGGGTGCAGGACACAAGACACTGAACAGAACTCGGCAGAGAGGGCTGACTGGCAGCCATTGCTGTTTGCCACACCCTAGCCTCCAGACTCCCTGAGACCCCACTCTGCCCAATTTACAAACGCACCCAGCTGTGCGGCAACTTTTGCATATGAATGGCCTGCCCTCTCGCAGCTTAACCTAACAAATTGCAGCTGGGTCAGACAACTCCAAAACTTCCAAATTCCAAGCAAAGAGGAGAAATCTGCAGAGCTCCCTGTAGCTCCTGCTGGGTGGCCTCAGACACTAGCTGACTTGCACCTCCTTGAAGATCCAGAAACCAGTGTACCTAGAAGTCAGTGTGAGATGACACCAGATTTCAACTCCTCACATACATAAGTGACACACTCAAGAGGCAGACTCGGTGAGCATGAAAGCCCCACTGAAGCAAGTTCTGCCCAATAGGGGTGTCTCCAGCACAGCAGTTCTTCCATTAATTGACACAGCTAATCCTCACAGTCAATTGGCCTGGAGGTCAATTCCTCCCAGTGTACCAATAGCAATCAAGGCTTAACTACAACAAGACTCTGAACCCAGACCACAAAGGGGTGCACCAAGAGTGTCCACCTCAAGTGATTGGGGAGGTGGATCTACTAGGCCCTAAGGACAATTAGCACACAAAGCCACTCCATCAACACTGGGAAGCAGCCAAAATACAGAGACCAAGAAACATGCCACGAATGAAAGAAATGGAGGAAAGCAAACCACTGGATATAGAGTTCAAAACCACATTTATAAGGTTATTCATGAATCTTCTACAAACAACAGACAAACTTATTGAGAACTCTGAGAAACTTAGTGAGTCCTTCAAAGATCTTAATGAGAATGTCAAAAAACTGGAAAAGGACCAGTCAGAAATTAAGCATGCACTGTCTGAAATAAAGAATAATATACAGAAATCCAACAGCAGACTAGAGGACCCCAAGAATCAAATCAAAGATTTGAAATATGAGGAAGCAAAAAACACCCTAACAGAAAAACAAAAAGAAAAAAGAGTCCAAAAATGTGAAGATAGTATAAGGAGACTCTGGGACAACTTCAAGCGTACCAACATCAGAATTATGGGAGTGCCAGAAGAAGAGAGAGAGCAAGATACTGAAAACCTATTTGAAGAAATAATGACTGAAAACTTTCCCTACCTGGTTAGAGAAATGGGCTTACAAGTCAAGGAAGCATACAGAACACCAAACAAAAAGAATTCAAAGAGGACCACACCAAGACACATCATAATTAAAATGCCAAGGACAAAAGACAAAGAGAGAATCTTGAAAGCAGCAAGAGAAAAACAGTTACCTACAAGGGAGTACCCATACGACTGTCAGCTGATTTCTCAACAGAAACTATGCAAGCCAGAAGGGAGTGGCAGGAAATATTCAAAGCGATGAACAGCAAGAACCTACAACCAAGAGTGCTCTACCCAACAAAGCTATCATTCAGAATTGAAGGTCAGATAAAGAGTTTCACAGATAAGAAAAAGGTAAAGGAGTTCATCACCACCAAACCAGGATTATATGAAATGTTGAAGGGTTTTCTTTAAGAAGAGGAAAAAGCCAAAACCGGTTTGGCTCAGTGGATAGAGTGTCAGCCTGCGGACTGAAAGGTCCCAGGTTCGATTCCGGTCAAGGGCATATATTCTGGTTGCAGGCACATCCCCAGTAGGGGGTGTGCAGGAGGCAGCTGATCGATGTCTCTCTCTCATCGATGTTTCTAACTCTCTATCCCTCTCCCTTCCTCTCTGTAAAAAATCAATAAAATATATTTTAAAAAAAGAGGAAAAAGAATAAAAAGATAAAGATTAAAATTATAAACAATGAAGTGATAACAAATACATACCTATCAACAAGTGAATCTAAAAATCAAGTGAATAAAAAAATCCGATGAACAGAATAAACTAGTGAATATAATAGAATTAGGGGCATAGAAAGGTAATGGACTAACAATTCTTGTGGGGAAAGAGGAGTGAGGGGTGCAGGAAGAGATTGGACAAAAATCTTATACCTATGGATGAGGACAGTGGCTGGGGGTAAGGATATAGGGTTGGGAGGGAATCAGGTGGAGGGGAGCTGTGGGAGGAAAAAAAAAGAAACATCTGTAATAAACTGAACAATAAAGATTTATTTAAAAAATAAAAAATAAAGAAACCTTTGCAGGCCCCAGAGTGCCATGTGTAAGATTGGACATTCTCAGGCAATACAATAAGACCAAAGGGAGGGCTGCAAAGCTCTACTATCTCCCAGTGAAGTTACTCCCCTCTCTCTTCCCATCAACCTTTCTACAACTGTCTGCTGTAGGGGGCAGCATTATAAATCCCATTGTGCTCTTTTTCCCAAAATGGTCCTGAACCAACTCCACTGGTAACAAAAGGAGGGACATCCTTGTTTCTTTGTTACTTTCAGGTTTTTATCATTCCCTTCTCTCTAAAAGCCATGTTTTGAAATTCAGTCTCCCTTTATAGGAAGAAGACAAAGAGGAAGGGAGAGAGAATAAAAAAACATAATAAGTTATTTATCTAAGGTTATGTATAAAAACTCCTAATCTATTAATTCATCCCACGGCCACCCACTCTTATTACAAAGGAGAGCTGCACTGTCTACCACTAACCACATGCAGTTGCTGAGCACTCACATGTGGCTGGTCCAAATTCAGATGTGCTGTAAGTATAAAGCTTGGCCCAAAGGTGAGGATGTGGGGAAAAGTCTGCTGGTAGGAATGCAGTCTGGTGCACCATTATGGAAAACAGTTTGGAGTTTCCTCAAAAAAATTAAATATGGAGCTGTCATTTTACCCAGTGATCCTACTTCTAGGAATATATCCTAAGAAACTTGAAACACCAATCAGAAAGAATGTATGCACTCCTATATACAATAGTTAAGATACGAAAATAGCCCAAGTGCCCATCAGTAGATGAGTAAATAAAAAAGCTGTGGTACATTTACATCATGGAATACTATGCAAAAAAGAAAGATCTCTTGACCTTTGTGACAGCATTGAGGGACCTGGAGATTATTATGCTAAGTGAAATAAGCTAGCCGGAGAAAATCAAGTATCAAATGATCTCGCTCATATGTGGAATCTAATGAACAAAATAAACTATTGGACAAAATAGATCCAGAAATATAGAAGCATAGAACAGACTGTTAAGTCTCAAAGGGAAGGCAGAAATGAGTGGGCAAGAGAGAAGAGATCAACCAAAGAACTTGTATGCATATATGTATAACCCATGGACACAGAAAATAGTGTGTTGAAGGCCTGGGGCAGGGTGTGGGGGAGAAGAGGTAGGTTAGAATGGGTCAATAGGGCAGAAGGGGGACAATATGTAATATTTTCAACAATAAATATTTTTAAATAATTAAATTAATTTTTAAAAAGACTTAATATAAAAAAATGAATGCAAAATACCTGATTAATAATTTTAAACTGATAAAATGTTGAAATGATAATATTTTACATATTGGACTAAAAGGATTATTAAAATTATTCTCTCTGTTTCTGTTTAATTCTCTATGTAGTAACTCAACATTTTACATTATACAGGTTGCTTGCATGTGTGACTCACATTTCTATTTGATAGCTCTGCCCTATCCATATATGCCCTCAGCATACAGGCGGAAGATGAGCTCCTTCTCCCTGAGTTCAGACACCTCAAAATTGTTGTTTACAGTGGAGGAGGCTTTTGATCCAAAGTAGAATCAAGTTGGCTCATTCTGAATTGATAAAACATTTTTTTCATCCAAAGGAAAACTTCAAATAAGTTATTGAAATGCAAGGTTTTAGAAATATTTGATAGTTTCCCATGTCATAGAGTGGTAAATGGAAAAGACAAGATTTGAACACAGGTTTGCATGATCCCAAAGCCCATAATCAATCCAACCCAGATAGATTGCTAAATAAAGAAATATAGAAAGGGCTTGATTAAATAATATTCAGAAAGTCCGTCTCCACCTCTACCTGCTATAGAATTCTACTGTCATTTCCTCCTGCTTTTCCTCCCTTTTCCTACCTAGGATAAATGGGAGCAAGTAACATGGAACATCACTACTCTTCTTACCACTTAGATAAACACACTTCAAGCAAAGCTTACAATAAACTGGAGAAGGCACTACATAACACAAGACGCTGATAGTTGAGATGATGCAATTACAAGCAAAAACAGCAAGGTAATTTTGAGAAGGTGGGGAGCAATTTGGAGTCACTGTGGAGGGGAACTATGAAACAGAAAGGTACTTTATTGCAACTGGGTGGATAATTGCTATATGATCAATGGAGATATTAAAATTATGAGATCTTTCAAGGAGAGTTGAAGTTTTTAATCATTCAAATGACTAAAACTGGTTTAGGATTCTTTAAGATACAGTAAGACCTGAAGTTTGAGACATGCAAAATTTTGCCAAAATGAGTTTCCTTTATGTCAGGAATTTTTCAGAATAATGTTCACTTTCATGGTAATCTTACCAAAGAGGAAAATCATGGAGCCTGTTTTCATCTGGCCACCTTGCACAGATGATACACCATGTAATAAATACTCAATTAAGTAACTTCCTCAACATATCTATTCATTTATTCAATATATGTATATTAGCCATTTATTGTGTGAAAGATAGAATAAAAAGGGAAATTCACTCGCACTCATGTTGGTGACATATGTCCAACATCCAGTGGAATGCAAAGGTGTGGTCTGCAGGAAAATGCATAAATTTCTAGAATTTCTGGCTCTGATTGAAGATTATTATTTAAGGGAATATATATCTCCTTTGTCTCACCTCCCTTCACTTGTTTGTTTTCCCCTAATGACTCACCCCAAAAAATGAACACTGGGAGATGTCTTGATTGCCCTGTAGGACACACAACTTTTGGTTTCTTTAGTCCTGAAAAAGACGCAACTTAGATGCACAATCTCTTACTTCCAGGAAATATGTATCTCTTGCCATCTCAGATTTCTTGAGGGATATTGTGACTCTAAAAAGCTTTCATTCTATCAACTATGGAAGATTCTTTAAGAACCACTATTTCAAAGAGAAAAGATACAATTTAGTCAGACCAATTTCTCTCTTAGAATCCCAAACTTGTAAGTAATTGACTTTTTAATTATTGTCACAACAAATAAATTATAAAGTCAAACAGGGGGAAGAGGTTATTTATTCCCTAACTGGTGGCCTGTGCCTCGTCCCTTCTTTTTCCTCATCTTTTGATGGTGGTCATCTAGTAGTTGATTTTGAGAGTGAAAAAAATACAATGGCACCATGGAGATTTCAATTATTTTGGGTTTTATTTTTTTTTTGGGGGGGAGGGCGGGAGGGGGATGG
>JAAGEH010000076.1:67567635-67595058 GCA_011751065.1 Lasiurus cinereus
ATATCAAATTTTTGACTTGATTCTTGCCTTCCTCTAGTCTGCTGTTAGGTCTCTGTACAATATTTTTTAATTCAGTCAGTGTATGTTTAATTTTTAGTTGGTTCTTTTACATCTCTAGTTGGTCTTTTTCATCTCCTCTTGGGTCTCGCTAAATTTATCCATCTTTTCTAGGAGATTCTTGAAAAACCTTATAAGCGTGGTTCTGAACTCTATATCCAGTCATTTGTTTTCCTCCATTTCTTTTGTTTGTGATCCCTTCCCTTGTCTCAGCATTTTCACTATGCCAGGAGAACTTCTGTGTTGGATTCAGCCTTATGATACCAGACTTGCAAAACTGCAGAAGCCTCTCTATTGAGCTTGGGATGGGTGGAGTCTCAGGGCTTAATGGACCGCTTTGCCTTCCAGTCGGCCCCGACCTCCATGGCCCCTGAGTCTCACGTGTCTGGGTAATCACTGGAGCGGTCTCTTGCGCGCTCGCTCTTGCAGTGCCTCTAAACCGCTGCCTCTCCGGCTCACCTGTGCTCTGGGACCATATGAGTCTGGGTCTCCAGGGTTTAGCCTGAAACTGGGGTTTAGTGAAGTTAGAAGTGGTGTAGTTGGGAGGGTCTGTCTCCCACTCACTCGTGAAAACCAGCGGCACAATCAGAAGCCAGTCCTCTGCGCACAGTGGCGTGCATGTCACCAGGCTTCTGATCTTTTGCGACTCCCCTAAATTTCCATGCACTTCTCCCTTTTCACAGTCCAAACTCCCCCCGTATGAGTTTTGGCTGGATCTGAGGTTTAGTGTCATGGGATAAGGGGTTCAATGCCTTTGAGAGTCTCTGTCTCCCTCCTGCCAGAGAAAGCCAGCCAGGTTCTCTGGCACCTGCTCTCTCCACGTAACGTGTCTCTATACCTCAGCTTTTTGCAGCTCCTCTGGGTTTCTGTGAGCCCCTCTCTTTCCTTCTAGTTGTAGAATTTCTACTCAGCCAGCTTTCCTGTGGTTCTGGATGATGTTCGTTCTGTCTTTTAGTTGTAGTTTTGAAATTGTTGTGCAAGGCAGCAGTGTAGGTGTTTACCTATGCTGCCATCTTGGATTCTCCTATTTGGGTTTTAGAATAAGGATTGATGTATAAGACACTGATGAAAAAATTAAAGAAGGCACAAATAAATGGAAAGATATTCCATGTTCATGTACCAGAAGGATTAATATCATTAAAATGTCCATACCACCCAAAGCAATCTACAGATTCAATGAAATCCCTATCAAATTTCCAATGTCATTTTTCAATGAAATAGAAAAACAATCTGAAATTGTATGAAAGTAAAAGATACACAAAAGCAATCTTGAGTAGGGGGAAGAGATCTAAGTTGGAACATCAAACTTCCCACTTCAAAATATATTACAAAGCTATAGTAATCAAAATAGTATACTATTGGCATAAAAACAAAAACATAAACCAATTAAAAGGAATTGAGTCTCCAGAAATAAGTGCATGCACATACAATCCACACTAATAAAAGAGTAAGATGCAAATTGACTGTACCTTCATGATGCCCACCAGCCAATCAGGAGTGGGTATGCAAATTAACCCAATAAAGATGGTGGTTAGTTTGCATATGCAGGCACTGAGTGGCCAAAGATGGGGCAGAACACAGGCGTTCTGCACCTTCCCAGCTGCTCCGGTTCTCTGGCCAGTGTGGGAAGGCTGAAAGGTGGTTCTGGGCCGGAACCAAAAGAGTGAAAAGGCAGCTTCAGATGGAGTGAAGGTGGTGCTGGCATCAAGGGGAAGGAAGGCCCATTCTTGCATGAATCTTCTTGTATCAGGCCTCTAGTTAACTGAAATTTGACAAGAGAGCCAATAATACTCAATCTATTCAATAAAATTGGATATTCACATGTAAACAAATAAAATTATACTATTTTAGACCATTAACAAAAATACTTAGCTCAAAACAAATTAAAGACTTAAACATAGGACCTGAAACTATAAAATTTCTAGAAGAAAACATAGGGGAAAGCTCCTTGACATGGATCTTGACAATGACTTTTTGGATATGATATCTAAAACATAAGCAAAACATTAAATAAGTGCAACTATATAAAACTAAAAAGCCTCTGCACAGCAAAAGAAACCACCAACAAACTTAAAAGACAATCTATAGAATGGTAAAAATATTTGCAAACCATCCTATCTAATAAAAGAGTGATATGCAAATTGGCTGTCACTCCAACACACAATATGGCCACCCCCATGTGGACACAAGATGTCTGCCCCCATGTGGACACAAGATGGCCATCAGGGAAGGGCAGTTGTGGGCAATCAGGCCAGCAGAAGAGGGAAGTTGGGAGGGACCAGGCCTGCAAGGGAGGGTAGTTGGGGGCAATCAGGCCTGCAGGGGAGGGTAGTTAGAGGTGACCAGGCCACAGAGAAGAGCAGTTGAGAGCAACCAGGCCTGCAGAGGAGGACAGTTGGGGGGGACTAGGCCTACAGGAGAGGGCAGTTGGCAACAACCAGGCCTGTAAGGGAGGGCAGTTGTGGGGGGACCAGGCCTGCAGGGAAGGCAGTTGGGGGAGGGGACTAGACCTTCAGGGGAGGATGTTGGGGAGGCCAGGCCTGCAAGGCAAGGCAGTTGGTGGTCACTAGGCCAGCAGGGGGAGGGCAGTTGGGGGGGGTTGATTTTTTAAATTTAAAAAGAATGTATGTTTTAAGATTTTTAAATTGAATGGAAAGGATAGAGTTCTATCAAGTCCCTTTAAATTGCTGTCAGGCCTTAAAGTAATCAGCCTGCAGTCAGTTTCTTTCTGGGCCAACAGTTCTTTGAGTTTCAACTTCAATGTCCAACAGTTCCTTATGTGTACATGCCAGCAATGATATTTCAGTTCTGGATGATGGACAAATGGTGGCAATGCAGGTCTGACCATCTCTGGTTTGGTCTTAGGCAACCTGCAGTGATACACAGCTGCTGACTGCTAGCATGGCAAAGCATCTTCACCATCTTCATTTCTGTACTGTTTCTCCTCTGTTCTTGGGGCCACTTCTATTTCTGTGGCTGGAACAGTCCTGTCAGTTCCTCTCTGGGGTCTGTTCTTGCAGGAATCCACATGGCTTGGAGGAGTTTTCTGGAAATATGCAAACATAGTCTCAACCAAAGGTTGATAAAGGAATCTTTTCTATAAATTAGACTTGGCATCCTTTTTCATTTTTGCCCAAACAATTTTCCTTTGGCTTATTTTGACAGCGTGTGTGTTTTCATGGGTGTCTTGTTATTAGTACAGTGGAACCTCGAGATACGAGTGCCCTAACATACGAGATCTTTGAGATATGAGCTGTCAAGCGAGCGATTTTTGCTTTGCAATACGAGCAACATTTGAGATAGGAGTAATCGTGCGGATCGGCCGGCTGCACACAACCCACCAGTTTACCGAGACTCAAGCGTCTCATAGTTTCCCACACCTCAAGGTTAGGGAACACATTAAACTCGTATCTCAAGGTACCACTGTATTACAAATGAAAATAAATTTTTCAAAGTAAAAAATTTCTTGATGTAATTTTCTTACTACGTATTTTTCTTACAGAATATTATTCTACTATCCCCCCCTTTTTTAATTTAAATATTAGGAGGTTTTTGAAAATCTTACAATGCAATCATAACTTTTAATTTTTCTGTTATAGAAATATGACTGCTTTGGATTCATTGTGTGTTAAGTAAGTTTACTATGAGATGAACCATCAATAGAAATTTTATTTAATGTTAAAGGAACAAGTTTTTGTCCAGTACAATCAAGTGTTCTTGAATATTCACTTATTTCAATTAGCCAATTTAAATCGATCCAAAATAAGGTTGATTTATTTATTAATTTACTTTAACTTTATTTGTCCTAGGTTATGGATAGTAAATGGCACTAATTAAATTTCTGCATTTAGTCTTTGAGTAATTTTACATAAGGTTTATCAGAAAGACAAAAATACAAATTACTTACTTTAGTTTAAGAGACCAAATATATTGACTTCTAATTACAGTTCAATAAAGGAATTGAAATAAACCTCTCTTTATTTCCTACCAGAATAACTTTCAGGCTACAGAGTTTCACTTGAAAAATCTTTGTTTTTCTTTTTTACAGCAAGCAACCTGCAGAACTGCAGCCTGATGGTGGTTGGTAGTGCCAGTTCGTATCATATATCACAACTTCCTTTAACGTCATGGTGACTACTAGTCTGGATCAGATTTAATATTTTAATAACGACCTTTAGTTTATCCTGTAAATAAATATTAGTAGAAGAGATTTTAAAATTTTTAAATTTCTCCTTTTTATTACATTTAGAATTATATTTTTAAAGAGTATCCCTTAGGCTTATTTGCATACAGAAGGAAAATGGGAAGCCTCAGTAATTTTCTTAGGGCTTAATTAAATTGCTTACAGAAATATTGGCTTCTTATATAACTTAATTTATATGAAACCTTGATAATATTTTTTAAAGGCTAATTTATTAAGTAATTTAAGTAAGTATCTTTATTTAAAAAACAAAGAAAGCATATTTGGTAAACTTTTACATCTGATTCACAAGGCACAAATGCTGCCCACCTCCAGCCTATTTAAAAATGCAGGCGGCCGAGACTGGTTTACTCAGTGGATAGAGCGTCGGTCTGTGGACTGAAGGGTCCCAGGTTCGATTCCGGTCAGGGGCATGTACCTTGGTGGCGGGCACATCTCCAGTGTGGGGCGTGCAGGAGGTGGCTGATCGATGTCTCTCTCTCATCGATGTTTCTGACTTTCTATCCCTCTCCCTTCATCTCTGTAAAGAATCAATAAAATATATTTTTTAAAAAAGTTTAAAAATGCAGGCGGACTGAGGCTTTTGTTATTAAAATTCAGCTTAAAATTCTGCTGTTATATTTTAAGAAATATTTTGTTTTACTTTATATTGCTCTTCTTAGAGGCCAAAACCTTCATAACATTTAAAATATATGTATATAAGTAAAATATATTGATTAATTTTTATTTGATAAAGCTTTCCATGTGAGTTCAAGTATATTAAATCAGTTAAATTCAAGATATTTCCTTTAAGAAAAGAGTACAAATTCCTTAAATTACTCCAGACCCTTGTATTTTCCAAGAATCATACATTTTATAACTATCTTAAAGGATATCAAATAAATTTTGAACTGGTTTTTGTATTAAAAATTTTGGTTGGTGCCCTGGCTGGTTTTGCTCAGTGGATAGAGCGTCAGCCTGTGGACTCAAGGGTCCCAAGTTCTATTCTGGTCAAGGGCATATACCTTGATTGTGGGCACATACCCAGTAAGGAATGTGCAGGAGGCATCTGATTAATGTTTCTCTCTTATCAATGTTTCTAACTCTCTGTCCTTGTCCTTTCCTCTCTGTAAAAAATCAATAAAATACATATATATAATTTTTTTAAAAATATTTGGTTGGGATTACAGAATTATCGTTCTTATTTAATTCGACCAATAAACAACATATTTTGAATTTCTATTTATTTCAGAGACAACAGAAAAATCATTTTTCAAAAATAAATTTTTATACTTAAGCTAATTACCACAATTACATTTTCCCCTAAATTTAATTTGGCAAGTCAAATATTTAGATTATTTTATTAGTAACATCTATATACATTTTAGATACATTTCAAAAATACAAGACATAATCAATCAGTAGTTTTATTTTGTCCTCTAAATTTTTCATGAGGCAAATTCAGATTATTGAAGAAGTTTTTATCATTTGATTTGTAAACTTTACCTTTTAGTTGCCAGCAGCTCTGGAAAACCACATTTAAGGCTTTCAAAACAGGTTTGGCAAGGGCCCAGGCTATTGACTTTAAACCGACCACATTTTTTCTGCTGCGGGAGTAGAGAAGCAAACTTGCAGGTATTCAAATGCAAAATTGTCACATTCGAGGAATCCAAGATGGCGGCATAGGTAAACACCTACACTGCTGCCTCGCACAACAATTTCAAAACTACAACTAAAAGACAGAACGGACTTCATCCAGAACCACAGGAAAGCTGGCTGAGTGGAAGTTCTACAACTAGAAGGAAAGAGAGGGGCTCACGGAGACCCAGAGGAGCTGCAAAAAGCTGAGGTACGGAGACACGCACATGGAGAGAGCAGGTGCCAGAGAACTTGGCTGGCTTTCTCTGGCAGGAGGGAGACAGAGACTCTCAAAGGCATTGAACCCCTTATCCCACGACATTAAACCTCAGATCCAGCCGAAACTCATACGGGGGGAGCTTGGACTGTGAAAAGGGAGAAGTGCACGGAAATTTAGGGGAGTCGCAAAGGATCGGAGGTCTGGTCACGCACAGCACCACGCGGAGGACAGATTGCTGATTGTGCCGCTGGCTTTCGCGAGTGGGAGGGAGACAGACCCTCCCAACTGCGCCACTTCTGACTCCACTAAGCCCCTGTTTCGGGCGAAACCCTGGAGACCTAGACTCCTGTGGTCCTGGTGCTCAGGGGAGCCGGAAAGGCAGCGGTTAGAGGCACTGCGGGCACGCGCACAAGGACCGCTCCAGCGATTACCCAGTCACGTGAGACTCAGAGGCCGTGGAGGGCTGGGCCGACTGGAAGGCAAGGCGGTCCCTTAAGCCCTGAGACTCCACCCCTCCCAAGCTCAACAGAGGCTTCTTCGGCTGAATCCAGCACAAAAGTTTCCCCGGCATAGTGAAAATGCCGAGACAAGGGAAGGGATTACAAGCAAAAGAAATGGAGGGAAAAAAATGACTGGATATAGAGTTCAAAACCACGCTTATAAGGTTTTTCAAGAATATGCTAGAAAAGATGGATAAATTTAGTGAGACCCAAGAGGAGATGAAAAAGACCAACTAGAAATTAAACATACACTGACTGAAATAAAAACTATTATACAGAATCCTAACAGCAGACTAGAGAAAGGCAAGGATCAAGTCAAAAATTTGAAATATAAAGAAGCAGAAAACATTCAACTGGAAAAGCATGAAGAGAAAAGAATCCAAAAATGTGAAGAAAATGTAAGGAGCCTCTGGGACAGCTTCAAGCGTACCAACATCAGAATTGTGGGGGTGCCAGAAGAAGAAAGAGAGCAAGATACTGAAAACCTATTTAAGGAAATAATGACTGAAAACTTCCCACATCTAGTAAAAGAAATAGACTTCCAAGTCCAGGAAGCACACAGAACCCCAAATAAAAGGAATCCAAAGAGCACCACACCAAGACACATCATAATTAAAATACCAAGAGCAAAAGACAAAGAGAGAATATTAAAAGCAGCAAGAGAAAAACAGTTAATTACCTACAAGGGAACACCCATACGACTGTCAGCTGATTTCTCAACAGAAATGATGCAGGCCAGACGGGAGTGGCAAGAAATATTCAACGTGATGAACAGCAAGAACCTACAACCAAGAATAATCTATCCAGCAAAGCTATCATTCAAAACTGAAGGGCAGATAAAGACCTTCACAGAGAAGAAAAAGCTAAAGGAGTTTATCAACTCCAAACCAGTATTATATGAAATGCTGAAAGGTAGTCTTTTAGAAGAGGAAGAAGAAAAAGGTAAAAGACAAAAAATTATGAACAACAAATACACATCTATAAACAAGTGAATCTAAAAATTAAGTGAATTAAAAATTTGATCAACAGAATAAACTGGTGAATATAATAGAATCAGGAGCACAGAAAGGGAGTAGACTGATAATTCTCAGGAGGACAAAAATCATAAAGCATCAAACAGACTGTGAAATTACAGCAGAAAGATTAAAGTTAGGTGAGGTAGATAAGTTATCAATCAAAGGACTTGTATGCATGCATATAAGCATAACCAATGATCACAGACACTGGGGGGTCAGGGTATGCCTGGGAGGGAGGGGGGGCAATGGGGAGATATGTATAAAAAATTAATAAAAATTAATTTTAAAAAAAAGAACTAAAAAAAAAATACATGCCAGGCAAAAGTAGGTTTATAGTTGTTTGTATGGAAAGTAATACAATAATTAATAAACCATTGTTTATATGAAAAAAAAATTCACATTCCTTAAAGATGGCTCCTGGCAGGAGCTGTCCTACCTGCTAGTTCTGCTGGGAAGGGTGGCTAACCCCTTCCTCCATTAGAAAGGCACAGCTAGCTTTTACCTGGGCTAGTTAGATCTTTATAATACATTTTTAAACAATTTTTTGAGATTCAAATTCAATTAATTATTTTAAGGCATTTACTTTGGCAAATTTTTGTACCTGAGACAATTTTACTGAGTTTCTTGACGGCCTTAAATTTAACTTTTGAGCACACTTCATTAGCATTTTAAAAACTACGCTTTATTATGGAAATGCCAATCTTGTTGGAACCTAGCCTGTATCTTTCTAGGGTCAAATCTGCCATCTTTCTTAGGAAAAAAAAAAAAAGTCTGAGGTTTTTGGTTTGTTTTTGTTTTGTTCTGTTTTTTGTACAATCACAAAAAGAGATATAAGCTTAGAACCCTATCTAAATGTCCAAAAACTGGACAGTTGCGTGCATTTGTTTTAAGCTAGTTTCTCTCTTTATGAGCAGAAATCCAAGACACATTTCTAAATTTTCATGGCAAAAAAGTGACTTTATAGGAGAGTGGGCATTCATATTGCATTGCCACATGTCTCCCTTCCCTCACATCCTGCTTGCTTTGGGGGAAAATTTAGTATCAGACCTGGCTGTGTTGAAAGGCATGCTTAATAGATAAAGACAGATTTTAATTTTTTTTTCTATTTCTCTTTCCAAAGTAATAACTAGCACCCAAGGTGGCCTTAGCCAAATTTTGTATTTCCCATCGAGTTCTTCTATAATTTTTAAACAAAGCTTTAAGTAGTCTTTTTTCGAGACAGCTGATACCTCTGCCCTCTCCTGCCACTTTTGAGATCAGAAATGGAGAATCTGGCAGCATTTTACAAATTACAGATTTTCGATCTCAAAACAAATTAGGTTTTTTATTATTTGAACAAGAAACCACCTTAAAGATGACCACGGCACTCTTTTTTCAGCCTGATTTTAAAAAGTACCTTTTGATATTCCAATTTCTTTATAATTTTGCCTATTAATCAAATTTTTCCCCATTATAATCAGACTTAAACACAAAGTATAACTCACACATTGCAGATCCATGGGATTCTGAAGCCGACATGGGCTCTACACATACTTAATCTTACCACCATCGCTGGTGTTGTTTCCACTCAGGTGAATCATTCTTTCTCCAGAAGTGCACCATTAATGTTGGTGTTGCCAGGGTTCAGGAAGCCCCAGTTCTGGTCGCCATTAATGCCATGGTTCTTGTCCCAGCATAAAGAAGGGTTCAGCAGCCGAGACCAGTTTGGCTCAGTGGATAGAGCATCAGCCTGCGGACTGGGAGGTCCCGGGTTCGATTCTGGTCGGGGGCATGTACTTTGCTTGCGGGCACATCTCCAGTGTGGGGTGTGCAGGAGGCAGCTGATTGATGTCTCTCTCTCATCGATGTTTCTGACTTTCTATCTCTCTCCCTTCCTCTCTGTGAAAAATCAATAAAATATATTTTTTTAAAAAAAGAAGTGTTCAGCAATCTGGAAAAAGGCTGTGCATAGATGAAGTAAGAATACAAAGATGAAAGATAATTTTGAAAGGCATTGGGGGTCAGAGGAGCTTCAGCTAAAGGAGCTAAAGATTCTCCTTATCTCAGGACCCTTGCTTTTTATTAACACAATTTGTCCTAAGGCAAGGTGGAAATAATACACTTCAAAGGGTAGAAGGATTATCCATTGGGGAGTAGCCTACAACTGTTCAAATGTTTGGCCAACAAGAGGCAATAACAGGTAGATTAAATTGCCCTGAGCTGTCTGGCAGCAAATAATCATCCTATTCAGGTTAGAGGGAAATGCCCTCTAGTCACTCCAACAGGTAATTACATATGTGACTCAGCCCTTGTTCAGCCCCCAAGTTTCATCAACCTTTTGGTGAAACTCTTGTAATTATGCCATGCTGGAATTGGCTTCCAGCAGGGGTGACCAGGCCTGCAGAGGAGGGCAGTTGGGGGGAACCAGGCCTGCAAGGGAGAGCAGTTAGGGGTGACCAGGCCAGCAGAGGACCGCAGTGAGGGGCAATTGGGCCAGCTGAGGAGCAGTTATGGATTGATGAGGCTGGAATGGGAGTGGTTAGAGGGTGGTAAGACGGGCAGGCAGAAGCAGTTAGGGGCAATGAGGCAGACAGGCAGACAAGCGGTTATGAGCCAGCAATCTAGGACTGTGAGAGGGATGTTAGACTGCCCATTTAGGCCCATCCTACTGGGATCAGATGTCCGACTGCCCCTTTAGGCCTGATCCTACCGGGATCCTAAACGGGCATCCCTCAAGGGGTCCCAGGTTGGAGAGGGTGCAGGCTAAGCTGAGAGACACACACCCTGTGCATGAATTCTGTGCACTGGGCCTCTAGTCTATATTATAAAAGGCCACTGGCCATAATACCAGAATGCTGGAACAACCAAACAACCAGTCACCAGGAGGTACATGAAGCACTTCTCAGTGTTTTCCCCTGGCCTGAAAACTGATGGTGGCAGCAGGTTGGGACTTGTGATTCACACACCAAGGTGGGGCTCGCAGTGGTGAGCTACTCACAAATGGTGGGTCTGGGTCTCTTGTTATATCACACACTGGTCCTCTAGTCTGTACCAATAAAAGAGAAAAATGCTAATTGACCATACCTCTGCTATGTCCACAGCCAATCAAGAGTGATTTGCAAATTAACTCACCAAAGATGGCAGGTAAATTTCATACACAGGCAGTGCAGGCAACACCCTATGCTGATAGCGGAATCCAAGCCACAGCTGGGGACCTGGCAGGTGGTGGGGGCAACGCCTTGAGCTGTCTGCCTAGGTACAATCCATCCTATGATCACAGGGTGAAGAGGCTGGGCTACTAGGTGATGGTGGGGAGAACAGGCCAGTTGGAGCGTGATCATGGGGCAGAGAGGCTAGGCCACACGATTGCAGGGCGAGAGGCCAGGCCTAGCACAATGGCAGGCGGAGAGAGCAGACAGAGACACCCTGTCTGTGATCATAGGGCAAAGAGTCCAGGCAGAACAAGATCGCAGGGCAAAGAGGCCAGGCAGAGCACAATTGCAGGGTGGAGAGACCAGGCCTAGCCACCTGTGATTATGGGGTGAAGAGGCCAGGCAGAGTGCAATCTCAAGGAGGCTGCCCTGCAATCAAGGGACCTACAGGCCAGGCAGAGCCTGGCCAAGTTGTTCCTGCAATCCCAGGCAAAGAAATCACTTAGCTGACCAACCTGCTCTAAGGACCTTTGGGGATTGTGGTGCGGAGTCCAAGGCCTCTATCCTGCAGCCATGGGAAGTCTCCCTATCCCCAGAGTTAGGAGCACCAGTCCAGGTCTACCCAGCGGCCTGGTCCTGGCTAAGGGGGTGAGTTCCTGCAAGCTGGGGTTTGATCCCCATGCATAGGAGACCAGTGTTTCATTATTGCTGTGTGTCTGGGTTTTAATTGGACAAATGCCCATCACCAGCTTAGCAAAATCTTTTAGGAAAAGAATTCTGTCTGGGTTTCCTCAAATTCCCTCAGGCCCTATTCACCCCTTTGTAAAGGGACAGAACAAGTGAGGCCTCTTAAATAAAAATCAGAGGTCTCTAACAACAGTGGGCCTCTCACATCACAGTCATTTGGACTGGATGGCATTTGAGTATTTATCTAGGCACCATGACAGAAATCACAAGCTCAAGTCATGATTGCTGCCCTTAAAAAATTCACAATCTTATCAGAGTGAGTGGATGATAAAAGTGCAGTAATAACACCAGAATGTAACGCAACAATACAGAGAGAAACAGAGGCAATGGCTATGATGATTTTCCAATAATTAGTACAAAAAGTATATGCTGTGATTTAAATTAAAAAAAATATGTGTGGAAGTAGCTGCTTCATGAGTATGGCAACCCTTCCTATTTTAATGGAAGCTGAGTTCCATGTGAACTGTGTACTATGCTATGATATCTGAGGCACAGGACAAGGGAGGCCCTAAGGGTACTATGCTTTGATATTTGAGTCATTCTTTATTTTTCAATGTGATTTATTTCTGTACGCCTCAGTTTTGTAATAGTTAAATTACTAGAATAATATATCTTGCTATAAAATATTACTGGAAGATCAAATGATCAGGTGGCATTTGTTATTGTCTATAAATGAACACAATCTCTGGTATGCTAAAGTGATAGGTATTATAGAAATATTTAGATAGAGAGACCTACAGCCTTGATTACAAGTGAGGTTTACTATCACAACCCACATTTATTGCTTAAAAAAAAAAAGCAGGGAGCCAACTAGAAATTGAACCAATGATAAGCCTTTGAAGGGCAAATGTAAATTGGATAAGCTTTGCTATTACAAGAGCAAGAAGAAAAATTCAGATGCAAGAATGAAAACCACATTGCATCCACTCTAAGTAGCTGTTAAAGAAAAAGAATGGTATACTATGAAACTACTTAATACAGATTATAAAGACATTTGTTCAAAGAGGATTTCCTAGAGTAGGTGATATTTCAGTTAATTTTTTTAAATGTGAAGAGGTTATCTAGATAAGAAAAAGGTGTAGAGGTCCTGAATTGCAGAGGGTGCAGGCAGGGCTGAGGGAACACCCCCTCCGTGCATGAATTTTGTGCACCGGGCCTCTAATATATCATAAAAGGGGTTGATGACCAAAATATATAAAGAACTCATACACCTCAACAGGAAAAAACAACAAGTAATTTGGTTTTAAAATAGGCAAAGGAGACCAGCCAAGCTGGCTCACTGGTTGAGCCTCAACCTACAAACTAGGAGTCACAGTTCCATTCCTGATCAGAGCATATTACCAGGTTTCTGGCTTGCTCCCCTGTGGGGGGTGTGCAGGAGGAAACAAATCAATGATTCTCTCTCATTATTGATGTTTCTAACCCTCTCTACCTTTCCCTTACTTTCTCTGGTATCAGTAAAAACATATTTAATAAATAAATAAAATGGGCAAAAAATCTGAATAAACATTTTTCCAATAGATATTTTAAGTGAAAGAAGTCAGAGACCAATACTATATGATCTCATTTATATGTAAAAATCTTTAAAAAAATTTAAGTCATAGAAAAATAATTCAGATCTGTGGTTACCATAGTGGGAAAGGAAATCGATGTGTATTATCAAAAGACACAAACTTTTGAAATAAGTTTAAAAGTTATGCTCAGGGTAAAATGTACAACATATAACTACAATTTACACAGCTGCATGATATATATAAAAGTTGTTAAGAGAATAAATCTAAAGAGTTCACATCAAAAACACTTTTTTCTTTTTGTAACTGTATGAGATGATGGATTTTCACTAGAGTTATTGTGGCAATCATTTCATGACATATGTAAATCAAATCATTATGCTGCCCACTTTTAACTTACACAGTATGTCAACTACATCTGAACAAATGATATGAATAGTAACAAAGAAATGCAACTATAAAAATGAGATATAGTTTTCTATCAATTTAGAGACAAATGTTTTAAGAACCATCTTTATGTTAAAAAGGATACCATAATATGGCATATTCATCATCTTTTGAGAGTACATGTTGGAAAATAATGTGGCAATATAATTAAGATAAAAAGGTTTCAATATCTTTTGACATAATTTTCTTTCAAGTAGTCTATTCTAGAGAGATATTCTAAATTAAACAAACATTTAAACCTAAAGATTTGTATTGTATTACTTGAAGATTTAAAAATTTAAATAGCCTAAATAAATATACACTGGGGGATGTTAAAAAATAACACTATTCAGGGAGAAAAAATGGCGGCAAAGTAGACAGATGCATCTGGAGCTTTGTCGCTGGGCAGAGGGAGAGAGAGCGGCTGAGAGTCGCACTGGGAGTGTTTGTTGGCAAGTTAAGAGTCAGTTATCCTCCAGGAGAAGGTGGGGGACTGCTGGACAGGGCTCTCCCGGCCAGGCAGCACCACTGCCACAGGGTTTTTGTCGGCCAGAGCCACCAGCGCAAACGCGGAGATGGCGCCATCTTGCAGAGGGAAGTGGATGTCTGCGGCGGTCTGAAGCCTTCAGCTGGGCACCAATAGAGCAGCCGGGGACCCAGGAACCCAGAAGTCCGCTCTCCAATCAGCTCAGACACAGGCGGAATCAGAGATCCACAGAGCACACGGAGAGGTCAGATTTCGCCTGAGATAAGAGGGAGGTGGATGTCTGCAGAGGTCTGAAAGCTACGGCTGACAGAGGCACCCACCGAACAGCCAGGGACCCAGAGCACAGCTCTCCAGGTGGCGAGGATGCGTGGGCTACAGATTCGGAGATCCACACGGCGCACAGAAAGGTCGGATTTCGCCTGGGACAGGGTGAGGTTTCCTACCCCCCAGAGCAGAGACGCGCACACTGTGGGAGCCGGGCTACGGGAAAGCTGCCTCTGGAGAGGTCCGCAGAGGTGGTCAGGGCGTGATCCCTAAGTGTGGAGGCAAACTCTCCGAGTTGTTGACAGAGGGGAGCTCTGGAAAAGGACTCCTTTTTTTCTGGGGCAGCGGGACAGCCAGGGAGTTATTACAGTGTCCCGGCTGCAAAACCCCCACAAACTGGCTTTGAGAACCAGAGTAGCAGGATCTGAGCACAGCCTAGAGAGGTCCTGTGCTTTGTCTCAGAGATCAATTCCCAAACACTGCCACCCAGTGGATGACACACAAATTGACTCTCGCATAACCACAAAAGAATAAAGAGATTAAAACACCAACCAGGGAATACAGGGAACTGCAATACGTTCCCTACTGGGAAACAGGAGTGCCAAGCAGAATAATAGTGGAAGTGAATGACCATTCTATTTTTTTCTTCTTTTTTTTCTTTTTCCTTTTTTCTTTTTTTTTTAATTTTATTTTTCATTTTTACATATTTTAATTAAAAGACTATTTTTTTCTTTCCACCTCAATTGATTTTACCTTTTTAATTATTACATTTTTGTTTTAAACTAGTATTATTATTAGTACTAGTACTTTACCTTTTTGGAAAAAAACAAGTGTCATTTTGCTTTCTCTTTATTTTATTTCGGGATTAGAGTTCTACATTCTATTTTCATCTTTCCTTTATTATAATTTTACTCCAACTCAACTCTACCTTTATGCCAACACTTTCCTCCTAACTTTCCCCATTTTGTTGTCTTATTTCTCTTTCCCTTTTCCAACTTTAGATTCCCCCTATTCTTTCTCTTTACCTGGTTAAAATTTCACCCCATTTATATATCTAATTTCAAATCCCCTACTACAAGTCCATACAAACCTCTCTTTTCTTGTCTTCACTAGCCAAAAAGTTCTTTTTTCTCGGTGTCCTTTTGTTGCTATTTGCCTGAAAAGTGATTATATCAATTTTTGGAAATTTTTTGTGAGATTGTTTTAGTTTATTCTACTTGTTTTATTTTGCTTTTTGCTTGCTTTGTTTTTTACCTCTCTTTTCCCTCACCTACCTCAATACCAGTTGCTATTTGCAGTTTCTATTAATCTCTAGGTACTGGTTGCTGGCCTTTATTGGGATTAGTGACTGTTCTATTGGAGTTTCCTCCTGACATCTATAGTTTGTTCCCCTTTTCTCTCTTATACACTTTCTTTTCTCTCTGAATTTTTTCTCTTCCTCTTTTCTTAGCCTTCTTCTCCTTTTTATTTTCTTATTTTATTTTTTGTTTGTTTATTCATTTGTTTATTTATTTATTTATTTTTCTTTTCTCGCTCTCCCAATTTGATTTTGGAATTTCTTTCTTTTCTTTTTTCCTCATTTTCCTCTTCTTCTTTCTCTACTTACCCATAATTTGTCTTTCATTGGTGGTCACCTTATTTGTGATTATTAACATCTTGAATACATTTCTACTCTGTGCCTTGTGTGCTGTACCTGGTCGTGTTGTAGTTTGTGCCTTTCAATCAACGTAGGGGAGAGAACTACATAACCAGACACCCGGAGAAGAAAGACCATGGACAGAAAAAGAAACAGCCCACATAGGACAGAAAGGCAGGTTTCACCAGAAAAGGAAGTAAACAAAATAGAAGCAAAAATAAGCCTGCCAGAGAAAGAGTTCAGAGAAATGATCATAAGGTGGATGAAAAGAATGGAAGACAAAATTGACAATCTGAGTAAGAGCCAAGAGGAAATGAAGACGACCCAAGAGGAGATGATAAAGCAGCAAGAAGAAATGCAGAAGAACCTAGAGGAGGTACAGAATAAACAAGAAGAAATGAAAAATGACATCACTGCTATAAAGAACTCAATAGAAAGCATCAAAAGTAGACTAGAAGAAGCAGAGGACCACATCAGTGAGCTAGAAGACACGGTAGAAAAAAATACCCAAGTACAGCAGCTTCTAGGAAAAAAAAAGTTAAATAGCAAGAGGAGAGCCTAAGGGAACTTTGGGATAACATGAAACAAAACAACATCCGCATAATTGGGGTTCCAGAAAGAGTGGAAACTGAACAAGGATTAGAGAACGTGTTTGAAGAAATAATGACAGAAAATTTCCCCAATATAGGAAAGAAAAAACCCACACAAATCCAAGAAGCTCACAGAGTCCCAAGCAAAATGAACCCCAACAAACCGACACCAAGGCACATTATAATTACATTGACAAACACCAACGAAAAAGTAAGAATCTTAAAAGCAGCCAGAGAGAAACAGAAAGTTACCTACAAAGGAACCCCCATAAGACTAGCTACTGACTTCTCAACAGAAACTCATCAGGCCAGAAGGGAATGGAATGAAATATACAAAGTCATGCAAAGGAAGGATCTGAATACTGTACCCTGCAAGACTCTCAATCAAAATTGAAAGTGAAATCAAAAGCTTCACAGACAAAAAAGGACTAAGGGAATATATTACCACCAAACCAGCAATGCAAGAAATGTTAAAGGGTCTGCTGTAATAAAAAGAAAGAGGAAGCAAAGAAGGAACTCGGAGGTAAGGACTAAAAATGGCAACAGGTAAGTACTTATCAATAATAACTTTAAATGTAAATGGATTAAATGCTCCAATCAAAAGACATAGGGTAACCAATTGGATAAGAAAACATGATCCATATATCTGCTGTCTGCAAGAAACCCACTTCAGGAAAAGAGATGCACACAGATTGAGGGTGAAGGGATGGAAGATGTTATTTCAGGCAAATGGAAATGAAAATAAAGGTGGGTTGCAATACTTATATCTGACAATTAGATGTCAAAGTGAAGGACATAACAAGGGATAAAGAAGGCCACTTCATAATACTGAAGGGAACAATCCAACAAGAAGAAATAACTCTGGTAAACATATATGCACCCAATATAGGACCACCTAAATACATAAAAAAAACTCTTGGAGGATATTAAGGGAGAGATTGACAGCAATACAATCATAGTAGGAGACTTTAATACCCCACTCTCACCATTGGACAAATCCTCTAAACAAAAAAATGAGCAAAGAAACATCAATCCTAAATGACTCACTAGACCAGATGGAATTCATTGACATCTTCAGAACATTTCACCCCAAAGCCACAGAACATACATTCTTCTCTAGTGCACATGGGTCATTTTCAAAGATAGATCATATGTTGGGTCATAAGAAAAGTCTCTTCAAATTCAAGAAGATAGAAATCATATCAAGCATTTTCTCAGACCACAGTGGCATAAAACTGGAAATCAACTATAATAAAAACAATAGAAAGAAATCAAACACATGGAGACTAAACAGCAGGCTATTAAACAAGGACTGGGTAACCAGAGAAATCACGGTAGAAATAAAAAACATCATGGCAACAAATGACAATGACAACACAACAATACAAAATTTATGGGACACAGTGAAAACAGTCTTGAGAGGGAAGTTCATAGCGCTACAAGCCTACTGCAAAAAACAGGAAACAATGGTAATAAATTACCTAAACCTACTACTCAAAGAGCTAGAATGAGAGCAACAAGAAAAGCCCAGTGTCCTCAGAAGGAAGGAAATAGTAAAGATCAGAGCGGAGATAAACAACTTGGAGACCAAAGAAACAATTCAAAAGATCAACAAAACCAAGAGCTGGTTCTTTGAAAGGATAAACAAGATTGATGGACCTCTAGCCAGGCTCACCAAGAAGCAAAGAGAGAAGACCCAAATAAACAAAATCAGAAATGAAAGAGGAGAAATAACAACAGACCCTGTGGAAATACAAAGGATTGTTAAAAAAATACTATGAACAACTCTATTCCAACAAACTGGACAACTGCAAGAAATGAACATTTTCCTAGAAAAATATAACGTTCCAAAACTCAATGAGGAGGAATCTAAACATCTCAATAGTCCAATAACTATGGAAGATATTGAAGCAGTCATCAAAAAGCTTTCAGCAAATAAAAGCCTGGGACCAGATGGCTATACAGGAGAGTTTTACCAAACATTCAAGGAAAAATTAAAACCTATCCTGCTCAGACTATTCAAAAACATTCAAGAGGAAGGAACACTTCCAAACACCTTCTATGAAGCCAGCATCACCCTAATACCAAAACCAGATAAAGACAACACAATGAAAGAGAATTATAGGCCAATATCTCTCATGAACATAGATGCCAAAATCCTCAACAAAATTCTAGCAAATCGGATCCAGCAGTATATCAGAAAGATCATACACCATGACCAAGTAGGATTCATCCCAGGAATGCAGGGATGGTACAATATCCGTAAATCAATAAATGTGATACATCACATAAACAAATTGAGAGATAAAAATCACATAGTCATATCAATTGATGCAGAAAAAGCATTTGACAAAATCCAACAACCTTTCTTGATAAAAACTCTCAGCAAAGTGGGAATAGAAGGAACATACCTCAACATCATAAAAGCCATATATGATAAACCCACAGCTAACATCATACTCAATGGGCAAAAACTAAAACCATTTCCCCTAAGAACAGGAACAAGACAGGGATGCCCACTCTCACCTCTCCTGTTCGACATAGTACTGGAAGTATTAGCCATTGCAATTAGATAAGAAGAAGAAATAAAAGGCATCCAAATTGGAAAAGAAGAAGTAAAGCTCTCCTTATTTGCAAATGACATGATACTGTACATAAAAAACCTGAAGGACTCCATCCCAAAACTAATTGACTTAATAAATGAATTTGGCAATGTAGCAGGATACAAAGTTAATGCCAAGAAATCTATGGCATTTCTGTACACTAATAGTGAAATTACAGAAAGAGAGACTCAAAAAACAATCCCATTTACCATTGCACCAAAAAAATTAAGATACCTAGGAATAAAGCTAACTAAAGAGGTACAAGACCTATATGCAGAAAACTACAGAACACTGAAAAAAGAGATAGAGGAAGATGTTAACAGATGGAATAGCATACCATGCTCATGGATTGGGAGAATCAACATCATTAAAATGTCCATACTACCCAAAGCAATCTACAGATTCAATGCACTACCCATTAAAATACCAATGACATAATTCACAGACCTAGAAAGAATTCTTCATAGATTCATCTGGAACAAAAAAAGACCACGGATAGCTACAGCAATTCTGAGAAAGAAGAATAAAGTTGGTGGGATCTCATTACCAGATTTCAAGCTATACTACAAAGCAACTGTTCTCAAAATAGCCTGGTACTGGCACAAGAAAAGACATATAGACCAATGCAATAGAATAGAGAACCCAGATATCCACCCAAACCACTATGCTCAACTAATATTTGACAAAGGAGGCATGAACATCCAATGGAGCCAAGATAGCCTCTTCAATAAATGGTGTTGGGAAAATTGGACAGATACATGCAAAAAAATGAAACTGGACCACCAACTTAAACCAAATACAAAAATAAACTCAAAATGGATACAGGACTTAAACATTAGAAGGGAAACCATAAAAATACTAGAGGAATCCACAGGCAGCACAATCTCAGATATATGCCAAAAGAACTTCTTCATTGATACTGCTCCAAAGGCAATGGAAGCTAAAGAAAAAATAAACAAATGGGACTACATCAAAATAAAAAGCTTTTGCACAGCCAAAGAAACCATCAACAAAATAACAAGAAAGATCACTGTATGGGAGAACATATTTGCAAATGTTATCACTGATAAAGGTTTAATCTCCAAAATCTACAGCCAATTTATAATACAACTTAATAAAAGGAAGATAAACGATCCAATAAAAAAATGGGCAACGGACCTAAATAGAACCTTTTCAAAAGACAACAGAAGGAAGGCCAAGAGACACATGAAAACATGTTCAAAGTCATTAATCATCCGAGAGATGCAAATCAAAACGACAATGCAATACCATCTTACACCTGTCAGAATGGCAATCATCAACAAATCAATAAACGACAAGTGTTGGCGAGGATGCGGAGAAAAAGGAACCCTTGTGCACTGTTGGTGGGAATGCAGATTGGTGCAGCCACTGTGGAGAACAGTATGGAGTTTCCTCAAAAACTAAAAATGGATCTCCCATTTGACCCTGTAATCCCACTCTTAGGAATTTATCCTAAGAAATTACAAACACCAATCAGAAAGGATTTATGCACCCCTATGTTCATAGCAGCACAATTCACAATAGCTACAATTTGGAAACAGCCTAGGTGCCCGTCAGCAGATGAGTGGATCAGAAAACTGTGGTACATCTACACAGTGGAATTCTATGCTGCCATTAAAAAGAAGGAATTCTTACCATTTGCAGCAACCTGGTTGGAACTGGAGAACCTTATGCTTAGTGAAATAAACCAGTCAATGAAGGAGAAGCCTCACATGATCTCACTCATTTGTGGATAATAAAGAATATTATAAACTGATGAACAAAAGGATAGATACAGAGACAGTAAAGCTTCAAACAGACTGTGAAATTACAGCAGGAAGATTCAAGTTAGGTGAGGTAGATAAGAGATCAATCAAAGAACTTGTATGCATGCATATAAGCATAACCAATGAACATAGACACTGGGGGGTTGGGGTATGCCTGGGAGGGAGGGGGAGCTATGGGGAGATATGTATAAAAAATTAATAAAAAATAAAAAAATAACACTATTCTGCAGCTTTTAAAATATTTAAAAGAATTTTAATTACAAAAATAATGCTTATAGAAGCAAAAGATTAAATTGTAAATGGTGTCTGACCTCATTTTTTAAAATTTATCTTTATTGTTGAAAGTATTACATGTCACCTTTTTCCCCCATTGACCCCTCCATCCTGCACTTACACCCCACATCCCATCCCAGGCTTTCAAAGCATTGTTATTTGTGTCCATAGGTTATGCATGTATGACTATGAATTCTTTGGTTTATCTCCTCCAACCCCCTCCACGCTTTCCTCTGAGATTCTATCCTCCCCTCCCCACTCCTATCAGGCAACCAATAAAAAGTTCTATGTATCTATGAGTCTGTTTGTGTTCTGCTTGTTAATTTTGTTTGTAGATTCAATTGTTGATAGATATGTACTTATTTCCATTTTCTTCTTCATATTTTTATATTCTTCTTCAAGAAAACCCTTCAATATTTCATATAATACTGGTTTAGTAGTAATGAATTCCTTTAGCTTTTTCTTGTCCGAGGAGCTTTTAATATGTCCATCAACACTAAATTATAGGTTTGCAGGACATAGTAATCTTGGTTGTAGGTCATTGCCTTTCATCACTCTGAATATTTCTTCCCACTTCCTTCCGACCTGCAGAATTTCTTTTGAGAAATCAGCTGACAGTTTTATTGGAGCTCCCTTGTCAGTTACTGCTTTTTTCTTGCTGTTTTTAGGATTCTCTCTTTGCCTTTAAACTTCTGCATTTTAATTATGATGTGTCTTAGTGCAGGCTTCTTTGGGTTCAGCTCGTTTGGGACTGTTTGTGCTTCCTGGACTTGTATGTCTATTTCCTTCACCAAGTTGGGGAAGTTTTCTGTTATTATTTTAAAAATGTATTTTTATTGATTTCCAAAAGGAATGGAGAGAGAGATAGAAACAACAATGATGAGAGGGGTCTTTTGCACACCCCTACTAGGGATCAAGCCCACAATCCGGGCATGTTCCCTGTCCAGGAATTTAACCATGACCACCTGGTTCGTAGGTCAATGCTCAACCATTGAGCATGCCAGCTGAATTCTGTCATTATTTTTTCAAGTAGGTTTCAATGTTTTGTGCTGTCTTTTCCCCTTCTGGCATCCCCATGATGTGAATGTTGGTACATTATCCTTATTCTTTTGGTTCTTTTTTCTTTTTGCTGTTCTGATTGGGTGTTTTATGCTTTCTTATATTCCAAATTGTTGGTTTGATTCTTGGCTTTACTTGCCCTACTGTTGATTCCCTTCATATTATTCTTTATTTCAGCTAGTGCATCCTTTATTCTGACTGATTCTTTTTTATACTGTTGAGGTCCTTACTAAGTTCACTGAGCAAACTTATAACCAATGTTTTCAACTCTGCACCCAGTAGATTGCTTTTCTCCATTTCGTTTCAGTCTTTTTCTGGAGTTTTGTCCTGTTCTTTAATTTGAGACATGTTTCTATATCTCCTCATTTTGGCTGCCCACCCTGTGTTTGCTTCTATGTCTTATGTCAAGCTACTATGTCTCCTAGGCTTGGTAGCATGGTCTAATGTAGTAGATATTCTATGTATAGGGCCCAATGGCACAGTCTCCCTGATCACCCCAGGAGGGCATTCAAGATGCAACCCCTGTGTGGGTTGAACATCCTTCTGTTGTAATTGAGTCTTGATTTCTGTTAGCACATCAATGGGAGGGATTAACTCAGGCTAATCAGCTGCAAGGACTGACTGTGACCAAAGACCACCAACCTCCAACCACCTTGGAAGATCAGCTGTGTAGGAGACCCCACACAGAGCAAAACTTGCTTCAGCAGGGCTCTGGTATCACTGAGTCCACCCCTTAAGTGTATTTATTGTTTGTGGAGGTGTTTGGATGGCGTGCTTTGATGTGGTCTGAAGCTGTTTACTGGTTGTGCTGGCTATTGGGCCTTCTAGGGGGTGTAGGTCTAGGTCAGCCACCACCTGTGTTCTTCCTTGGGCCATCAATCATAAGCTACAAAGAGATCTGCAGATGGGTGCTTCTTGTGCTGGGTTTGGAGGTACCCATGCAAGGTCAAGGCTGGCTGCTACTAGTGCCAGACCTGGGACCACTTAATGAGAAGTATGAGGCTTGCTGAGGCAAGATGTTTCTTGTTTGAGATATTTTAGGATAATCTGAAGCCTGAGCAAAGACAGGCCATTCCTATAGTGAAGACAGTTTGAGTGGGCCTGAAAGTTTGGTGGAGCAGGACTTCAGGGAATCATCAGAGCGGACAGTATGAGCTAGGTTGATAGAGTCTCAGATATGGCACCCATATGCTGGTTCTGTGGAGGAAGGGCTCATCAAAGTAACAATGGCCTCTGCCAACATTTCTGTCGGGGGAAAAAAGCTGCCCCTACAGCTCTTGCCCTGATGCTAAGCAATTCAATTCTTCCCCATATGTCTTTTGTGCCTTTCAAGCTACTGTCCCTGCACTGGAGCTTAGAGGGAGTGAGTTCAAGTGAGTCCATGTGTAGGCTTTTTATGAGAAACTGCCCAGGACTCCAGCAGCCTTAGCCTCCCTCCTCAACCCATGTTGGTTTTTACAGCCAGTAGTTATTGGGACTTCTCTTCCTGGCACTGGAACCCTGATCTGGAGGGCCTGATGTGGAACTGGGATCACTCATTCCTCAGAGGAATGAGTTTTTTATCTGCCACACATGGGTATGGGAACAGCCTTTTTGTGCCCCTGCACTGATGTGGCTTCTTTTTTAATTTCACAGTTGTAGGACTTCCTTTCAGCTCAATTACAGATGATTCTGAATGATGGTTGTTCTGTAGTTTAGTTGTAATTTTGATGTAGATAGAGGAGGTGAGTATCATGTTTACCTACACTGCCATCTTGACCAGAAATCCTCTGACCTCATATACATATTTAAAGAAAAAGTGTTAGAACAAGAAAGACTACAGGAAATACGCCAAGTTTTTACATGAATTTCTATCTGCTTCATAAAATTTTCAGTAATTTTTAGCTCCCTTAACTTTTCTGAATCTTCTAAATTTTGTTTAAACACATATTACTTTGATAATCAGAATTTTTTAAATTATAGTAGTGATATCTGGCACACAGGGTGTTGCAATAATTAAGTAAAATTATTTTTATGAAAGAATTTGCCATGATGGCTGGCATGAGATGAATTATCAATAAGTAATGTTTTCTTTCACTGCCAAGGAAAGCTTAGTATTTTAGAACTCAAGCTCTGCTCTCAACTACATTCATATATTTGCATTCCCATTTATAAGATGTGACACTGAACAAATAATGTATCTAAGCTTCAATAACTTTACCTATAAAATAAAAATCATAGTAATATCTAACATATTGAATTATTATGGGAATTAATGAGCTTATTTATAAAAGTTACTTATCTTACTGACTGGCAAGTATTAAGCTTTTAATAAATATTAACTATTTATATTTGTAAAAGGCAAAGTAAAAAGGCAGCTAGGAACAACATAATTTGATGAACAAGAATAGATCCAGAGACAAATAGCAGGGGAATGGGGAGGTTAGAGAGCAACCAAAGGACTTGTACACATGCATATTAGCATAACCAATGATGACTGATACTGGGGCAGTGGAGGGCTTGCCTGAGGTGGGAATGGTTGGGGGTGGGGGGAGTCAGTTGAGGGAAAAGGAAACAAATTTAAAACTTCAGATAATAAAAAAAATTTTTTAAAAAATTTATATATATATGTAAATAATATATATATATATATATATATATATATATATAGCATTTCAGAAAGGCAAAAAAGAGGAGGCAACTAGAATAAATAAGATATGTTCCTTTAATCAGAGAAAGAGGCTCAGAATTGCATGCCAAATGGACAGTGCAAATGGAATAGAATCTTTGGTTTAATGTGAAAAAATGACTTATCAGATGTTTGAAATAAACTCATCCAAAGCTGAGTCCCTGAGGTAATGTCCATCCAGCTAAGAGAATCTCAGCAGAGTCCCTTTAGGGAAGTTGGCTGTGGTCCAGCAATAGTTTCACTGGGGACAAGTGGAGAATTCAGGCTTTCACTTTTATTATTACTAGAGGGGGAAACACATCTTTTCCAACCTCAAAAATATTTTCCCCAAGTGCACTACCCCAGGGACAAAACTCTGAGACCCAGACAAAGTGAAGAGCAGGAGAAGGCTTATCTGCAGACAGTTTCTTGTTCCTAATCAATGACTGAATCAACTCCAACAAAGGGCAGGTAGCAATAATTCATGAATAGGGGGCAGAGAAAAATATATGTTATATTTTGAGTGTGGAAATTTGATTAAGTGCCTTTCTAATTGAAAAAGAAACTGTCACTTTCAAATTTTGTCAACTGAAAGGCAAAATTATCATTATTATTATTATTATTATTATATTGTCTTCATTTCATCCTTTCTACTATCTGTCATGGGTTTTGTGACATTTATTCTAAATTATAGGGTGCTCCTTAAAATAAAACTTACTGAAGAAAAATAAAAGCCAAATTGAAAACTAATATCATTTTCCTTTTTGTTTCTTGTAGAGAAGAAAAATGAACTAAGGATGAGATGTGATTCCTTCCAAAGGGAAAGAAATAACAACACAAATCCTCTCCAGAAGGTGGGGGCTATTATTTCTCACAAAACTGCATTTGAATTCTTCTGATCCCTGTCCTAGGTATTGAAATGGTGTTGGTCACGCAAAAGTAAAATACAGCTTTCAGATGCCCTGCTGGAAACTTTCCTTTTCTCCTCAACTCTGGCACAGAGGCTGACTTCATTGACATGTGAAGAGGAGATAGCACCCTGAACGGTAAGTCAATCACAACACAAACAGTGAGGAACTTGCTTATTATTCATTTTTATAGGCCTCTGATTATTACTTAATGAGTATAAATGTTTTAAAATCTGGGTATTTCCAAATTGCCTGCCAGAAAAAAATTATGCCTTTATATCCTCTCCAACAGTTCTTCTGAATATCATTTCATTGCACTTTCGCCGACACTGCTATCATGATGATTTATCTGTGCTCATTTGAAAAGCAAAAGAAAAGTTATACTTTTCAAACTTAAATTATCAACTTTCATCCAGAAATATAGAGGTCATATAAACTTAACTCCCACAATTTACACTAGGATTTCATATTCACTTCTTAAAATGTTCCTTCACTTTACTGAGAAGAATATTTCTAATTGTTAAGACATTTCAACATACAGAAATATAAATATACATCCTTAAACATCCCTTGCATTGAATAGTAAACAAGAATACAGTAGTCCCTCCATAAACTTTCACTCAGTTCTTGAAATGCTTTAGGCTAGCAATCAGCTATGAAGTTTAGAAGATAAGCTTGAAAAGACTGTACCCACCATATCAATGTTCAATAAATGGTAACTAAGTAATAGTTTGTAGAAAATGAACTTAAATTCATGATGGACAGTAATAAAAAAAAGTTAATGCTGTTATTTAAAAATATTTTACCGGAGGAATCCAAGATGGCGGCATAGGTAAACACCTATACTGCTGCCTCGCACAACAATTTCAAAACTACAACTAAAAGACAGAACGGACACCATCCAGAACCACAGGAAAGCTGGCTGAGTGGAAGTTCTACAACTAGAGGGAAAGAGAGGGGCTCACGGAAACCCAGAGAAGCTGCAAAAAGCTGAGGTACAGAGACACGCACGTGGAGAGAGCAGGTGCCAGAGAACCTGGCTGGCTTTCTCTGACAGGAGGGAGACAGAGACTCTCAAAGGCATTGAACCCCTTATCCCACGACACTAAACCTCAGATCCAGCCGAAACTCATACGGGGGGAGTTTGGACTGTGAAAAGGGAGAAGTGCACAGAAATTTAGGGGAGTTGCAAAGGATCGGAGGTCTGGTCGCGCACGGCACCACGCGGAGGACGGATTGCTGATTGTGCCGCTGGCTTTCGCGAGTGGGCGGGAGACAGACCCTCCCAACTGTGCCACTTCTGTCTCCACTAAGCCCCTGTTTCGGGCGAAACCCTGGAGACCTAGACTCCTGTGGTCCTGGTGCGCAGGGGAGCCGGAAAGGCAGCGGTTAGAGGCACTGTGGGCACGCGCACAAGGACCGCTCCAGTGATTACCCAGTCACGTGAGACTCAGAGGCCGTGGAGGGCTGGGCCGACTGGAAGGCAAGGCGGTCCCTTAAGCCCTGAAACTCCACCCCTCCCAAGCTCAACAGAGGCTTCTTCGGCTGAATCCAGCACAAAAGTTTCCCCGGCATAGTGAAAATGCCGAGACAAGGGAAGGGATTACAAGCAAAAGAAATGGAGGGAAAAAAATGACTGGATATAGAGTTCAAAACCACGCTTATAAGGTTTTTCAAGAATATGCTAGAAAAGATAGATAAATTTAGTGAGACCCAAGAGGAGATGAAAAAGACCAACTAGAA
>JAAGEH010000076.1:67595458-67614693 GCA_011751065.1 Lasiurus cinereus
TGCTTATAAACATAACCAATGATCACAGACACTGGGGGGTCGGGGTACACCTGGGAGGGAGGGGGGGCAATGGGGAGATATGTATAAAAAATTAATAAAAATTAATTTAAAAAAAAATATTTTACCAAAAATGTTATGAAATATTGTTCTTTAATTATATAATTAAAGTGCTGAAACTATATAAGATGGGTAGTATTGTAGCCAGGGTCAGAAATCCAAAGTCATATTGTCATCTTAGAAGTAACTCTAAAGAAATAAACCATTGGAGAGAGAGAAAGAGATAAACATAGTTGGAGACAAGTGAAATAAAATGATTTTAAAGAAAAAATGAGTTTCTCTAAGGAATTTAGTGAGCTTTTCACTGGATTAATACCTGAATAAGAAATTATTTCTATGTAATACCTTAATCAATAAAGAAAAGGAAAAAAAACTGAAGAAAAGAAATGATTTCTAGCACTACCTGACAGCAGAGTGGTGAAAGTCTCCTGATTTGTAAAGTTTATGAGATGAAAGGCAAAGATTGGGCCATGTCTTGCCCTCTGGAGAAAGAGCTGCAACCCATCAATTTAAAATAGAGTATGGACAGCTCCAAAGGAAGATCTTTCCAAAAGGAGAAGTACTTGAAATGTTGATAGTCTGAATTAATATGTACTATAAGCATAAAAATCATGCTAGATATTGTAGATTGGGTATTTAAAAATACAAAAGGGCACATTGATAGTTTTTAAAAGTAATTTCATGTTTAAATGACATTATTTGGGATAAATTGGGTTAAATGATATATATTTTTAAAATAAATGATATATATTATTATAATTTCACCAGAAAAAGGGGGAATTGACATGATAATAAAGTAAAACAGCACTCAATTATCCTATATAAAAAGAGCTATATGCTAATTAGACTGGACTGCAGAAGGACCTTCTGGAACAACCTGTGGGTGGGGCTGAGAGGCAGCCGAGACTGCTTCGAGGGCCAACCCCCTTGCATGAATTTTGTGCATTGGGCCTCTAGTTTTAAATAAGCTTAAACTTTTAGACATAGGCAAATTATATCCCAAGGTGCAGAGGGAATTTGATTTAAAAATCACTAATGGTGTCTTTAAAGAATCCTAGAGAATAAAAGAACATTTTTAAAAAACTAAACAAGGATACCAGTTTAAAGTCCAAAACTTGTTTTTAAAAATTTTCATAAACCATTTGTTTTATATTTTTTGCAAGAATGTTTTCCAGAAATACAAGATCATTTTCATCACCTTTGTATTATTTATCTATTTTTAGCTTAGCCATCTTTCTATAATTGTTGGTAATAATAGGTGTTAAGTAGAAAAAGTTTTAAGAGATCTGAAAAACATTTTCTCATGTTCTATATGATACTTTAATCAAAGATGTAAGTGAAACACACAGGAAATTTTATCAAATTTATAGGCAATAAAAATAGAGGGGAAGGCTAATATTTGAAAGTATTAAGATCTTAATAGACTGAAACACTTGGTGAAATTCAGTCATTAATGTCCCTCATTTAAAAAAATTAATGACACAAGCATTAGATGGTTCCAATCTGGTTTTAAGAAATACTTGTGAACAAACTCTAAGGGCTTTGGTAAAATGAAAATTCAATAAAAATAAAAGTATAAAGTTACCATCAATGTTAACTAAAGTTGGCATGACTTTCTAGAGATTACCAGAATACCCCTGTGCACTTCGTCAGTCACAGTATGAGGAACATTGTGTTCAGTTTTAGTAAGATCACATCTTAGAAAGTATAGAGCAATCACAAGAAGGCAACTAGGATGATGAGTACCCTGGGAACTTCCCCCTCTAAAACCTACCCTGCTTTTCCTCTGAGGTTTGACAGTCTGTTTAAAGTTCCTCAAATATTTTTTAAGTACTATTCTGTAGACTTAATCTGAGCAATCAGTATAATGTGGTTGAACGAACTCAAATATGCCTAGCTCTGCTACTTGTGGCTTTCAAATGGCTCAATCACTACTTCTGTAATTGCTAGAAGAGTAAGAAAGAGAATGTATGTTCAAAATCCTAATAGAGTCTGTTCATAGATGGTCACATATTGTTAACCTCTCTTCCCTGAGGCAGCAGTAAGACCAATAGGATAAATCAAGATGACAAAATTACCCAAGAATGTAAGAGAGAACAAGAAAGTTTACAACTTTTAAAAATGAAAGCTGTTTGCCTTTCATTGAGCAATTTGTCATGGATTATTCCAGTAGAGGCTAGATAACCAAGTAGCAAGAAGATAGAAGAGAGAGAGTCTTACTACTGGCTGAAGGAGAGGCTAGAGAATCCCTTAAATCTCTTCCTGCTCCAAGATTCAGTGAATTCAGACCAATAAGAAAATGTGATTTTGAATATCTATTCTAACCCATGATATGTCTGAGGCTAATGAATATGAGCAATACATTATTCCAAGAAACAAAAGGCTTGACTTGACAGATTTTTTATTTCCTCCAGAGTACAGGAGAACAGAACTCAACTATTCCTTTAATTGAGTCCTTAGAACATAGCACATTGAATCAATTATCTGTTATGCTACAAAAACAACTGGAAAATAAAGACTCAGGAAGGCAGTTGATAGAAATGAAATAGCATCTAACTGGTGAAAAATTCTTAAATGATGAAAGTAATGATAAATCAAACAAATAGAATTTCTATTTGTTTGCAGCTGCAGTGGTAGGAAATGAAAAAGCTAATAGCAAGATTCTGTACATTAGCACTTTCCCAACAAATAGAATTATAACATCCTAGAATGTAAGGAAATATATAGCTGTAAGCCTTTTCCATTTTTCTTCAACAACTATCATTGCTTACTAGTTTATTTTCTCTATTTTTTAAATCTTCTTTTTATTTTACTTCATTTATCTTGATTTTGTGTAGATGGATGAAAGGTGATTTGCCTCAGGTTATAGATAATGACAGGGAGCTGAATATTGCAGATCACAAAAGTCAGTTAAGAGTAAAATAACTCAATATAGAGCTGCCTCTCTGTCCTTCTCACATCAGTTTATTTGAAAGGGATCACCTCTCTTTTTTTTTTTTTAAATAACTGCCATGAAATAACACTTTCAATATCTCATTTTCAATGGTCAGTTGATACCATTTTATGACCATACTTGGGAATACATTCAGCTCAGCTCTTTAAATATGCATATGTTTTATAACTTATTACAAAAAAAAATAAGATAGCCATATAAAAATGAAAAGAACATAATTCAACTTAAATGGTATGATTGAGGGCTGCTAGAAAGACCTCAACTTCTTCCCCTCAAATGATGTGGTGATGTCACACTAGCTATAGTTACTCACTTTATTAATCCAATTAACTTTTTTTTCCTGGAATGGGTGACATTTTGGACACATTTATACTGGAGGTCCTTTAGAGGTAAAAAAAAAAAAAAATCTGTAAAGTAGGAGCCAAAAAACATGGAATCTTGTCCTGAGCCTGTCACTCACTGGTTTGGGTTTAACTTCTTTGAGTTTTTAATCTCCTCATATATAAAATAGAAGCCATAATCCTATCGTTCCCCTACTGAGTAATTAAGAAAGCCCCCTCCCCAAACAAAATACATGTTAGACATAAGGATTAACTTGTTCAAAACTAATCCCTTTCTAACTGCCCTCCCAAAGAGGAAGTTGCCTCCAGTTAAACTCCATAGAAATGGAACAACTGTTACCCAGGGTTTAAGGCAATTACTTTCTCTGTCTCAAGGCTGATGTACAGAATCTTGCTATTAGCTTTTTCATTTCCTACCACTGCAGCTGCAAAGCTTGAACCATAACCCCCAATCACACCAGCAGAAGAGCTGAAGTTTCCTTTTCCCCCAGCCACAAGCTCTGAGCCTGGGAACAGGACTAGAGCCATGTTTTCTCTTCACCTTGATATTAAAATAGCATTAAGGGAGAGATTAGCACTTTCCCAATGACACAGTTAAAAGAAAACTCACAGTTCAAAGGTTGGGGTGTTCTCTTGGAATGGAGTGTCCTAGATCTCTGTGTGCCATTGTAGTTACAATGAGCAAAAGGGACCTGCAAACCTGTGACTGGTCTAAAAATTTCTTCCTTTAAATGCCACTCCAATAAATTTGGTGAGTGTACCATCTGCCAAAATCTTCACAGATGCTGGATTTAAGCCTATGCATGTGTTTATTGGATTTCTTTTTCCCCAGATAAGAAAACCCGAAGAGAGAGGTGAACTCTGAGCACTTAAAAATGGGAAAGCAGGGGCAGGCGAGGGGGGGAGGAAGGGAGGGGAGGGCACAAAAGGGTGGGGAAGAAGTGAAACAAAGATGTAAACCCATATTCCAAACTTCGTCTAGATTAAACTTTTGCCTAGGCCAAAGCCTATGTTTTAGAAACACTTCTCTCTATCCTCCTATTCAAATAGTTAGGCTTTCTCCAGGGCTGAATAAACCACAAAATCAAAGAACACCAGGAAGAAAAAAAGGTTGCACCAAAAACCTGATTTCCAGAAGGCTGCCTGTGTTCAAATAGTATCTATTAGTGCTCCTCTGTTATGATCATTTGAGCACAGTCTGATCCTCATTTCCCAGGAACTCCCACAGGTGTATGTGGAGGGTGGGGGTGAAGTGTGGGAAAGGATCACTCAGGAAGTATGGCAGATTCCACTAGGTGGCCTTAATGCAAGTTACAGTGCAACTAACAAGGTCATGATCCTATCATTTATTTTTTATTAAATTTGCTAGAGGCCTAGTGCACGAAATTCATGCACAGGTAGAGCTCCTAGGCCTGCCTGGCCAGCAATCAGAACTGATCTGTGGGGTGACCAGTGAGGCAATTGGGAGGGCCCCCTCCTGGCACCTGCCTTAGCTAGCCTGGCACTGCCTATTCACCAGCCTTGGCCCCCACTGCTGCCACCAGTCACCTCCCTCTGCGGGGGCAACTGGTGGTGGTAATCAAGGAGGGGGCCCTGCTGGCACCCACTTTAGCTGGCCTGGAACTTGAGGCTGGGGGCAGCTCCTGCATTGAACATCTGCCCCCTAGTGGTCTGTGAGCAAAATAGTGACTGTTCATTCCACCAGTCATTTCACCAATTGTTAGGCTTTTATTATATAGGATTGGGGCTACATTGGTTAATAAGATTTTATAGGTTTCAAGTATACATATCTATGATACATCGTCTGTATATTGCATTGTGTGCCCACCAGTCAAAGTCAAATCTTCTGTCACCATATATTTGACTTTGACCCCCTTTACCCTTAACTATCCCCCACCCGCTGTACCTCTGAGAACCACCAGACTGTTGTCTGTGTCTATTAATTTTTGTTTGTTTTTCTTATTTGTTCATGTGTTGCTTTCAGTTTTATATCCCACATATGAGTGAAATCATATAGTTCTCAACTTTTTCTGTCTGATTTATTTTACTTAGCATGGTATTCTCAAGGTCCATTCATGCTGTCTCAAATGGCAGTATTTCATCTTTTCTTATGGCTGAGTAGTAATCCATTGTATATATGTACTACACTTGATCTTAGCCAAAAGGCCGAGAAGCGATCCATCCATTGTATATATGTATCACATCTTTATCCACTCCTCTATCAAAGGACACTTCAGTTGTTTCCATGTCTTGGCCACTGTGAATAATGATCATTTAAAATTATAATGGTAATCCCTAGAAGGAAGGCAATCTATACAGAATAATCTGCGTACTCTGGTGTGTTTGATGGGTAAAAAGTTGTCTTAAAAGAAAGCTTATTAGGAATTGTAACAGGTGTGGTTTGCAAGGACTAAGGAGTGCTCTCGTATTCATACACACACATACATACATGTACTTAGTCTGTCACATGACTAAAATTCCACAAACAAAAACATTCCTTGGCATTTTGAAATTAGCTTAATTTATAAAGATTAACAAGGGATAGTTAATAAGCTAGCATCATAATAATAACATAAAATCTTATATAATAAAAGGCTAATATGCAAATTGACCAAAATGTGGAAAGACTGGTTGCTATGATGTGCACTGAGCACCAGGGGGCAGATGCTCAACACATGAGCTGCCCCTTGGTGGTCAGTGTGCTTCTGCAGGGGGAGTGCTGCTCAGCCAGCAGCTGGCAGTGGCCGGGCAGGCTGCCTTCATGGCAGCACTAAGGATATCCAACTGAAAGCTTAGGCTGCTCTATCCCCTGAAGGCTCCCAGACTGTGAGAGGGCATAGGCTGAGCTGTGGGGGACCCCCTCTCCCGAATGCATGAATTTCATGCACTGGGCCTCTAGTAATAACATAAAATCCCTGAGTAGTTTTTAATAATTTAAATTTCTGTAGCATTTTATAATTTGTAAACTGCTTTTGTACATATCATTTTATGCAATTCTCATGCCATCCTTGCTATGGAGGTATTATTATTCATATTTTACAGAGCAAGTAACATAGACTCAGAGCTTAAGTTCTTCCCTGAGGAAATGCTCCTCAAGAAGTGGCAGAGCCAAGATCTGTAATCCCAAAGCCCATGGTTGGCTATGCTGTGGATCCCAAACCTGAGTTGGAGCCAAAAATCTACACCTTTCAAAAATCTACACCTTTTCCTCTACAAAATTCTGATAATATCAAAGTCTGAAGCAGATGTATCACACCATCCTACAAAGAGAGAAATCTATATAAATAAAAGCCTAAGCAACCGAACAACCAAACAACCAAATGACCAGTCAACCAATCGCTAGGACACACACTAACCACCAGGGGGAAGACGTTCAACACAGAAGCTGCCCCCAGTGATCAGTGCACTCCCACAGCAGGAGCGCTATTCAGTTGACCGTCAGGCGCCAGCCACAGGGTACATGGCTGGTGAGCCCTCCAGCCCTTGCAGCAGTGCTACCAAGTGGCAGCAGCAGGCGCAATGGGACCAGGATGAGCGGGAGCAGCACAGCATCTTCCCTGGCCACCTACTGCTTTATGCACTACTACATCCTTTGGGGGATGTTGGACTGCTGCTTTTGGCCCAATATTCAGCCTGTCTTACAGAGACCAGGCCTCTAGTATACTAATAATGGCCTATAAATGGTCACTTAATGTAGCCAAATGGTAATTTGCTTGAAGTCACTCTGTAGTTATTTTTACTCCTGGCTATTGAACTTCATGCTCCCTCCCTTATGTCACTTACCTGATAATACTGTTTTGTTTGATATATTTGTCAGTTTTAGTTGTTTTAGGATTGAATTGCCCATGTTAAAGTTTACAATCTCATTTTTTAAATTTATCTTTATTGTTGAAAATATTACAGATGTCTCCCTTTTTTCCTCCATTTACATCTCAATTTAGCTTTAGTCAGCCACCTATCTGTATTGTATAGACCAATGTTCTTCAGAGTTGGGTGTACCAGGAAACCCAATGAAGGATGCAGAAAGGAAGTATCTGAATTTCTATTTTTATTTTAATTCTAAGAAAGCTTTTTTCAAAATATTTACCAATATTTACTCTGGTGATTGATAATAGTTTGTGTACAGTTTAAAAGCAAATAGTCACATATAAGAGTGTACTCAACAGCTGTATTTTGTGTTGCCCAATCAAAAACAGAAACCACTGGTATAGGCCACTTTCCCTATGAGCAGGAAAATGTGCTCACTCTCCTTGGGAAAGAATCGGGAGGCAAAATTTTCTTTGTATATGTAATTTCTGTTGAAATCCTCACAGGATGGAAGAAAATGTAACATTTCTCACACTGTGAGTGAATTCATTCTCCTGGGCTTCTCTTGCCACTGGGAAGTACAGATCCTCCTCTTTTCCATATTCTTTGTGACTTACATCCTGACCCTCTTTGGAAACATGGCCATTGTGTGTGCAGTGCACTGGGACCACCAGCTCCACACCCCAATGTACATTCTGCTAGCTAACTTCTCCTTCCTGGAGATCTGCTATGTCAACTCTGATGTGCCCAACATGCTGGCCAACTTCCTCTCCAAAACCAAAACCATCTCCTTTGCTCGGTGCCTGCTCCAATTGTACTTCTTCTTCTCATTGGGCACAACCGAATGCTTATTTCTCTCCATCATAGCCTATAATCGGTTCTTGGCCATCTGCCGCCCCCTGCACTACTCCACCATCATGACTATTAAGTTCTGCAGCAGCTTGGTTATTTTTTGCTAGGTATATGGTTTCCTCTGGTTTCTGATTCCGGTGATACTCGTCACACAGCTATCATTTTGTGGCCAGAATGTGATTGATGACTTTCTGTGTGACCTGGGTCCTCTGCTGGCCTTGGCTTCAACCTGTGCCCCAATTCCAGGGACTGTACTTTTGTGTGGCACCATGAGCTCCCTCCTCATATTTGCCACCTTTTTCTACATTATTGGCTCCTATACCCTGGTACTGAGGGCCGTAATCCAGGTCCCCTCAGTTGCTGGCCGGAAGAAGGCCTTCTCCACCTGCTCCTCACACCTGGCTGTTGTGTTTTTATTCTATGGTTCTGTGATGATGACATATGTAAATCCAGGGAAAGGACAAGCAGAGAGCATGCAGAAGTTCACAACTTTGTTCTACTCAGTTTTGACCCCTTTTTTCAACCCCATGATCTACAGCCTTCGGAATAAAGAAATGAAGGATGCCTTAAAGAAAGTTCTAAGAGGTTCCTAAAATTGGTCTGTGACTTAGTGACTTATTCCCCAATGAATTAAAACTGTTAGCCTCCTGTCAGTGAACAGTTAAGAAACTGGAAAGTAGATATGAACTTTTGAAGGAGCCATTTCAAAATCCTAAGTGCCAGGACACTAATGAAGTCTTTCCTTGGGCAGAATTAATTGACTCCCCCATAGCACATTACCTATACTTCTATTTAACATGTCCTTTCTTTTTTCTTGTATTATAGTTAGCTTTTCACAAATCTGTCTCCACATGCTTCCTTATCCTTATTAGGCTGTGAATTTCTTAAGAGCAGAGACTATGCTTTATTAATTTCTATATTCCCATAACCTAGCACAAAAAGGTCAATAATGTCAATTTAAATAAAAATATATATACTATTCATATTTCCTCACTAGACTATCATTCCTGACATTCAGGACAATATATAAAGAGGCTATGCAAATTCTGTAACAAACTGTATTTTATATGTCCTATGGATGAAATGAAAAAAACTTTCCTAGAAAATTGTGAGACTGACCTGAATTGGTTGGACCAGTCATTACATGACAATTCAGTCATGGAAAAGTCTCACCAGATGAAAATTAATGTCTGAGAAATTATCTACTTCCAGCCCTTCACCAATCCCTTTTACCTAATAAGGTAACTACTTTATTTCATTTTCTTCCTACTAACCATACTTCCACTACTGCATATTTCAAAACATATTATGCAACCCTTACCACTGAAATATGGTTTGGGGATCATTAGCCGGGCATCACTAGGAAGTATTTATTTATTTATTGAAAACTACTTTTCTTCATTTTTTAATTTTATTTTTCAATTAAAGTTTACATTCAAAATTATTTTGTATTAGTTTCTGGTGTACAGCATAGTGATTGGACAATCATATACTTTACAAAGTGATCCCACTAGGGAGCTTTTAATTTTTTATTTATTTATTTATTTATTTTACAGAGAGGAAGAGAGAGGGACAGAGAGCTAGGAACATCGATGAGAGAGACATCGATCAGCTGCCTCCTGCACGCCCCACACTGGAGATGTGCCCCACAACCAAGGTACATGCCCTTGACCTGAATCGAACCTGGGACCCTTCAGTCCGCAGGCTGACGCTCTATCCACTGAGCCAAACCGGTTTCGGTTAGGGAGCTTTTAGAAGATGGGATTTCAGGGCCCCATCTCAGGCCTATTTGCAGAATCTGCTTTTTATCTTCAATTAATCTATTGAAGATAATAATCTTTATGCACATTTCAGTTAGAAAGCCACTGATCTACAACAGGTTCTCTAGAAGACTCACAGTAATCACCCCACATGTAGGATTTTCTACTGACACTGACCTCCACCTGAACAGTTGTTCTCAACCAATTGACTCCGAGTTAAGCATAGGTATCTTGAAAAGCTGTCAAGGAGAATCTTATACACAGAAAGGGTTGGGAACCACTGCATTCAAATTTAGGAATTTCTAAACTCTAGAATAACAAAGACTGAGACTGCACCCACATTCCTTTTCTTTTTAAAAGCCATCTTGGTGCAAATCAACCAAACTGAAATTAGATAGCAATCAAACATGTTATAACACAAGTGTAATAATCATTACTTTGCCCCCCAAAAAAATTTATATCCAAGATAAGTCTCATTTGAATGTTTTTCACATTTTTGTTTTTGGGGGATTATGCATAGGAAAGAGAAAAAAAACTGCTCTCAAACTGTCTCCTTCTCAACTACAAGATGAGTTTATCTTAAGACAATATTAGTGATAATAATGGTAGTGTTAGTAATAGTGTTTACTGGTTTTCTGCAGCAAAAGAGAATATTCCAAATGAATCATGGGACAACTCAATAAGAACCTGAAGCAGTGTTGGACTTGTGTTATGTAACATGTGTTATGTGATTTGAGGTCAAGTTCAAGGAAACATGAGTCCATTTTAGATAGGGTGCTGTCAGGAAATGGGAAATTCAGTGATTAGCATCTTAGTCATTTTTATCTTGGAGGTGGAAAGAATGAAACAAGACTAGAGTGGTCAATAATAAATCACCAGTAGTCACTCACATTAACAGGGGAAAGGAGATGTTCAATTATTTTTGTGGTTGTAGAGCATCCTTATTTTCATCTCTCTTCATATCTCATTACAAAATGTTCTTGCTTTGTCTTAATCATCATGGAGTAACCTCAGGTTCGATACTCTATGCAAATATATAGGCTTAGCAAGTAATACTATTGTATAATTGCTAGGCATTGTTTCTCTGAGTTATATTATTCTCTCTTTCTCAATAATAACAGTAAATGTTCATTTTATATTAAAAATATACCAGGCTTTGTAACAACAAAATAAAGTAAATAACATTAGTATTATCACTTTAAAGATAAGGAAACTGAGGCACTGACAATAAAGAGACTTTGCCCTAGATCACTTGCTTCTTGGGGACATTTTATTTTAATCATTCTTTGGACCAAGTCTACTGAGGGAGTAAGTGCCAAGTGGAACAACTGCTCTAAAGCTGCCTCCTTCTCAACCACAAATTGATTACCCAAGAAGAAGCAAAAGAAATGTCACACTTTGCTTATTGTACTAGTAGAGTGAGCTATACTTCATCTTCATATTTCTGAAAAACACTTTTTAAAATGTGATACATAGATAGTGAAAGTAGACTTAGACTCAAAACTATTCTATTCCTCCCTATTTCAGACAGAAAAGTGATATAGTCCCTACTCAAAGCTTAAAAGAAATGGAACATTACTATCTATCCAGATATTTATTTCTGATGATTCTGTTATTGTTCCATGTACAACATCTCAACCTATTTGCTCAGAGAAGAAGAAATATTTGAAGAAACAATCACCAAGAATTCTCCAAAATTAATAAGTCACCAAATTATAGGTCCAAGAAGCTCAAAGAACAAAATGCAAAATTAACACACACATATACTTAGACATATAATATTCAAACAGCTAGAAATTATAGGCCATATCTTTCATGAATATAAATGTAAAACTCCTCAACAAAATACTAACAGATGGAATTCAACAGCATATTAAAAGGATTATACAGCATGATCCAGTGAAGATGTATCTCTGAGATAAAATGAGGGTTCAACATATGCAAGTCAATAATTATGATTCTTCACATTGACAAATGGAAGAAGAACAATCATATAGTCCTCTCAGTAAATGCAGAAAAGTAATTGACAGAATATTTCATCATGCATTATTTAAAAAAAAAAAACTTTCAACAAATTAGGTATAGCAGAAACATACCTCAACATAGTAAAGACCATATGAGATAAGCCCACAGCTAACATCATACTCAAAAGTGCAAGTTGGGAGCTCTTCCTTTATATTCAGGAACAAGACAAGAGTGTCAATTCTCAGTATTCTTATTCAACCTGGTACTAGAAGTCCTAGCCAGAGCAATTAAGTAAGAAGAAATAAAAAGCATCCAAATTTGAAAGAAAGAAAACTGTATTGGTTCCAGATGACTTCTACATAATAAAAGCCTAAGTGATCATTACAATGGAATGACCAGAACGATTGGTTGCTATGATGCGCACTGACCACCAGGGGGCAGATGCTCAATACAGAAGCTGCCCCATTGGTCAGTGCACTCCCACAGGGGGAGTGCCGCTCAGCCAGAAGCCAGGTTCATGAATAGCAACTGCAGTGGTAGTAGTGGAAGCCTCTCCTGCCTCTGTGGCAGCATTAAGGAGCAGCAAGCTGAGTGGTAAGGAGCAGCAAGCAGGTGGGCAGTAAGGAGTGAGGGGTCCTGGACTGCAGTCAGACATCCCCTGAGGTGTCCTGGACTGTGAGAGAGCACAGGGCAGGCTGAAGGACGCCCCCACCCCCTTCCGTTTTCAAATTTTGTGCACCGGGCCTCTAGTGATCTTATAAAAATAAATGAATATCCAAAACCAGTTTGGCTCAGTGGATAGAGCGTCAGCCTGTGGGTTGAGGGTTCGATTCTGGTCAGGGGCATGTATCTTGGTTGCAGGCAAATCCCCAGTGTGGGGCATGCAGGAGGCGGCTGATTGATGTCTCTCTCTCATCGATGTTTCTAACTCTCTATCCCTCTCCCTTCCTCTCTGTAAAAAAATCAATAAAATATATTTTAAAAAATAAATAAATAAAATGTTTAAAAACACCCTAAATATTCCACCAAAAAAAAACTGTTAGAACTAAAAAACTATTTCAATAAGGTTCAGGAATACAAAACCAATATACAAAAATAAGTTGTGTTTTTATAAACACAGCATACTACCAAAAGAAAGAAAGAAAGAAAGAAAGAAAGAAAGAAAGAAAGAAAGAAAGAAAGGGATTATCATTAAAAAATACATAGGAGTAAATTTAACCAAGGAAGTGAAAATGTGTACACTAAAAATGATGAGACAGTGAGGAAAGAAACTGAATAAGCGGTAAAAAAGGAAACATACCTTGTTTTGGAAGACTGGAAGAATTAATATTATTAAAATGTCTATAACACTCAAAGCAATCTATAGATTAAATACAATCCCTATCAAAATTCCAATGACAGTTTTTACAAAAATAGAAAAAAATCATCTTAAAATTTTTAATAAATGCAGAAAATCCTGAACAGCCAAAACAATCTTGAGAAAAAAGAACAAAGCTGGGGGAACGAGAGCAGGGTGGAAGAAGTCAATGGGGGAAGGGAACAAAAGGCACATCTGTAATATTTTCAATGATAAAGAAAAAAAAAGAGAAAAATAACAATAAATTAATTGTCTAACTAAAAAAGAAAAAAGAAGAACAAAGCTTGAAGTATCACACATGCTTATATCAAACTCTACTACAAAGCTGTAGCAGGCAAGAGTGGCACTAGCATAAAAATAGACTCATAGACCAATGTAACATCATTGAAAGGCCAGATAAAACCCATACTTATGTGGTAAGCTAATCATGACAAATATGCAAAGAATAGACAATAAAGAAAGTGTAGTTTCTTCAATAAACAGTGTTAAAAAAATGTCAACTTACAAAAGAATAAAATTGGAATATCGTATTTCAAAATAAATTAAAGACTTATATGTAAGGCCTAAAACTATAAATGCCAAGAAGAAAATACAGGGAGAAAGCTCCTTGACATGATATCAAAATCACAAGCAACTGCCTGGCCAGTGTGGCTTAGTGTTGAGCATCAGCCCATAAACCAAGAGATCAGAGTACAATTCCCGGTCAGGCATATACCCAGGTTGTGGGCTCAATTCCCAGTAGGGGGTATGCAAGAGGCAGCCCATCAACGATTCTCTTTCATCATTGATGTCTCTTTCTCTCTCCTTCTCCCCTCCTCTCTCTGAAGTCAATAAAAACATATTTTTTTAAAAAAAATTACAAACACAAAAAATGATGGAAGTGGAGAAAACTACATCAAACTAAAACATTTCTATAGAGCAAAGGAAACAACAAGCAAAATTAAAGGCAACCTAGGTAATGGGAGAATAATTGCAATCCATGTGTAATAAGGAGTTCATTCCAAAATATATAAAGAAACCCTATAACTCAATAGCAAAAGTGAACAAATAACCATATTAAAAATGGGCAAAGGGAGAGGGAAAAATGGTAGCGGAATAGACAGACGTGTCCTGAGCATTGTTCCGGAGCAGATAGAAAGAACAGCTGAAAGTCACACAGGGAGTGTTTGTTGGTGAGCTGAGGGACAGCTATACTCTAGTAGATGGTGGGGGACTGCTGGACAGGGCTCCCCTGACCAGGCAGCCCCCACTGTTGCTGAGTTCCCTGCTGGAGCGACTAACTCAGATGCAGAGACTGCGCCATTTTGAAGGGGAAAGTGAATGTTATCGGAAGTCTGAAAATCTACAACTGCAGCACCCATTGAACTGTGAGCACCAGTCCCAAATTGACATAAACACATGGATTCAGAGGGGCTCTACACATCACCACAGAAAGGTCAGATTTCGCCTGGGATAAGGTGAGGTTTCTGCTCCCAGCAGGAGAGAGAAACACAAGCACTACGAGAGCTGGAGGACCCAGGGGAAGTCTGAGCCTAGAAGAAATTCATAGCTATTGGGGCTGGCATGATCCGTGAATGTGGAAGGGGGTCCTCAGAGTTGCTAACAGAAAGGAACTCATAAAAGCAACCCATTTGGATTTGATGCAAAAGGACAGCCTAAAAATTTTTAAAGTGTGCTGGCTGCTTAGACCCAAGGGGGAAAAAAGACTGCATAGACTTGCATGCAGCCCTGGAGTTCACACACTTAAACTGGCTTTGTTTGTTTGTTTTTGTTTGTTCTTTATTTTCCTTTAAATCCTTGCTTCTGATTACCAAGCCCAATACATAGTATCAACCAACTGGAGACACCCAAAGAGACTGCAGAGGAAAGTTGTTTTTTGGAACCTGAGGATCAGAGTGGGGAATAATCATCAGAGAACCAGCTCTGGAGCAACCCACTCCCACAAACTGGTATTGAATGCCAGAGGAAAAGCAAAATTTAAGGACTGGCTAGAGAGGACCTATAGACCTCGAGGTCAATCCAGAAACATGGCCACCCAGGGGTTGAATCACAAATTGACTCTTGTATAAACACAAATAAAGGAATGCAAGAAATTAAGAGACACTGCCTGCTTAAAAATCAGGACTGGCTTACAACACTGAGGAGCAGTGGGATGCAGTGAACTGCAATACTGTCCTGACTATAAAACAGGGGTGCCAAACAGAACAATAGAGGAAGTGAATGACCTTCACTAGTGCATATTTTATTTTTTAAGTTTTCATCTTTTACTTAACAAATTAATTTTTTCATTTTCCCTCAGTTGATTATAACTTTTCAATTATTACATTTTTATTTTCAATCACTATTATTACTACTATTATTTTATCTTTTTTAAAAAAAACTATAATTTTATTTTCTCTTTATTTGGGTTTATTGTTCTACATTCTATTTTCATTTTCACATTAGCATCATTTCACTCTATCTCAACTTTACCTTTATGCCATGACTCTCTTCCTAACTTTTCCCATTTGTTGTCCTGTTTCTCTTATCCTTTACTTGCTTTAGATTTTCACTATTCTTTCTTTTTACCCCTGGTTAAAATTTCACCCTATTTATGTATCTAAAATCCAATCCCCTGCTCCAAATCCATACACACGTCTCTCTTCTCTGTCTTCACTATCCAAAAAATTGTTTTTCTCTCTGTCTTTTTGTTGTTGTCTGCTTAATTGTTCATTATATCAATTTTTTGTGCTTCTTTGTGACATTGTTTTGCTTATTCTTTTTGTTTTGTTGTTTTGTTTCTGTATTTTGCTTCTGTTTTCCCTCACCTCTCGAGATATTAGTTGTTGCTTGTACTTTGTATTCATCTCCAGGTACTTGTTGCCAGCATTTGTTGGGATCAGTGGCTGTTCTATTGGCGTTTTCTCCCCATATATATACTTTGTTCCCTTTCTCTTACTTATTCTCTTTTTTCTCTCTCTCACTTTTTTTCTCCCTTCTCCCAATTTCATTTTGTAACTCTTTTCTTTCTTTTCTTCTTTTATCTCTTCTTCTTTCTCTTCTATCCCCTAATTTGTCTCTCTCTGGTGGTCACTTTTATTTGTGATTATACATTTCTGTTCAGTGCCTTGTGCATTACACCTGGTTGTGTTGTATTTTGTGCCTTTAAATCAATGCAGGAGAGAGAACATTACATAACCAGACACCCAGAGAAGGGAGACCATGGGGAGATAAAGAAAAGCAGGCATCACCAGAAAAGGAAGTAAACGAAATGGAGGCAAGCAATCTGCCAGAGAAAGAATTCAGAGAATAGAAGACAAATTCGACAATATGAGTAAAAACCAAGAGGAAATGAAGAAGAACCAAGAAGAAATGAAAAATGACATTGTTGTTGTAAAGAATTCAATAGAAAGCATGAAGAGTAAACTACAAGAAGCAGAGGACCACATCAGTGAGCTAAAAGATAAGGTAGGAAAAAATACTCAAGTAGAGCAGCTTCTAGGAAAAAAAATTAAAAAACAGAAAGAGAGCCTAAAGGGAACTGTGGAACAACATAAAACAAAACAACATCCACATAATTGAGGTTCCAGAAGGAGAGGAAACTGAACAAGGAATAGAAAATATGTTTTAAGAAATAATGACAGGAGAATCCAAGATAGCGGTATAGGTAAACACCTACACTGCTGCCTCGCACAACAATTTCAAAACTACAACTAAAAGACAGAATGGACATCATCCAGAACCACAGGAAAGCTGGCTGTTCTACAGCTAGAGGGAAGGAGAGGGGCTTACGGAGACCCAGAGGAGCTGCAAAAGGCTGAGGTACGGAAACGCACGCGTGGAGAGAGCAGGTGCCGGAATACCTGGCTAGTTTTCTCTGGCAGGAGGGAAACAGAGACTGTCAAAGGCATTGAACCCCTATCTTACGATACGAAACCCCAGATACAGCCGAAACTCATACGGGGGGAGTTTGGACTGTGAAAAGGTAGAGGTACACGGAAATTTAGGGGAGTCGCAAAAGATCAGAGGTCTGGTGGTGCGCACGGCACTGAGCAGAGGACAGATTGCTGATTGTGCTGCTGGCTTTCGCGAGTGGGCAAGAGACAGACCCTTCCAACTGGGCCACTTCTGACTCCACTAAGCCCCTGTTTCGGGTGAAACCCTGGGGACCTAGACTCGAGTGGTCCTGGAGCACAGGGTAGCCAGAAAGGCAGCAGTCTAGTGGCACTGCAGGCGGGTGCACACAAGGACTGCTCCAGCAATTACCCAGTCACGTGAGACTCACGGGCAGTGGAGGGCGGGGCCAACTGGAAGGCAAGGTGATCCCTTAAGCCCTGAGAATCCACCCATCTCAAGCTCAACAGAGGCTTCTTTGGTTTTGCAAGTCTGGTATCATAAGACTGAATCCAACAAAGTTCTCCCGGCATAGTGAAAATGCCGAGATAAGGGAAGGGATCACAAACAAAAGAAATGGAGGAAAACAAACGACTGGATATAGAGTTCAAAACCACGCTTATAAGGTTTTTCAAGAATATGCTAGAAAAGTTGGATAAAATTAGTGAGAGCCTAGAGGAGATGAAAAAGGACCAACTAGAGACACTGACTGAAATAAAAAGTATTATACAGAGTCCTAACAGCAGACTAGAGGAAGACAAGAATCAAGTCAAAAATTTGAAATATAAAGAAGCAGAAAATATACAACTGGAAAAGCAAGAAGAGAAAAGAATCCAAAAATGTGAAGATAATGTAAGGAGCCTCTGGGACAGCTTCAAGCATACCAACATCAGAATAGTGGGGGTGCCAGAAGAAGAGAGAGAGCAAGATACTGAAAACCTATTTAAAGAAATAATGACTGAAAACTTTCCACATCTGGTAAAAGAAATAGACTTCCAAGTCCAGGAAGCACACAGAACCCCATATAAAAGGAATCCAAAGAGGACCACACCAAGGCATATCATAATTAAAATACCAAGAGCAAAAGACAAAGAAAGAATATTAAAAGCAGCAAGGGAAAAACAGTTCATTACCTACAAGGAAGCACCCATACAACTGTCAGCTGATTTCTCAACAGAAATGATTCAGGCCAGATGGGAGGTGCAAGAAATATTCAACGTGATGAATAGCAAGAACCTACAACCAAGAATACTCTACCCAGCAAAGCTATCATTCAGAATTGAAGGCAGATAAAGAGCTTCACAGATAAGAAAAAGCTAAAGGAGTTCATCAACTCCAAACCAGTATTATATGAAATGTTGAAAGGTACTCTTTTAGAAGAGGAAGAAGAAAAAGGTAAAAGCCAAAAAATTATGAACAACAAATACATATCTATCAACAAGTGAATCTAAAAATTAAGTAAATTAAAAATTTGATCAACAGAATAAACTGGTGAATATAATAGAATCAGGAGCACAGAAAGGGAGTGGACTGATAATTCTCAGGGGGAAGAGGGTGAGGGGTATACAGGGAGAGACTGGACAAAAATCATACACCTATGGATGAGGTCAATTGGAGGGAGGTTAGGGCAGAGGGAAGAGTTGGAGCTGGGTGGAGGGGTATTATGGAGGGGAAAAAAGAGAAACAAAGTAATAATCTGAACGATAAATATTTAATTAAAAATATAAAAGTAAAAAAAAATTTTTTTAAAGACAGAAAAAAATGAAAAAATTATATTTTTCTAAAACAAAAAAGAAATAATGACAGAAAACTTCCCTGATATAGGGAAGAAAAAACCCACACAAATCCAAGAAGCTCACAGAGTCCTAAGCAAAATGAACCCCAAAAGACAGACACCAAGGCACATTATAATTAAATTGGCAAATACCAATGACAAAGTAAGAATCTTAAAAGTGACCAGAGAGAGACAGAAAGTTGCCTACAAAGAAACACCCATCAGACTTGTGACTGATTTCTCAAAAGAAACTCATCAGGCCAAAGGGAATGGAATGAAATATACAAAGGCACTCAAATGAAGGGTCTGAATCCAAGAATACTGTACCCAGCAAAGCTATCAATTAAAAGGGAAGGTGAAATCAGGAGCTTCACAGACTAAAAAAGACTAAGGGAACTTATTACCACCAAACCAGCAATGCAAGAAATCCTAAAGGGTCTGCTTTAAAAAAGAAGAAGAAGAAGAAGAAGAAGAAGAAGAAGAAGAAGAAGAAGAA
>JAAGEH010000076.1:67622792-67632965 GCA_011751065.1 Lasiurus cinereus
GGAGGAAGGTGAGGGGGAGGAGGAGAAGGTGAGGGGGAGGAGGAGAAGGAGGAGATGGAGGAGGAAGAAGAGGAATGAGGAGGATGAGGAGGAGGAAGTGGAGAAGGGGGAGGGGAGGTGGGGATTACCATTTGCAATAGCAGGGATGGTACTGGAGAGCATTATGCTAAGCAAAATAAGCCAGTCAGAGAAAGATAAATATCACATGATCTCACTCATTTGTGGACTATAATGAACAACATAAATTGATGAACAAAGATAGAACCAGAGTCATAGAAGCATCAAACAGACTGCCCAACCTATGGGGGAAGGCAGAAGGTGAGGGAGTAAGAGATCAACCAAAGGACTTGTATGCATGCATATGAGCATAACCAGTGGACACAAACAGTAGTGGGGTGAGGGCATGTGCTGAGGGGTGAGGGAGGCTGGGGAGAGGTCAATGGGGGGAAAGGAGACACATGTAATACTTTAGACAATAAAGAATTTAAAAACAAATGAATAAAAATAAAATAGCAGTCACTCATTTTAGCCAAGAGTAGAGGATATTTGGTAGTGTATGGGTGATACAGTGATCTTGCTTTTTCCGTGCTTAGAAAAAATTATGAAGTAGTTTTATTTTGTCTCATTTTATCATGGTCCTAGATGAATCTTGACTGAGATTTTACTTGTGATATTATGTCCAATACCAGAACAGCATGACCTATCTGAGAGTGGCAGACTAGTTTATAATAATTTTGAGGCCTAGTTGTGAATGTCAGCTCTGTTATAAACATCTGGAGCTGTTTTTATCCCCTTCAGGTTTGTAAAATTCTTCACTGACCACCAAGTAAGCACTTAGGGAAGTTAGAGATAGGCTTACTGGTGTGTTAATTTATCAATCAATCAATCAATTTATTTGTTAATATTTCATTCCACCTGTGAGAGGTTTAAAGCAAAGGTATTATTTAAACTTGAACAGAAAAAAGAAAAAGAAAAACAGAAATTAAGGCAGGCCCCAAGGGAAGTGAATAACAAGCATAGAGATGTCTCCTGACACTGCTCCTTTTAGGAATCGGTAAAGGAATCCTCAAGGACCAGGAAGAACAGAAATTACTTCCTGGCAGGCTTTGCTTATAATGCCTCCCTCCTTAAGCAGACACAATCCTTATCATAATCATTACGCCTCTTTTCACCTCTCCAATTATTGCCAAGAAGACTACTTCTTCTCTCCATGAAAGTAAAAGAGAAACTTTTGAGAAGTTTCAGTGTGAAATTTCCTTTGCTGATCCAGGTAATAAAGTTATGTAGTGTTTAGAAGAGTAAAAAATATAATCTACTAGTCTTTACTGATAGTTCTCTTTGAATTTACTATGGTCATATACATATAACCAATATTTCTTAAGCATGGATCAGGCAATTATTAAGGTACTTACAAAAATATTTACCTCATGTAGTAATCTTTATATCAGCCCTTTGAAGAAAGCATAATTATGCCCATTTTAAAGCTTAGAAATCTGAGTATTAATTTTCTATAACTACTTTTTAAAAAAATCTCTTGACCCTAAATTCAATGCTTTTCTTATTATATCCTCCAGCTGCCTACCACACATCTCAATCTTGAAAGTTATCCTTACTTTTAAGTATTTTCCAGAAATAGATTTCCCAGGGTTTCAGATGAAGCAGAATTGAGTTGTCATCAGATATCTCTAAACTGGCTGTGAAGAGAAGGCCAACAAATGAACATACCAAGATTTCTACTGCACTGAACTTTGAGGGAAAATTAAATTATCAAGAAATGCCTTCCCCACAATGACATAATCTACCTCAACCTTTCTAGAATCAACTAATTTCACAAGTAAATCATAAAAAGGTGATTGTTGTTAATTGACTCTACTGGTGTGCACAACACCCTCTGCAGTCGATGAAGGACGACTCAACCAGCCTAAGGTGAGTAACAATCCAGTCTGGTTAAATATATTAGATTGAGCATAAAATGATGATGGCTGCCCTAATCGGTTTGGCTCAGTGGATAGAGCATCGGCCTGAAAGGTCTCAGGTTCAATTCCAGTCAAGTGCATTTACCTGGGTTGCAGGCACATCTCCAGTAGGAGGTGTATAGGAGGCAGTTGATCATGTTTCTCTCTCATCAATGATTCTAACTCTCTATCCCTCTCCCTTCCTCTCTGTAAAACATCAATAAAATATATATACTTTAAAAATGGTGATGGTCATTCCTATATTCTAGAATACCTCCCTGATTTCTTAAACAACTTTGTAAGACTTTCTGACAAAGTTGTTTTGAGAGGGAACAGTTTTACTCAAAAGCCTAACACTATTATTTGTTTTGGGTTGGTTTTGTTTTGTTTTGTTTTTTCATTTTTAAGGCATACTCTGCTGTTGTGTGGAAATAGAGGGTCTGTTAGGAACTCTGTTAGGATGCTTCGCAGAAGTCCAAGGAAGAAAGGATGATAATTTGAACTTGGTAGATGACAGTGAAGACAAAGAGAAGAAAATTGTATGTCATATTTTAAAAACAAAAGCATCTTGCTGGTGAGTTGGATGTGAGGGGTAAGAGAAAGGAAGACAATGTAACATTAAAGTAGACTAGAGCAGGAAAATAAGTCCTTAAACATTAACTAAACTATTCAACGTGCTAAAAAATATTTTGAGATGATGATTATCACACAAAATAACCATTTAGAAACACCCTACAGAACACTTTGGTTAAAGATGCCCCAACCAGCCCTCACTGGTTTGGCTCGGTGAATAAAATGTCGGCCTGCATACTGAAGGGTCCCAGAGTCAATTCCGGTCAAGGGGACATGCTTAGTTTACTGGCTTGTATGGACAATGCAGAAGGCAGCTAATCAATTATTCTCTCTCATTATTGATGTTTCTATTTCTCCCTCCCTCTCCTTTCCTCTTTGAAATCAATAAAAATATATTCTTTTAAGAAAGATGCCCAACCACAAATAGTAACAAATTATTTTGACGTGTTGAAGATTAAATGACTTTCCTCTGAGTTGGTGGTAAACTTACAGGCCTAAAAGGGGCATTTTTAACATTGTAGAATTTAAAATCCATAAGTAATCGTCACATGTTATAGGAAATTTTTTTTTTGAGTCACTCCTACAATTCATTAGCAGTTGATGTATTCTTATGCCCCCAACATTTGTTAACAACCCCATTCAAAAAATGGGGCATTTGGGAAAATGGTTGCCTCAGAAAAGATAATATACTGAATATTTTCATCCTGAATGAGACTAATTTAAAATAATGGAGCCGAAACTGGTGTGGCTCAGTGGATAGAGCATCAGCCTGCAGACTGAAGGGTCTCCTCCTTCCTCTCTGTAAAGAAAAATCAATAAAATAATGGAAATATTTATTAAATATTTTATGTCTGGTTTAAGTTCATTTTCAAAAAAGATGACTATTTGGCCAAAACTGGTTTGGCTCAGTGGATAGAGCGTCAGCCTGCGGACTGAAAGATCCCAGGTTCAATTCTAGTCAAGGGCGTGTATCTTGATTGCGGGCACATCCCCAGTAGGGGGCGTGCAGGAGGCGGCTGATCGATGTCTCTCTCATCGATGTTTCTGACTCTATCCCTCTCCCTTCCTCTCTGTAAAAAATCAATAAAATATATTTTTAAAAAAAGATGACTACAGTATTTGATATCTGAAACTTAATCTCAGTCCAAAGTCACATATCCTTAAAATGGAAAAAAGAGGAAAGGGCATTTAGAAAGTGTAAATTTATGGTACAAGAACCAAAACCAGTTCATCCCACAGTTAAGCCACTAAAAGATTCAAGGCCATATAAGTTAATACATAGACTAGCAGGATTATGGTAAATTTTATTGGCCACATGAGTCACTTGTGTCATAGAAATATAAAATCCAAAACTAGATCTAGCTCAAAGAGGGAAGCTTTTGTACATATTTTATAAGTTCCAAAATATTATTCATTTTGTTGGTCCCCTGTCACACATTTTCTTGCTCTCCAAAAACAAACAAAAAAGTCCATTATAGTCAACTAGTTCTCCCTTGGTACCTGCTGCCATTTATTCAGGAAGGTCTTACTGTTTTTGACTATTCCAAAGAAACCACTGGCAGACTTCTTGGATAACTATGCCAACACTTGAAATTAACTTATTACTGATTAATTGATGTTATATTCAAGATAATGGAAAATAAGTTATTTTTTTATTTCTATTTACAGATGTTATAATAGCCAAAACCAAGTCTAGATGCAGAATTATTTAACAAAGGTTGGGGTGGGGTTTTTTTACTCGGAAAAACATAAAGTCATTATGCAAATGTATAACTATCCAAAGTCATTCTGTCTTGAGGTGCTCCCAAGAAGTGATTAGGAGAGCAAAAAATTTAAAGTTTTCTCTTCAAGTTTCCTGCTACACGTATCTTAACATTAGATCCATAACATCAGGTTTCACAGTTTATAAGGAATTTTCAGCATCATATTTCCAACCTAGACAATCAGAGATCTATTTCAGCAAGACCAGATTAGTGCTAGTCTACCCTGGATAAACCAGGACGGTATTTCAGGTTTAGGAAAAAATTGTAACTATTGATATTGTAAGTGTTTATTGCATTCCCCATGGTGGTCTCACGTATGTATATATAGTCACTCAATGATTTGATGGTCTTTTTACAGCTCACAGACCCATGAAATTTTTCAACAACTCCAGCACCATCACTGGTTTCATCCTCCTGGGCTTCCCTGGCCCCAAGGAGGGGCAGGTCCTCCTCTTTGTGCTCTTCTTTGTTGTCTTCCTCCTGACCCTCATGGGCAATGGTTCAATCATCTGTGCTGTGCACTGGGATCAGAGACTCCACACCCCCATGTACATCCTCCTGGCCAACTTCTCCTTCCTAGAGATCTGGTATGTCACCTCCACTGTCCCCAACATGTTGGCTAATTTTCTCTCTGACACCAAGGTCATCTCCTTCTCTGGGTGCTTTCTCCAGTTCTATTTTTTCTTCTCCTTGGGTTCTACAGAATGCTTTTTTTTAGCTGTTATGGCATTTGATCGATACCTTGCCATCTGCCAGCCTCTACACTACCCAACCATTATGACTGGACGTCTCTGCACCAATCTTGTGGTCAGCTGCTGGATACTTGGCTTCCTCTGGTTCTTGATTCCTATCACTGTTATTTCCCAAATGTCCTTCTGTGGCTCTAGGATCATTGACCACTTCCTGTGTGACCCAGGTCCTCTGTTGGCCTTCACCTGTACCAGATACCCTGCAATAGAGTTAACTAGCTCCACCTTAAGTTCTCTGCTCTTATTCATTCCCTTTATTTGTATCATGGTGTCCTATTCTCTGGTTCTACAAGCTGTGTTGAGGGTTCCCTCAGCAGCTGGACGAAAAAAGGCTTTCTCCACCTGTGGATCCCATCTGGTTATGGTTTCTCTTTTCTATGGCTCAGTGATGGTCATGTATATAAACCCAACATCAGAACATAAAGCTGGAATGCAGAAGATAATGACTTTGCTTTATTCTGTAGTTACTCCACTCATTAACCCTGTAATATATAGCTTGAGGAACAAAGATATGAAACAGGCGATAAAGAAATTATTTGGGATAGAAACAGAGGCATGGATACATGGAATAGTCCGACAGCTGTCAGAGGGAAGGATAAGAGGACTGAATGAAAGAAGATGAAGGGATTAGCAAAAGAACATATATGCATAACTCATGGACACAGACAACAGTGAGGTGATGTCAAGAAGGAAGGGGAGACTAGGTGGAAGGGGTAGAGGGGAGGAATGGAGATATCTGTAATAGTGTCAATAATAAAAATAAAGAAAAAGAAATTATTGGGGACATAAGAGTAAGAGTCTTGATTTTAAATATTTGGGGGGGGGACATAATCTGATTTTAATTTCTTTATTAAAAAAGACTAACTGGCCCTGGCTGGTTTGGCTCAGTGGATAGAGTGTCAGCCTGCAGACTAAACAGACTTAGATTCAATTCCAGTCAAGGGCATGTACCTGGTTGCAGGCAGATCTTGAGTAGGAAGTATGCAGGAGGCAGCTGATCAATGTTTCTCTCTCATCAATGTTTCTAACTCTTTATCCTTCTCCCTTTCTCTCTGTAAAAAATCAATAAAATATATTTTAAAAATAAATAAATAAGACTAACTGACATCACTCAGAAAATTGTTTATTGCTTTGAGCAATGAACAGATGATGCAGTGTGCAGATGATGTTTCATTGAGTTATACACTTGAAACCCATATGGCTATGTGAACTGATGTCACTCCAATAAATTCAATAAAAAGAAAGAAAGAAATTTAATAAGAATTTTTTTTAAAGAAAATTGTTTGTGTTTTTTTGTGTTTTTTTTATTTCCTAGAATATATAGGGCTATAAGGAATCTCAAAGATGTACTCCATCTCCCTAATTTTACAAATGATAGAACATATATTGAAAACCTGAATTGAGTTTGTTAGGAAAATATAATTAAAAACAAATCTCCTGCCAGCCCAGAAAAACCTCTCCACATAGATAGAAAAGAATAAAATAGTTTTATTATTAAATTAGCATGAAAGCAATGGAATATGTACATCACAGGCAATCTACTAAGAGATGGCAAAGACAGAAAGAAAGCTAATCCTTTTATATAGTTAGGCAAATACATATATGGTCTCAAGATAAACAATAACTGGCCCTCAAAAGACTTGACTGCATCATTTATCACACAAAGTTAATCCTATATTTATCTGGTAATTGGGTCATACAAAGGAAAAATAAACACATCTGAATGGACAGAAGGTAGTTTTGCAAGTGGGAAATTAGGGCACCAAAGTTATACTCCTACCCTCCATAGAAACGGGGACACTCAGTGCTGCTACCTACCTTGATGATTACATTTCAAAGTGTCTAGCCATCGCTTCTCGGCCTTTTGTCTAAGATCAAGTGTAGTATCAAAGTGACTAGCCATGTCGGTCCTTGACAAAGACATTCTGGAGTCATAAAGCTGGCAAGAGGATTTTTTTAGCTTTTTCATGTATTTCAAAGATTTACATATATTTCAAATGTAGAGAAAGAACTTAATTACACATTTTCTTAAGTATGTTCTAAAAATTTTTTTAAATTAAAAATAAAAGGAGAGAAGAGAGTCTCTTCACTTGTTTTCAACAGAGATAACTTTTTATGTGTATTTGCGCTTACAAATTATACAAGGTTATAACCCTAAGGCAAAACCTATTACTTTTTTAACAACATTAAATTGTCTTTTCTAGTTGAGCTTATGACATTCTCCTTGAGAACATCTAGTGTCCTTGAGATTATCTGTCATGGTAGCACCAATTATAAACAAAAGATAAATATACATAGTATGTATAAATATTTTCAGATCAATTATGAAAACAACACCCAACCAGCATGGATCAGTAGTTGAGTGTTGACCTATAAACCAGGAGATTACTGTTCAATTCTTCTTCAGGGCACATGCCTGAATTGTGGGCTCGATTCCCAGTAGGTGGCGTGCAGAAGAAAGCCCATCAATAATTCTCTCTCATCATTGATGTTTCTGTCTTTTCCTCTTTCTTCCTCTCTAAAATCAATTAAAATATATTTTTAAAATAATAATAATGAAAATAACATCAGCACAATAGGAAAGGTGCCAAATATATGAAAAAAGACATTCTATTTCATTCAGAATTAAAGAAAACTATAATACATCTACTTATTTTCCCTAAAAATTTACAAAGATCACAAATGCTATTGAAAAAACGAGAAAATTAATCCTTTGCTCATAGGGCATAAATTGGTACAACATTTATGGAGGACATTTTGCCTAAAACCATGAATATTTAAAGGGCATTCCCTTTGACTTAGAATAATGGTGTATGTACAAGAATATTAACTACTGTTTTTAATAACAAAATATTGGAACAATCTAAATTTCTATTAATTAATAACTGATTAAGTAAATTATTGTATATCCATATATTGGAATATACTATATCACTGTTAAAAATGAAGATCTGGTCTGGCCAGTGTGGTTCAGCAGTAGAGCATTGACCCAGGAATCAAGAGGTCGCTGGTTCTACTTGATATGATTCTTGGTCAGGGCATATGACCGGGTTGTGGGCACTGGGGCAGGAATTGGGTGTGCAGGAGGTGGCTGATCAGTGATTCTCTCTCATCATTGATGTTTCTATCTTTTTCTCCCTCTCCTCTCTCTCTCTAAGAATCAATAAAACCATATTTTTTTTTTAAATAAAGATTTGTACATGTCTGTTATAAAAATATCCTCCAAGTGTACTGTAAATGAAAAGCAAGATAAAAAAAGATCCAGATCTTGGGCTATTTTTCTTTCATGTGAAGAAAAATTATGTAGATATGTATATGTTTATGTTCATAAATACATTGTATGCTTCTTAAATATGAAAAAAACTAGTAACTAAATGCTTTTGAGAAAGAGAATTGGGTGTCTGGACACAGAGAGGGAAGGAGGCATTTTCATTTTATATGCTTTTATATTTTTAAAATTTCATTCTATATGCATGTATCACTATTAAACATACATTTAAACAAGATATATTATTTACATTAAAAATAATTTTTTTAGTATTTCACTATAAAATTAGAATCATGGAGGTATTTCTTCATAATGCTTTGATACTTTGGGAAACTAGAAAGAGAACTAATTGTTGATGGAAAATGAAAAGGAATAAAACTGATAACCTCTGGGTATCATCTCACTAAAATTCTTTGGTTTTGTAGGAACAAAGTAGTTAGTGTCTTTCTCCTATGAGAATAAATAAAGTATAAAAATTGAAAGTAGCCTTTTTTTTCTTCTTAAATCTTCACTCAAGGATATTTTTCCATTGATTTTTAGAGAGAGTGGAAGAGAGAGGGAAAGACAGAGAGAAATATCTGTCATTCCCTCTCTCAAAATGAGAGAAACACATCAATTGCATTGCCTCCTGCATGTGCCCAATCAGAAACCAGGACTCTTCAGTTCCCAGGCTGACACTCTTATCCACTGAACCAAACTGGCTTGGGTGAAAATGGCATTTTTTTCACAATTATTGTATCAACTTCCTCCTCTGTCATTTTTTTCATGTAAACAATTGAATACATTCAATATGCTAGGCACTGAGCTAGAAAGGTAAATACATAGAAAATATTGATTAACTAGCTGCTAATGGATTTCTGAAGTTGCATGCTCAGTCAGGCATAAACCACAAAAGATCTGCTGTGGTTTAAGAGCTGATTCTAAAGTGACCTTGAGGCACTAAAAACAAAAGCTCCTAGTCTGTTTTTAATAACAAATATGTTTTTATATGATAGTAAAGTGACAAAACAAACTCAGTGTTCTAAAGTAGTTTTCTAAAAGTCAAATCACTCCTTCAAGAACATGGAAAAGCATCAGAATTTTATCAAAAAAGTACATTTCTATTTTAAAAATATCATTGGAAAATAAAACTGGCTGCTGTGCAACATAAGTGAGTTGCAGAATGGAATAAGACACTCTGAATCCAAACTGTCAAATATTCATCAGAGTCTACTCAAAAGTTTTTGTTTATTTGTTTGTTTTTATAAGGAAAATAAAGTACTTTCAGGTATCACCCAGAATTTAGTGGTGAACACTAAATTAAGTGGCTCTGCTAGTTTAGTTTCATAATTAAGATAAAGAAAAACAAAAAATTTGTCCATAATCTAATATTTTTCAGCTATCATAACCAATAGAAAGGAGACAGCAGAATTAGATAAAGCAAAAATGTTTTTTAGTTTATCCTAAAAAGTGGGGGTGGGGAGGAGGGGATATGAAGAATATATATAGATGATATATTTAGAGACATTCTTTTTTTAAAATATTTATTGTTCAGATTATTACAGATGTCTCTCTTCCCTCTACCCCATAACTCCCCTCCACCCAGTTCCCACTCCACCCCAGGCCCTTGCCACATCCATAGGAACTGCATACATATATATAAGATCTTTGTCTAATCTCTTTCCACACCTCCCCATACCCTTTTTCCCCTGAGAATTGTCAATCTGTTCCATTTCCATGCCCCTGATTCTATTACATTCACCAGTTTATTCTATTCATCAGATTTTTTATTAATTTGATTTTTAGATTCACTTGTTGATATGTATTTGTTTTTACTTTGTTGTTCATAATTTTTTATCTTTCCCTTTTTCTTCTTTTTAAAGAAT
>JAAGEH010000076.1:67632975-67706184 GCA_011751065.1 Lasiurus cinereus
GTTGTTCATAATTTTTTATCTTTCCCTTTTTCTTCTTTTTAAAGAATACCCTTCAACATTTCATATAATATTGATTTGGTTGTGATGAACTCTGTTAGCTTTTTCTTATCTGTGAAGCTCTTTATCAGACCTTTGATTCTAAATGATAGCTTTACTGGGTAGAATAATTTTGGTTGCAGGTTTTTGCTATTCACCACTTTGAATATTTCTTGCCACTCACTTCTGGCCTGCATAGTTTCTGTTGAGAAATCTGCTGACAGTCATATGGGCGTTCCCTTTTGGAAACTCACTGTTTTTCTCTTGCTGCTTTTAACATTCTCTCTTTGTCTTTTGCCTTTGGCATTTTAATTATGATGTGTATTGGTGTGGTCCTCTTTGGATTCCTCTTGTTTGGGATTCTCTGAGCTTAGTAGACTTGTAAGTCTCTCTCTTTCATATTGTAGGGTAAGTTTTTTGTCATTTTTTCTTCAAATAGGTTTTCAATATATTGCTCTCTCTCTCTTCTTCTGGCACCCCCATAATTCTGATGTTGGTATGCTTGAAGTTGTCCCAGAGACTCCTTTCACTATCCTCTTATTTTTGGTTTCTTTTTTTTTTCTTTTTTTTTTTTTCATTTTTTTTTTTTTTTTTTTTGCTTCCTCATATTTCAAATCTTTGATTTGATTCTTGGGATCCTCTAGTCTATTGTTGATTAGTCCATCTGTATATTATTCTTTATTTCAGTCAGTGTATGTGTAATTTCTGACTGGTCCTTTTTCACTTTTTTCTGGCATTCTCACTAAGATCCTTGAAGGTCTCACTAAGTTCTTTGAAGTTTCTAGAAGATTCTTGAGGAACATTATAACTGTGGTTTTGAACTCTATATCCAGTAGTTTGCTTTCTTCCATTTCTTTCATTTGTGACATGTTTTTTGTCTCCACAATTTGGCTGCTTCCCTGGGTTTCTTTCTATGTATTTGGTGGAGCTGCTAAATCTCCTTGAGTTTATAGAGTGGCCTTGTGTAGTAGGTGTTCTATAGGGCCCAGTGGTTCAGCTTCTCCAATCACCTGAGGTAGACACTCTTGGTGGACACACTTTGTGGGCTGTTTGCACAGTCTTGTTGTAGTTTGTAGTTGAGCCTTAATTGCTGTTGATGTCACTGGGAGAAATTGACCTCCAGGCCAATTGGCTGTGAGGACCAACTGTGTCTACAATGGAAGAGCTGCTGTGCTGGAGACAGCCTTATGGAGCAGGACTTGCTTCAGTGGAGCTTTGGTACTCACTAGTCTGCCCCCTGAGTGTGTCTCTTATGGATGTGAAGAGTTGTAATCTGGTATGGTCTCTCACTGACCATTGGGTATACTGGCTCTTGGATCTCTAAGGAGGTGCTAAGTCAGCCACTTCCTGGAGCCACCCAACAGGAGCTACAGAGAGAGCTGCAGATTCCTCCTCTTTGTATGGGATTTGGAGTGCCCAGACAAGGCCCAGTTGTGAAGCAAGGCAAGCTGGTGCTGGTTTGAGGCTCCCTGACCCAGCTGCCACTTGGTTGACAGGTTTTAGGCTGAGAAAGGACAGCCCATTCATATGCAAAAGCCACTGCACACAGTTTGGGTGGTGTTGTAAATTGAGTAAGGTGGGATCTCAGGGAATCTCCAGGGCAGAGCAATCAGCAAGTCAGCCCTGCACCAGGGAGGTCTCAACAGGGAAACAATGACCACTAGGAGCACCTCCACCTCCATCTGGAAGAAAGCAGCCCTGCATTCCTGCCCCAATGTCAGATAGTCCATTTCTCCCTGTATGTATCTGGGTCCCCCGAGTCTCACCTCGTACTGGAGCTCAGAACAAGCAGGAGCTTGTATCTCCTACCAATTAAAAAAGCAGCACACCCAGGTCTCAACCCTGTTCCACCACTGAACCTCCTACCAGTCTCAATGCATTTTCCTCTTGACCTCTCTAGTTGTAGTACTTCCACTCAGCCAGCTTTCCTATGGTTCTGGATGATAGTTGTTATATATTTTAATTGTAATATTGATGTGGTTATGGGAGACAGCAAGTACAGATGTTTACCTATGCTGCTATCTTGGTTCTCTCCTAGAGACATTCTTAAAGAGCTAAATTGTTTGATGTTTTTTGTTTCACAAACTTTCATAATTCACCTTTCCAAATAGAGTGAATAGTGCTCTTAAAAATCTATAATAATAAAAGCATAGATAAACCAAGATGGTGGCATAGGTAAACACCTAAACTGCTGCCTCATAAAACAATTTCAAAACTACAACTAAAAGACAAAAGGACATCATCCAGAACCACAGGAGGGCTGGCTAAGTGGAAATTCTACCACTATAAGGAAAGAGAAAAGCACACTGAGACTCAGAGGAGCTACAGGGGGCAGAGGTACAGAGACACACGTGCACTCAGAGAGGATTAGCAACTGAGTGCACAGCTGGCTTTCTCAAGCAGGAGGGAGACAAAAGTGCCCAGCAACAATCAAGGCTTAACTACAACAAGACTATTCACACAGCCCACAAAGGGATGCACCAAAGGTGTCCACCATAGGTAACTGGGGAGGCTGAGCCACTGTACCTATAGGACTCCTAGCACACAAAAGCACTCTATCAACTCAGGGAAGCAGCTAAAATGTGAGACAAAGAAACAGATCACAAACAAAAGAAATGGAGGAAAGCAAACAACTGGATATAGAGTTTAAAACCATGGTTATAAGGTGTTTCAAGAATTTTCTAGAAAAGGCCTGATAAATTTAGCAAAACCATCAAGGATATGAAAAAGGACCAACTAGAAATTAAACATACACTGACTTGAAGTAAAAAATATTATACAGAGATATAACAGCAGATTAGAGAATCGCAAGAATCATGTCAAAGATTAGAAATACAAAGAAGCAGAAAACACTCAACTGGAAAAGCGAAAAGAAAAAAGAATCCAAAAATATGAAGATAATGCAAGGAGCCTCTGGGACAACTTCAAGCATGCCAACATCATAATTATGGGGGTGCCAGAAGAAGAGAGAGAGCAAGATACTGAAAACTTATTTGAAGAAATAATGACTGAAAACTTTCCCCACCTGGTGAAAGAAATAGACTTACAAGTCCAGAAAGTGCGCAAAACCCCAAACAAAAGGAATCCAAAGAGAACCACACCAAGACACATCATAATTAAAATACCAAGAGCAGCTGAAACCGGTTTGCCTCAGTGGATAGAGCATTGGCCTGTAGACTGAAAGGTCCCAGGTTCAATTCCAGTCAGGATCACATACCTTGGTTGCAGGCACATCCCCAATAGGGGTGAGCAGGAGGCAACTGATCGATGTGTATCTCTCATCAATGTTTCTAACTCTCTCTCCCTCTCCCTTCTTCTCTGTAAAAAATCAATAAAATATATTTTAAATAAATAAATAAATAGATAGATAGATGATAGATGATAGATAGATAGATAGATAGATAGATAGATAGATAGATAGATAAAATACCAAGAGCAAAAGACAAAGAGAGAATATTAAAAGCAGCAAGAGAAAAATAGTTACCTACAAGGGAGCACCCATAGGACTGTCAGCTGATATCTCAACAGAAACCACGCAGGCCAGGAGGGAGTGGCAAGAAATATTCAAAGTGATGACTAGCAAGAATGCACAACCAAGATTACTCTACCCAGCAAAGCTATCATTCAGAATTGAAGATCAGATAAAGAGCTTCACAGATATTAAAAACTAAAGGAGTTAATCACCACCAAACCTTTCAGTATGAAATGCTGAAAGATATTCTTTAAGATAAAGAAGAAGGAAAAGGTAAAGATAAAAATTATGAACAACAAATACATCTCTATTGACAAGTGAATCTAAAAATCAAGTGAATAAAAAAGTCTGATGAACAGAATAAACTGGTGAATGTAATAGAATCAGGGGCATAGAAAGAGAGTGGACTGACAATTCTCAGGGAATAAGAGGTGTGGGGGTGCAGGAAGAGAGTGGACTTAAGCCATCAGTAGGACACCCTCTGAGATCCCCCAGACTGTGAGGAACCACCACCCACAGTGCACAAATTTTCATGCACAGGTCTCTAGTACCATTATTTGACAGAAGATTTGACTTATGGTGATGAACACAATACAATATACAAATAGTGTATTATAGAATTGTACCCTTGAAACCTATATAATTTTATTAACCAATGCCACCCCCAATAAATTCAATTAAAAAAAGTTTTTAAAGAAGTACTAATTCTTAGATACCAAATAATCAAGAGGCCCTACCTGGTTTGGCTCAGTGGATAGTGCATTGGCCTGCAGACTGAAGGGTCCCAGGTTCGATTCTGGTCAAGGGCATATGTCCAGGTTGCAGGCTTGATCCTCACTGTGGGGTGTGCAGGAGGCAGCCGATTGATGATTCTCTCTCATCATTGATATTTCTCTCTCTCTTCCTCTTTAAAATCAATAAAAATATTTTTTTTAAATAGTCATGAGGAAGTAAATTACAGCATAAAGAATATCGTCAATATTATGTATGGTGCCAGGTAGGTACTGGTAATATACTAGGGAAAGGGTCGTTTTGTAAAGTATATTTTTGTTTATTCACTATGCTGTACACTTGAAACTAATACAAAATATTGAATGTAGCTATAACTGAAAAAAAGAAATTGAAAAGAGGCCAAGGATTGGTGGATGCATTGAGCAGCTGTTGACCGACTACCTGGAGGTCTGTGCTTAGAAGTCCTGTGCCATCTGATTGCTCCAGGGCCATATTGCTGAGCCCGTGGCCTCCCAGGTAGAGTAGCATTACCAGCTTGTCTGGTCCTGCTACCTCAGATATCAGGGAAACCTAATTGAGTTGGTGGCACAGGTGACTGTGGGAGAAAACTCCAAGACTACAGAGTCTCAGCTGGTACCTCATGATGGCACTGGTGACTTTGGCAAGTACCCTGCTGAAGAGACTGTGAAACTGGAGGAATGGAGTGTCCACATTGACCAGGACTGCCAGAGCCTGATGGCCTTGCTATGCAACTGGCTCTCGGAGTAGCACTGCTCCTGGTGAGAGGCACCAGGAGGCTGAGATAATTTTGTTGCTTCTTTTTTTTTTAATTAATTAATTTATTTATTTATTATTATTTTCCCCCTATTTTGTTGCTTCTTTACACCCACACTGACATCTCCTTGGAGAAGACTACTGGTCCATGTTTTCCAGTGGACAAAATTATCGTGAGTTCCAAAATTGTTAACCCATTTCTACCTGCCTAACTGTGACCAGCCAAGCGAATCTGAGCTGTGAAAGAACAGAACAGACTAAAGCACCTTTTGAGACAATTTCGCCTGTATTTCCCCGTAAAAAGGCATTTGAATGGGGGAAATGGGAATCTAAAGGCTTATTGCTCCAAATAATTGTAAAAGTGCATTCCATTAATGTAGCTATTTGCTACGTTTAGATAAATATGAATACGGGACTTTCATTTATTCACAATTTCATCTGCTCCTGCTGGTGGCAATAAGTCAAGGGTGAAACAGTGAAATGAAATCAAAAGTGCTCCAGAAGATGGCAGCATAGTTGAACATCTAAACTGCTGCCTCACACAATAATTTTAAAACTACAACTAAAGACAGAACAGACATCATCCAGAACCACAGGAAAGCTGGCTGAGTGGAAATTCTATAACTAGAAGGAAAGAGAGGGGCTCACGGAAACTCAGAGGAACTGCAAAAAGCTGAGGTACAGAGACGCGCACATGGAGAGAGTGGGCGCTGGAGTGCCTGGCTGGCTTCCTCTGGCAGGAGGGAAACAAAGACTCCCAACTGCATTGAACCCCTTATCCTATGGCACTGAACCCCAGGTCTGGGCGAAAAGTGCACAAAAATTTAGGGGAGCCATGAAAGGGCAGAAGTCTGGAGGCGCGCACACCACTGCCCACAGAAGACAGTCTGCTGATTTTGCTGCTGGCTTTCATTAGTAGGCAGGAGATAGAGCCTCCCAAATGTGCCACTTCTAACTCCACTAAACCCCAGTTTTGGGTGAGACCCTGAGGACCCAGACTTATACGGGGAGCCAGAAAGTCAGCTGTCTAGAGGGACTGCACACAGGTGCACAGAGACGGCTCCAGCAATTACCGAGTGAAACATGAGACCCAGGGGTTACGTAGGGTGGGGCAGACTAAAAGGCAAAGCAGTCCGTTAAGCCCTGAGACTCCACCCCTCCCAAGCTCAACAGAGAGGCTTTTGCAGTTTTGCAAGTTTTGTATCATAAGGCTGAATCCAACACAGAAGTTCTCCGGGCATAATGAAAATGCGAGACAAAGGAACAGATCACAATAAGGTTATAAGGTTTTTCAAGAATTTCCTAGAAAAGATGGATAAATTTAGCAAGACCCAAGAGGAGATGAAAAAGGACCAACTAGAGGTAAAAAAAAAAAAAAGACCAACTAGAAATTAAACATACACTGACTGAAATAAAAAATATTATACAGCAACCTAACAGCAGACTAGAGGAAGGCAAGAATCAAATCAAAAATTTGAAATATAAAGAAGCAGAAAACACTCAATTGGAAAAGCAAGAATAAAAAATAATCCAAAAATGTGAAGATAATATAAGGAGCCTCTGGGACAGCTTCAAGCATACCAACATCAGAATTGTGGGGGTGCCAGAAGAAGAGAGAAAGCAAGATACTAAAAACCTATTTAAAGAAATAATGACTGAAAACTTCCCACATCTGGTAAAAGAAATAGACTTACAAGTCCAGGAAGCACACAGAACCCCATATAAAAGGAATCCAAAGAGGACTACACCAAGACACATCATAATTAAAATGCCAAGAGCAAAAGACAAAGAGAGAATATTAAAAGCAGCAAGAGAAAAACAGTTCATTACCTACAAGGGAGCACCCATATGATTGTCAACTGATTTCTCAACAGAAACTATGCAGGCCAGATGGGAGTGGCAAGAAATATTAAACATGATGAATAGCAAGAACCTACAACCAAGAATACTCTATCCAGCAAAGCTATAATTCAGAATTTAAGGCCAGTTAAAGAGCTTCACAGATAAGAAAAAGCTAAAGGAGTTCATCACCACCAAACCAGTATTATATGAAATGCTGAAAGGTACTCTTTTAGAAGAGGAAGAAGAAAAAGGTAAAGATAAAAAATTATGAACAACAAATACATATCTATCAATAAGTGAATCTAAAAATCAAGTGAATTAAAAATGTGATTAACAGAATAAACTGGTGAATATAATAGAATCAGGAGCACAGAAAGGGAGTGGACTGACAATTCTCAGGGGAAAAGGGGTGAGGGGGTGCAGGGAGAGACTGGACTAAAATCATACACCTATGGATGAGATCAATGCGGGGGGAGGTTAGGGTAGAGGGAAGGGTGGGAGCCAGGTGGAGGGGACGTATGGAGGGAAAAAAAAGAGAAACAAATGTAATAATATGAACAATAAAGATTTAATTTTTTTAAAAGTGCTCAAATACCAGTCTAACAAAGAATGTAATATTCACACCTTTTAAAATAAATTCTCTCTAATGCCTTTAAATTAAATTTCTAAAACTTCTTCGTTTTTTAGAGTTAATATTAAGAATTTATGTTTCTGACTTCAATAGATTGTTAAGTGTCTTCTAAGTTTTAATAAATGTATCTATCTTTAAAAAAAGAAAAGCAAAACAAAAAGAAAGGAAAAATATGTAACAAATAGCACCCATCTGACAAAATCAATATTTAAGTTGTCCAAAAGTTTAACTGGGGGGAGGAAAAAAGTTTAACTGGTTGAAACTTGAAACAAGTTTGCTCATTTCAGCAGTGCTACAAATGGCGGTTAGGCCATAATGTCCATGCCCCTGTGTCTTTGTCTCCAAAGAAGTTAATCCTGAGACCAGTGCAAGTAGTTTATTTGGGTAATGAAGGGAACATTGATAGAGAAGAATGAAACAAGGAATGGAAGTCTTTCCAACAAGGAGTGCCAGCTACCACTGTGGGTAACTGGAGCTAATCCCTGTGGAGAACACCAGGATGGTCAAGCAGACAGTCCAGGGCTATCCAACTACAAGAGCAAAGGAGCCGGAATATTGATATCCCAATTCCCACCTGTCTATTATTAAGAGCTTCTGAGGAGATCATTCCTAGCTATTCTGGCCTGGAAGAAAGAAGAACAGTCAGTTTCCCAGTCAGGGGGGAAAAAAACAACAAAAATATATGTGGGTGCTGGCAGTCGCACTGAAGTGGAAAGAAGGAGAAAATACAGAGGGGATATGGACAGGGAAACAATGACCTCTGTACTAACACCACCTCTGAGAATTCTGTGAGAATACATCTGGGATGAAGGGAGCAATGACAGAAGCTAAGAATAAAAAAGAATGAAAGAAAAAGAGGACATTTCATTAAGTTAGCACTCTATATCCTCATGAGTAAATTAATCTCCCTGGGTTCCTCATTCCACGGGGCTTACCTCTCCCACCCCTAGTCAACAATGCAGAGTGATCCTGTCAACTTTTCAGAGGGTAAAATTACTCATTCAGCAAAAATATATAATCTTCCATTATGTGCCAGTGTCATTAAATGGCTATGATACAAGGACATGTGCAAGAAATGGTGAGGAACACGGAAAACAACAATAGTGACGATGATGATAATAATAGGCTATGGCTAAATCACAGGAGTCCTTGTTTGTCACTTTTGAATTTATATTGTGGACAGAGGGAACATCAAAGCTATTCAAAAAAGGAAATAAACTGAACTGACAAGTCTTTGAGATGAAACTCCTTCCGCAGTTGGAGGTAAATGGACAGGAAATGAGAATGAAGAAGGTGAAGAGCCCTGCTCCCAGATGCACCTGCTGGGAGGGATGCCCTGCTCTGTCCTCTCTTGGACCTGGGAAGTGTTCCCCGAGCTTTTTGAGGCTCACAGGGCCACCATAAACAAGAAAAGAAAAAGATTTATAAGAAAGCCAAGGTGATCCTGGGAAGAGATTGATTCCTGCTATAACTCTACAGCTCTCCATACCCAAGGTCTCATTATACTTCCAGCCCATCTCTTCTTTCTGGGAAATCAGAAATTCATTAGATGTCCAATGGATACCTTCCTGCATTGGAGCTATTACACCATGTATCATGTGGGGGAGGCGAAAATTTCCCCCTTCCCTTCTTGGTTCTTACGCTGGTTGAATAACTAACATGATATAAGACAGAGTAACAGGAGAAAACCAAGTTTTGATGCTTATTTTTATGAGGAATTCACATAAGCAAGAAAATTCCAAGGACAGTAAGGGGGAAAGAGGTATATGTGTCATTCAGGACTAAGGAGAATGAGATAGGAGTCTGGAACTTCAACAGAAATTAAGACAGGAACAGACTTATCTTAAAATCCTTTAGGTGATTTGAGAAGAGGTCAAATGTTCTTCCTGAACCTTTTGTTTCTTAAAAATAAAACAATGCTCATGCCAGACATATTTTGGGATGGCTAATTTTGCTTCCCTACAGTTGGCAGTTGCTCTGAGCCGGCTTAGAGACTGATTAGATCTCATGCTGTCCCTGAGAAGTTTGGGGTTGGAAAAAGTAATATTTTCTACTATTACTGGAAAGCAAAGGTGGTAGGCTTCAAGGTTTCCAGAGAAGGCAGGCCCCAGGGAAAGAGAAGAACTAACACAGAAAAGTCTCCTGACATTGATTTCCTTCTGAAAGTGGTGAGTTGATCCACCTGGAGCAGAGCTCACTCCCTGGAGGCTCTGCTTACAATCCTTCTATCCTCCAACAAACACTGAGAGAGCTTCACCCTATCTCTATTCTTTCGCTCACTTATGGTTATTGTCCAGGAGACTACCTCTCCTCCCAGGAAGATCAGATACCATCTCCAGGTTTGGATTTCCCTCTCATCCATGAAAGGAGATGACATAATGCTTAGATGAGAAAATAAACATTAAAGAGCTAAAAAAAAAAAAAAAAAAGCTCCTCCCCTCCTACCAAAGAAATAAGGCACTTTGCCTCGGCTATTTTTACATGGCTAATGATTCCCAAGTATCACTGTGTGCCAGGCCCTAGAAAGTACTTCCCCATATGTTACCTTATTCAGAGTCCTTAGTCCTTTGGTGAAAAGTATCACTGTGCCCATTTTACATTGAAGGAACTAGGAAATAGTTTACATGATTGAAAAAGTTTCGATTTCACTTTTGTAGTCACCTGCCTCTTCAGACACCAGCTGTAGGGGGAAGCTTCTGGTATTGTCTGGCTTCCATTTGAGAGAGAGAAAAAAGAAAGCCCAGGGTGGGGGGAACAAAGAAGGCAGCAGCAGTGTCATGGAGAAAGAAGGAAAAAGGAAAAGCAAGTTAGAGAGGGAAGTGATGAGCTGGCTGGGCTCTGGGTCTGTCAGATCCCCAGTGTTAACCTTTCATCCCCTTGGAATGGAAGCATCTGAAAATCCTAGAAGGGCACCGCATTTGAGAGCAAGAAGTAACGGCACAGCCAACAAGATGAACGGCGCTTTGGATCACTCCGACCAACCAGACCCAGATGCCATTAAGATGTTTGTCGGGCAGATCCCCAGGTCTTGGTAGGAAAAGGAGCTGAAAGAACTTTTTGAGCCTTAAGGAGATCAACGTCCTCCGGGACCGGAGTCAGAACCCTCCTCAGAGTAAAGGTTGTTGTTTCGTAACGTTTTATACAAGAAAAGCTGCACTTGAGGCCCAGAATGCACTGCACAATATTAAAACTTTACCTGGGATGCATCATCCCATTCAGATGAAACCTGCAGATAGTGAGAAGTCAAACGCTGTGGAAGACAGAAAATTGTTCATAGGAATGGTTTCGAAGAAATGTAATGAGAATGATATCAGGGTGATGTTCTCTCTGTTCGGCCAGATAGAAGAGTGCCGGATCCTCCGGGGGCCTGACGGGCTGAGTAGAGGCTGTGCGTTTGTCACATTTTCTACAAGGGCAATGGCACAGAATGCAATCAAAGCCATGCATCAGTCTCAGACCATGGAGGGCTGCTCTTCACCTATCGTGGTGAAGTTCGCTGACACCCAGAAGGACAAAGAACAAAGACGCCTCCAACAGCAGCTGGCACAGCAGATGCAACAGCTCAACACTGCCACCTGGGGGAACCTGACGGGTCTGGGCGGACTCACCCCACAGTACCTGGCGCTCCTGCAGCAGGCCAGCTCCTCCAGCAACCTGGGCGCCTTCAGCGGCATTCAGCAGATGGCGGGCATGAACGCTTTACAGTTACAGAATCTGGCCACGCTGGCGGCCGCTGCAGCCGCAGCCCAGACCTCAGCCACCACCACCAGCGCAAACCCTCTGTCCACCACGAGCAGCGCCCTGGGAGCCCTCACCAGCCCCGTGGCTGCTTCAACTCCCAACTCCACTGCTGGTGTGGCCATGAACTCTTTGACCTCTCTCGGGACTCTGCAAGGACTGGCGGGAGCCACAGTTGGACTGAATAATATTAATGCACTCGCAGGTACCATAAACAGTATGGCGGCTCTGAATGGAGGACTTGGCGCCACGGGCTTGACGAATGTGCTGCTGTGAGAGCACGCCAATCATACTTTCACACCATTGTGCTTTTTGAGACCAGCTTTGGGGGGAGGAAGGGAGTAAAGTATCAAAGATACCTTTCTCTCATCTTATATATTACTAGTGGCCTGGTGCACAAAATTCGTGAGCCTGGGGAGGGGTGTTCCTCAGCCTGCCCTACCCCCTCTCCAATCTGGGACCCCTTGAAGGATGTTCTACTGCCAGTTTACAGGGACCAGGCCTAAACTGGCAGTTGGACATCCCTCTCACAATCCAGGATTGCTGGCTCCAGCCACACACCTGCCTAGCTGCCTGCCTGATTGCCTCTAACCACTCTGCCTGCCAGCCTGCTCGCCCCCAATTGCCCCACCTTCTGGCCTGCTCACCCTCACCTTCCCTCCCCACTAGCCTGCTCACCGACAACTGCCCCCCTGTTGGCCTGCTCACTCCTAACTCCTCCCCGCATGCTGTCCTGATCACTTCCAACTGACCCCCACTGATGGCCTGCTTTCCCCCAACTAGCCCCCTTGCTGGTCTGATTACCCCCAATGGCCTCTGCCATCCCATCCTGGCCTGATCACCCCTTGGTGACCCAAGGTAATAGCCCTTCCTTTTTTCTTTTTCTTTCTTTTTTTTTCAGTGCCTCCTTGAGCAGAGGCCAGGACCAACAGTAGGGTGACATTTTAACAAGGGGTAAAAAGAAAGAATAGGGAAAATCCAAAGTAGGAAAATAGTAAGAGAAATAGGACAGTAAAAGGGGAAAAGTTAGGAATAGAGTGATAGCATAAAGGTAGAGTTGAGATAGAGTAAAATGATGCTAAAGGAAAGATGAAAATAGAATGTAGAACTCTAATCCCAAAGTAAAATAAAGAGAAAATAAAATGACACTTTTTTTTCCAAAAAGGTAAAACAGTAGTAGTAATGATATTGATTGAAAATGACAATGTAATAACTAAAAAGGTAAAATCAAGTGAGAAAAAAAGAAAAAAAGTTAGTTTCTTAGGTAAGAGATGAAAAATTAAAAATTAAAAAATTAAAAAAATAAAAATTAAAAAATAGAAGGTCATTCACTTCCTCTATTGTTCTGTTTGGCACGCCTGTTTTCTAGTCAGGACAGGATTGCATTTCCCTGTGTTCCACTGGTGCTCGGCATTGTAAGCCAGTTCTGGTTTTTAAGTAGGCAGTGTGTCTCAATCTCTTTATTCTTTTGTGATTACACAAGAGTCAATTTGTGAGTCAGCCCCTGGGTCGCAGTGTTTCGGGATTGACCTCTAAGACTGTAGGTCCTCTCTAGCCTGTGCTTAGATCCTGCTTTCACTGTGGCACTCAATAGCGGTTTGTGGGAGTGGGCTGCCCCAGAGCTGGTTTTCCAAAAGTCACTCCCTGCTCCCCACTTCAACCCCCAGGTTCCAGAAAAACAACTTTCCCCTGCAGTCTCCCAGGATGTCCCCAAATGGGTGATCCTATGTATTGGGCTTAGCAATCAGAAGCAAGGATCTGAAGAGAAAAGAGCACAAGTCTGCACAGTCCCCCTCCCCCACTCCTGTCCAAGCAGCTGGCACACTTTAATAACTCCCAGGCTGTCCTTCTGTGTCAGATAAAAATGTGTTGCTTTCTAGGGATCCCCTCTGTTAGCAGCTATGAAGACCCCCTCCAAATTCCCGGATCACGCCAGGACCAACAGCCACAAATTTCTCTAGAAATCAGATTTTGCCCCATTCTCCAGCTCCCACAGTACGCGCCTTTCTGTTCTGTGGGACCAAAGACCTAACCTTATCCCAGGTGAAATCTGACCTTTCCATGTGGCATGTAGAGCTCCTCTGAATCCACTGGGACCAGTGTTCTGGGGATCATAGCTGTTTGGTGGGTTCCACAGCTATAGATTTTCAGGCTTCTGTAAACATCCACTTTCCCACTTCAAGATGGAGCAGTCTCCGTGTCCAAGCTGGTGGCTCCGGGAGAAAAAAACCCTGCAGCAGTGGGGCTGCCCAGTCAGTGGATCCCCATCCATTAGTCCCCCACCTTCTCTTGGAGGATAACTGTCCCTTAACTGGCCAAAAAACACTCTCAGTGCAACCCTCAGCTGTTCTCTCTGTCTGCTCAGGGACAAGACTTGGGACACGCCCATCTATTCCACCACCATATTTTTCCCCCACATAAAAGTTCTATGAGTTCATGTTATATGGCTTCAAATTTGACTCAGTTTCTGCCAACTGTCATTAGTGTCACCTCTTCTGTAAATGAAATAAATTCCATTTTTGTAAGAATACAAAGATAGTAGAGACTCTATTAAGTGTAACATTCAATGTAATCTTAAAATATCTCTATGTCACTCTCTTTCAAGAACCTATCAATTCTGATCAAAATTTTCTTGAGTCCACAGTGAAAATGAATGAGAAGGAAGAAGCAACCCAGGTCAATATCCAGTTAAAGGAAAAAAGTAGCTATTGATATATTCTTTATTTTATTCTCCATGATAGCTTAAATATAAATCTTTACCTTTTTCTTCTTCTTTCTCTTCTTAAAGAATACCTTTCAGCATTTCATATAATACTGGTTTGATGGTGATTAACTCCTTTAGTTTTTGCTTATCTGTGAAGCTCTTTATCTGACCTTCAATTCTGAATGACAGCTTTGCTGGATAGAGTAATCTTGGTTATAGGTCCTTGCTATTCATCACTTTGAATATTTCTTGCCACTCATTTCTGGACTGCATAGTTCCTGTTGAGAAATCAGCTGACAGTTGTATGGGCACTCTCTTGTAGGCAACTAACTGCTTTTCTCTTGCTGCTTTTAAGATTCTCTCTTTGTCTTTTGCCCTTGACATCTTAATTGTGACATGTCTTGGTGTGGTCCTCTTTGGGTTCCTCTTGTTTGGGGTTCTCTGTGCTTCTTGGACTTGTAACTTTATTTCTTTCACCAGGTAGGGGAAGTTTTCAGTCATTATTTCTTCAAATAGTTTTTCAGTATCTTGCTCTTTCTCTTCTTCTGGCACTCCCATAATTGGATGTTGGTACACTTAAAGTTGTCTCAGAGTCTCCTTATACTACGGATTTGTACATATTGAAAGGAAATTAATTAAATGGTGGCCAGCGGGGTAGGATTGGGTGAGCCAAGCCAGAGCCAACCTCCCTTAGTCCTTCCCCAGCTGGCTGCACCTGGGGCAGCGCTGGGGCTTCAAGGGCATCTGCAGAATGAAGGAGGTCCCTCTGGCAGGTGGGGTCCCTTGGCCTGGCCTGCATGGATTGGGTTGAAACTGCCAATCCAACTTCCCCCAAGGAGTCCTGGAGTGCAAGAAGGCAGTCTGCAATGTTTCTGCCACTCAGCAGCTCCTGTATTGAGTGTCTGCTCCTAGTGGTCAGTGTATGTCATATCTACTGGCCAGTCTGCCAGTCAGCTGGTCACTTAGCTTTTTATATAGAGAGATATTTTTTAGTCTTTTTTCTTTTTGCTCTTCTGGTTGGCTGTTTTTTGCTTTCTCATATGTCAAATCATTGATTTGATTTTCTGGATTATCTAGTCTGCTGTTGAATCCCTGTATATTATTCTTTATTTTAGTCAGTGTATGCTTAATTTTTGACTGATCCTTTTACATATTTTTGACATTCTCACTAAGACCCTTGAAAGTCTCACTAAGACCCTTGCAGGTTTCTAGCAGATTTTTGAGTAATCTTGTAATTATGATTTTGAACTCCATGTCCAGTGGTTTGCTTTCTCCCATTTCTTTCATTTGTGACATGTTTCTTTGTCTCCACATTTTCTATGTATTGGGTTTGTTTCTATGTATTGGGTAGAGTTTCTATGTTTTGATAGAGTGGCCGTAGGTGTCCTATAGGGCCCAGGGACTCAACCTCCCCAATCGCCTGAGGTGGACACTCTAAGTGCACCCTTTGGTGAGCTCTGTGCACAGTCTTGTTGTAGGTGAGCCTTGATTGCTGTTGGTGTCACTGGTGGTCAGGCCAATTAGCTGTGGGGACCAACTGCAACTACTGTAGGAGAGCTCTGTGCAGAAAACAGCCTTATGGAGCAGGACTTGCTTCAGTGGGACTTTGGTGCTCACTGAGTCTGTCTCTTGATTGTGTTGCTTATGGATGTGAAGAGTTGTAATCTGGTATGGTTTCACACTGACCACTGGGTACACGAGGAGGTGCAGAGTCAGCTACTGCCTGGGGCCACCCAGCAGGAGCTACAGAGAAAGCTGCAGATTCCCCCTCTTTGTATTGGGTTTAGAAGTGCCCAGATGAGGCCTAGCTGTGAAGCAAGGCAGGCTGATGCTGGTGCTGGTCTTGGGCCTTTTATTGATAGGTTTGGGCCCCCTGACCCAGCAGCAGCTTGTTTGACAGGTTTTTAGCTTGAGAAAGGACCAGCCATTAATATGCAAAAGCCGTTGCCCAGAGGTTGGGTGGGATTGGGGTCCCAAGGAATCACCAGGGTGGAGCAAACGTGTCTGCCCTCAATCGTGGAAGGTCCAGCATGAGAACAATGAACACTGCAAGCACCTCTATCTGGAAGAAAGCTACCCCAGCATTTCTGCCCTGATGCCAGACAGTCCAGTTTCTCCTCTTAAGTGTCTGAGTCTCCCATAACCTTGCCTAGTCCTGGAGCTCAGAGGAAGTGGGAGCTTGTAAATTCAGTTTGTGGTGCTGGCCATTTAAGAGGAGCAGCTGGGTCTCCAGCAGCTTGTGTGTCACTCAGCCCCAATCCGCACTACGTTTTATAACCCATAGTTCCTACTTCCCATAGGGACTTCTTTTCCCAGTTCTGAGATCCTGGGCTGGGTGTCTGGTGTGGGCTGGTACCACTTGCTCCTCGGGCGGCCTCCACAGAGGTGATCTCCCTCCCAATTAAAAAAAGTAGCATATGTGGGTGCTAAACCAGCCCATTCTGTGCCTCCACACCTCCTACCAGTCTCAATGTGCTTTCTTCTTTATTTCTCTAGTTGTAGTACTTCCATTCAGCCAGCTTTCCAGCAGTTCTGGATGATGATTGTTCTTTATTTTAGTTGTAATTTTGATGTGGTTGTGGGAGGCAGTGGGTACAGGCATTTGCCTACACCACCATCTTAGTTCTCCTTAAGCCTTATATTTTATGGAAGGTGACTAGCAATTGCAGATCAATAAAAATATTTACTCAGGATTTGCATTAGTAACTTGGGTTAGTTCTCCTTAAATTCCCTGCTAGGCCCTCAATAAAAGGCCATCCTGTTATTAAAGTGTCTTGACTAATTCAACTACCTGATTCTGCAGATGAAGAAAATAAGAATTGGAAATAAGGAATGATTTGCTGAGGATGATAACTTTAATGGTAAAAAATAATAATAATTTCCTATCTACCACTCTTTTTACTAGCCCAAGGAACCTGGGGAGAAAACTCCATAACATTGGATTTGGTAATGATATTTTTGAATGTGACATAGAAAGCACAGGCAACAGCCCAGCCAGTGTGCGTCGGTGGTTGAGCATTAACCCATGAACCAGGAGATCACGGTTCAAGTCTGGTTAGGATACGTGCCTGGATTTCAATAGGAGGTGTGCAGAAGGTAGCCAATCAATGCTTCTAGCTCTCTCCTCCTCCTCCTCCTCCTCCTCCTCTCCTTTCCTTTCTCCAAAATCAATAAAAACATATTTTTGAAAACATAAAAAAAATAGGTACATTGGAGCACACCAGAATTGAAAACTTCTGTGCATCAAAGGACACTATGAACAGAATGAAATGGTAGGAGAAAATATTTGCAAATCATATACCTGAATATTGAGAATACAGTGGTGGACAAAAGTAGGTTTATAGTTATAATATAATAATTAATAAATAATAATACAAGAATGAACTCTGTTCATTTACTCGTAACTATAAACCTACTTTTGCCCACCTCTGCATATAACAACTTTTATAACTCAATAAAAAAAGAACACATCTTTTTTTTTTAATAAGGCAAAGGACTTCTTCAAAGATGTACAAATGGCCAATAAGCATATGAAAAGATGCTCAGCATCACTAATCATTAGGAAAATACAAATCAAAACTATGCAGAATTACCATTTCACACCCATTAGAATAGTTATTATCAATTTTTTTAAGTGAGAAAGAATCTAAGACCATACCACCCTGAACATGCCCTAATCCTTCTGATCTCAGAAGCTAAGTAAGGTCTAATCTTCATAGTACTTGGATAAGAGACCACCTGGGAATACCGGGGACTGTAGGCTTTGACCTAGCCAGTTTGGCTCAGTGGATAAAGCATTGGCCCATGGACTAAAGGGTTGCAGGTTCAATTTCTGTTCTTGAAAAATAATTAAACATAGGAAGAATTACTATATGATCCAGTAATTCTAGTTCTAGATATATACTAGAACTAAATGTAGGTAATCAAATAGATATTTGTACATCCATGTTCATAGCAGTGTTGTATACAATAGCCAAAAGGTAGAAGCAACCTGTGTTATTCAATAGATTAATGGATTTAAAAATACTATATAAACATACAATAGAATATTTGTATATTCTTTAACTTTACTTAATTCTTTTCATCACCATTTATCACCCCAAACCCACTTCCACCTCCACTCACCCACTTCCTCCCTGCAATCACTACAGTTTGTGTCAATGAGCACTTTCTCTTTTTTTTTTTACTATCTGCTCAATCCCTCCATCCTTCCTTACCCCTCCTCAGCTATCAGCCTGCTCTCTATCTATAAGTCTGTCTCTATTTTGCTTCAGTTTGATGGCCATTAGAAATATGAAAAGATGCTCAATGTCACTAGTCATCACAGAAATGCAAATTAAGACCACAATAAGATATCACCTCACTCCTGTCAGAATGACTACCATCAATGAATCAATAACAAGTGTTGGCGAGGATGTGAAGAAAGGGAACCCTCTTGCACTGTTGGTGGTAATGCAGATTGGTACAGCCACTGTGGAAAGCGGTATGGAGTTACTTCAAAAAGTTAAAAATGAAACTGCCTTATGACTCAGTGATTCCACTTCTATAAATTTATCTGAAGAAACCCAAAACACTAATTTGAAAGAGTAGATGTACTCCAATGTTCATGACAACATTATTTATAGTAGCCAAGATTTGGAGCAGCCCAAGTGTCCATCAGTAGATGAGTGGATAAAAATGCTATGGTACATTTACACAATATAGTACTCCTCAAGTCATAAAAAAGGAAGGGCATTTTACCCTTTGCTATATCTTGAATGGACCTGGAGAACATTATGCTGAGTGAAATAAGCCAGAGAGAAGAAAAAAAAACACCATCTGATTTCACTCATATGTAGAATCAAATGAGCTAACAATGAAATATTATTCAGCCTTTAAAGGGAAGGAAATTCTGACACATGCTACAACATCAGTGAACCTTGAAAAGATTATACTAGGTGAAATAAGCCAATTACAAAAGGACAAATTTTGTGTGATTCTAGTTATATGAGGTATCTAAAGTAGTACATTTTAGAGACAGAAAGTAGCATAGTGATTGCCAAGGGTTGGGGTAGAGTGGATTTTGTTTTCTTTATTCTGGCCACCCCTAGGAACTGGATGAGTCCCAAAGATTGAAGAGAGGCTGCACTCCAGGGGACACTTAAAGAAGCCATTGAGATCACTTAGAGAGACATGAAGTTTTAGAAAAATTCCCAAGGGGAAACATAGAGCAAACCACTGCTTCACATGTTAAATGTTTCAGCAAACTCCTAGAACACAAGCATCTGGAGCCTCCAGAAATGAAGACAGACCAATGAACCACAAAGAGTACCCTCAGCTGGACTTTCCATCATTGGAACCAGTGAAAAGGAGATGCTTTTATGTTCAGCACCACTGTGCCCATCCCTCTCTCCAAGAGGAGCCAACAAATCCATCACTGTATGTAGGAGAAAAAGGACTAATTGTCCACATTACAACCACTGCTGTGATACAGTGCAGAGTGCCTTTTACTTTATAAAATCTGATTAGTCATTGTTCCTCTACAGTGGGATAGTGTAAACATTCTATATGTGAATACAGCACACTTAATGTTCATTGCATGAAAAGTCATGCACTGTCTGCGAAGCCTGTCTTTAAAATGAGTAGTTAAAATAGATCATCTGGCCATTTTTTCCCAACTTCTATGATTTTGTTTATTAGGGACCATCTTTCTGAAAATAATCTCACTTCCCAGGAATAATCAGGTGGTATACTCTTCTCTCAGACTACCTGAGAAGACAATATACCAAGTGAGGGAGATTTGGAAGAAGACTACGTAATCAAGTTATTATTCTTGAGGTGGGCAGACTGGTGAATTGATTGATTGATTGATTGATTTCTTTTATTTCCCCTAGGATTGTAGCTCATATGATAATTTTGAATCCCAAAAACATAAGAAACAGTATGTTTATGGAATAAAATGATGAACATTCTATTCTATACCCTAACTATTTCCAGCAAGTAACTTTGGAGGCTTTGGAGGGTAGAGTTGTACTTGATAAGATCAGTTTATTCTATCAATGGTTAAAATGAAAATTGATTACTCTTTTCCACTAAGCTCCTCATTCTTTGAACATATCATTACTTATCTACACTTTCACCAATGGCTACAAGAAAAATAATGTTGCTAGTAATAAACCTTATATGGACTGGTGGTAGAAAAGACAAAATGAGATATAAAGTTGTCCATATATAATGGAGAGTTTCCTGAACTGTTATTCACAGTAAACAGACATAGTCCATTTTTTCAGAAAGAACAGAAAGCACAGGTCTCATGACTCTGCTTCCTGGTTTAAATCTATGAGCTGAACTTAGTTCATGACTCACAGAAAGAAAAGTGGTTTTTTATACTTCATAAATAACAGTTTGAGAATCATATATTGAGCACCTTATTCAGTGAAGGTAGCTTTAAAATATGTCAAAAAATGCTTTTGGTCCTGGCCAGTTTGGCTCAATGGGTAGAGGATCAGCCTACGGATTGAAGAGTCCTGTTTCAATTCTGGTCAGGGGCATGTACCTTGGTTGCAGGCTCTTCCCCAGCCTGGTCCCTGATCAGGGCTCTGGAGGAGGCAACCAATTGATGTCTCTCTCACATCAATATTTCTCTCTGTCTTTCCCTTTCTCTTCCACTCTCTCTAAAAAAATTAATGGAAAAATATCCTCGGGTGAGGATTTTTTTTTAATGCCTTTAAATTCAACATTGATTGGAAAACAGTACTTTAGAATTTGAATGCTAAAATCCTTTTTTCTATTATTTTTTTTATCCTCACCCAAAGATATGTTCTTCATTGATTCTAGAGAGAGAAGAAGGGAGATGGAGAGAGAAACATAAAAGAGTTGCTTCTTACATGTGCCTAGACCAGGGATCAAACTTGAAATCTAGGTAAGTGCTCTGACTGGGAATGAAAACCACCACTTTTAGGTGCACAGAACTTCTCTCCAAGCAACTGAGCCATACTAGCCAAGGCTCAATCCTCCCTTTTTTTTTTTTAATGCTTTTTAAAAACCACCAACAGTGGACTAGTGATATTGTATTGAAGTTCAAATCTCAGTTTCTTCTCTGTTCTTGGCCTTTCAAATTTCCTTATCTTCCATTTCTGACACTTATGACTGGTGACCTTAAATTTATAAGGCAAGAGATCTGAATTTAAAAAGAAAACTCAATATTGAAACTACTATTTTTTAAGACTAATAATCAATGCCTTTTCAATATTAATCAAATGCAAGATTCCTCTGTTGATAAAACACAGATTTGTACATTTTTGTTTAACTCTTAAATATAAATTCTTAAATACTACAGAAAAGTATTCACCTGTCTAAATATTTGAAAATGTCCTCTCTTCCCTCTCATAGAACAAAATTAATTTTACAAGATAAAATCCCATTTGATCTCTGATACCTTTGTTTTTATCACCTAAAAATACTTACTATATGAACTAAACCTTTGTATTGAAAGCATCATTTTCTTTATTTTATCTAGATAAGATCTTAATATGAAAAGTAAGACATTTCATTTTGTATAGTATGTATAAAAACATGAAGATAAACATTTGCAAATAATAGTCTCATTCATCCTTTAGAGCAAAGGTATTTTATACATTTGCAAATAATAGTCTCATTCATCCTTTAGAGCAAAGGTATTAATACATTTTTTAGGTGTCACTCAACTGGTTAGAGTCATATTTAAAAAAAAAATCTTTGAAGTAAAATTTAAGAACATCTTTGAATCTTGAGAGTAGTGACATCTGTGACAATTAATTCAGTTTATTAGACTATTCTGAAAAGCCAGTGTCTAGGAGTAAGTTTTATAACCCTGTGCAATTCAACTAATTCTGTTAGGTTGCCAAGGATTTAATCCACAATTACACCAGCTGCCCTCAGAGTATATCTCCCCCATTTTTTTTTAACAATGTAAGCTGAATAATAAAGTAGATGAGTTTATGCATAAAGACCTTTAATAACCTTTAGAAAAACAAATTCAAATCTAAAAATGTCTTCTTAAGGATCAAAGCAAAAATGAAATGAAGTTGTCCGGTTGTACTACTGGTGTGGAAAATTACTGCTGCATTTGAATTCTAGAAAACTAATACTGAGATTTAGAACCACAATCATTTCAAAATAAGGAGATTTAGTCCTATCTGGTCTCAAAATACCTCATATACAGGGTGTCCCCAAAAAATATACATATACTCTAATAGCTGATAGCTCAATTTTGAAAATGAAATATATTTTAATAAACACTGTCTCGATATTTATTCAAAGTGTGTGCATACATTTTTGGGGAAACCCTATATTATTCCTGTAGAGTTTAAGTTCCCCTATCAATAAAGTTCTGGAGATATGTAAGAAGCAAGTCAACTTGGGTTTACACTCGTGTCTTTCTTCTTCGTAGATTTAAGACCCATGAACAGGTCAGCAACACACCTTGTGACTGAGTTTGTTCTCCTGGGATTCCCTGGTTGCTGGGAGATACAGATTTTCCTCTTTTCACTGTTTTTGGTGATTTATGTCCTAACCTTGCTGGGAAATGGAGCCATTATCTGTGCAGTGAAATGGGACCCACGACTACACACACCCATGTACTTTCTGCTGGGAAACTTTGCCTTCCTTGAGATCTGGTATGTTTCTTCTACTGTTCCTAACATGCTAAGCAACATTCTCTCCAAAACCAAGGCCATTTCATTTTCTGGCTGTTTCTTCCAGTTCTATTTCTTCTTTTCCCTTGGCACAACAGAATGTCTTTTTCTGGTAATAATGGCTTATGATAGGTACCTAGCCATCTGCCACCCATTGCACTACCCCACCATCATGACTGGGAAGTTCTGTGGAATGTTGGTGTCTCTATGCTGGATCATTGGATTCCTCGGCTACCCAATCCCCATTTTCTTCATCTCCCAACTCCCCTTTTGTGCATCCAATATCATTGATCACTTTCTGTGTGACATGGACCCACTGATAGCTCTATCCTGTGCTCCAGCCCCCATTACTGAATTTATTTTCTATACTCAGAGTTCCCTTGTCCTCTTTTTCACTATTATGTATATCCTTCGATCCTATATTCTGTTGCTCAGAGCTGTTTTTCAGGTCCCTTCTGCGGCTGGCCGGAGAAAGGCCTTTTCCACCTGTGGTTCTCATTTAGCTGTGGTGTCTCTTTTCTATGGGACAGTCATGGTAATGTATGTGAGCCCTACATATGGCATCCCAACTTTGATGCAGAAGATTCTCACCCTGGTGTATTCAATAATGACTCCTCTCTTCAATCCCCTGATCTATAGTCTTCGTAATAAAGACATGAAGCTTGCTCTGAGAAATGTTCTATTTAGAATGAGAATTAGTCAAAATTTATGATCCAAAAAATGTGCCTTACTTCCAAGTTCTAATAAGTAATGAGGTGAAGATGTATAAGTTCTTTCAATGGTCTCACTCTGAGTAGTTAGAGGCAATATATTTTTCCTAGAAGTGTACCCAGTGAAATACCTATGCTGACTACAAAAGCCTTAATTCACTGGACTGCAACATACAATAAAATCTTTTAAAGGATTTCCTTAATGAAATAATAAAATGGGAATCCTATATCGGAGAAATTAGACTTCCCTAAAAGGTTAATTATCAGTTTTAGGACAAGTATAGGTATCCCCACTATCCAAAAGTAGAGCATCCGTATGAATCCTTTCTTAAGGCTATGCTATAAAGTGAAGAAGCAATTACCATTCATTTAAAGTGAAAATCTTCGAATTTCTTATAGTTAGCAAAAACAGGTACTAATTAGTTATTTCATAAAAGCAAAGTAGCATAATGCAGACTTTTGAAGCATGGGGGATACCTGTAGTTAAATGTGCAGTGACTTTGAATGCTTTATTTAGGTATAATTGATATACAAAACAATTGCACATGTTTGATGTATATTAAAGGTGCAGTAACTTTTAACTAGCCATGAGATCTTTCTATACTCTTTGCCACTCATTGCTTATACCTAATTTAGAATCTTATCTAAACATACTTTCTCTCTATTAAGAGAGAAAGAAGAAAATAAAACTTATCTTGACCATAAGAAATTCTGTTGCCCTAGCTGCTTTGGCTCAGTGGATAGAGCATCGGCCTGTGGACAGAAGGGTCCCAGGTTTGATTCCAGTCAAGGGCACATGCCTGGGTTATAGGCTAGATCCCCAGTAGGGGGTGTGTGGGAGGAAGCCAACAAATGATTCTCTCTCATTGATGTTTCTATCTCTCTCTTCCTCTCTGAAATCAACAAATATATATATATATTTTTTTAAAGGAACTCTTTCAACAAGTTTTCTTAGAGAATATAGTTCCTTTGTAATAAGTTTAAAATAAAACTTGGATACATGCTAAATAATAACTTGTTGAAGTTGCTTCCAACACTTCTGTTATTAATCGTACCACAATATAGTGTAATTTCTGCATTTATGTGTACTTCCCTTGAGGGGAAATTCACCAGCACACAGAGACAGAGAGGAAAGCAGCCCCTGGTAGTTGGGAACTGGCCTGACATCATCAAAGGACCCCTCTCCCATAGGAGCTCCTGGCACTCACAAACCTGGACCAAAATATAATACAAAAATAATATTGAATGTAAAATGTGATTGAAAAACAAAAATTTAAAAAGAATCTACAGACAAAAATAAATAAATAACATCAGTGGTTGCGAGGGGCTGAAGGAAAAGGGAAGGATGAATAGGTGGAGTACAGAGAATTTTTAGGACCATGAAACTGCTCTGAACATAATAATGGTGGATACAAGTCATTATAAATTTGTCAAACCCCACAGAATGTAAAACATTAAGAGTGAACCCTTATATAAACTATGGGCTTTGGGTGATAATGTGTCAATGTGGGTTAATGATTGTACCTCTGATGCAGGATATTGATAGTGTGAAGGCAGGGTTATATATAGGTACTCTCTATACTTCTCACTCAATTTTGCTGTGAACCTAAAACTTCTCTAAAAAAATAAAGTCTATTTAAGGAATGTTTTTTAATGTAACCTAATAATGGTTATTGGCCAGAGCTGTACAACTAGTGTTTACTCTCCTTGGTCAGTGACAAACAAACGTAGACAAAGTAAGTTCTCCACAAGGCTTTTTACTGATAGAGAAGCAATCTGTGGACCAATATATCCAGGCTCACATTACTCAAATGATGAGGTTTTCACCTTGTTTCTCCCATCATTCACTAGGTCCTTTTGGACACCTCAACCAGACATCATCTTCTCCCCTCTCTGCTAACAGGAAAAAAATGCTTCAGGCCAAACAGTAGTTGGCAAAGTCTAGAAGTTGGCACCATCCAGGTGCCTCTGTGAATGCAATGCCCAAAGGACCCCTATCTCCCAGGCCTAATTCAAAGACAAAGTTGTTTTAACAAATTAGAAAAGAAAGTTGAAGAAACAGAGTTGTGGCAGAAGAACCTGGGGTCCCCAGATGCCAGTTTAGGACTCCGCAGCAGCTCTGCCTTGGTTGATTAAAGCAAGTATTGAAAGCCCCTGAGAACAAATTAGAAAAGGAAGTTGGGGTGAGGGAGAGAGAAATCATTCCAGCAACTACCAATTAAAAGTGAATGGATCCCACAGCACCAAGGGACCATGACTCAAACTGTGGCATCAGCCAAGTTCCAATACCAACTCCCTAAACATGAAGAGGGAGCAAACAGGAGGAATGAGGGAGGGAGGCAGAGGTGTCCCTCATTCTGGCAAGCTCCTGCTTCTTGTCTCAAGTGCTTACATACCTGACAATTAAAGTGCAAGTGTTATCTCTTGGTTGGTCATTTAGAAAACCCAAGAACATGCCACGAGAGACAAGGCCTGATAAACACACCCAGTAGAGTTAGGCTACTGACACAACAACCCTGCTAGAATTGCTCTTATGAAATCAGATCATGTGGCTCATTGTCCTTTGCGAAGGACAATGCTACTTCCAAGGCTACCCTCCCTTCCATCCTGTACTTGTAAAATACCTGCTGATTTGCAAAGCATGTTCACAAGCACTACTTCAATGGTTGCCACAAAATCTCTGTGGGTTTTTGTGTGTATTATTATTTCCATCTAGGATTTTTAAATAAGTTAATGCTGAAGTTCAAAGGATTTGCCTTTGACCACACAGGCAGTATTTTTGTATATTTTTAAGTGATATGCCACTATGCTTACATATATATATACACACACACACACACACACACACACACACACACACACACACACACAGAATATCTCTGGAAAAAAAGAAAATGGAGTGGACACTAACTATAAGGGAATTAGAAGGTCAGAAGTTGAAATGTTCTTTTCACTGTTACTTTTTTTTTGTAACTTTTTTAAAAACATATTTTTATTGACTTCAGAGATGGAGAGCGAGAGAGAGATAGAAACATCAATGATGAAAGAGAATCATTAATTGGCTGCCTCCTGCACAACCCAGGCATGTTACCCTTGCCTGGCATCAAACCTGGGACTTTACAGTCTGCAAGCCAACACTATCCACTGAGCCAAACAGACTAGGGCTGTTTTGTAACTTTTTGATTCTACATTATTGTATATACAACTTTCTGAAGTTAAATGAAAAAGGAAGTTATAATAAGGGAGCAGAAAACCACAATCCAATTCTCCTTCCCAATATAATGCTGCCTTCCATGTTGGGTAAGAGACCAGAACAGTATTCTTTCTCCTGGATCTTCCCACTTATTCCCCATTCCATCACCTCCACCCATATATACAAATGTTCTATGATAATTTTCCCATGATTGGCTGCTCTGCGCAAATCTGAAAACCAAGTGATAGAGAAATTGAAAATGTGATTCTGATTTATGTGTTCTGATTTTTATATATTTATCTTAATAAATTTCATTTGAAATAAATAGTGTTTTTGTTCAAACACTTTAAGAGAATAGAAAAACAAGCTAACACTACAGCATTAAGGATCAAGGTTAGAAAGAAAAGGTTATTGAACCTGCCAATACCAGAGACTGTGGTTTCCCAATACTCAACAGGATGGTAAGTCACTGAGAGAGGGGAAAACTTCCTTTCCTGGATATCAAGGGAGATTAATTGGCCTGATACAAAGAGACAGGTTCTCACAAGAAGAAAGGGGAGAGGATACATGACACAATGGAAAATGCAGCTGCACACATTTAGAGATAAAATATATTAAACTAGCCTGGCCGGTGTGGCTCACTGGTTGAGCATCGATCTATGAAGTCAGGGCACATGCCTGGATTATGAGTTCAATCCTCAGTGGTGGGGAGCTTGCAGGAGGCAACCAATCAATGATTCTCTCTCATCATCGATATGTTTGTCTCTCTCTCCATCTCCCTTCCTCTCTGAAATCAATAAATATATCTATAATAATAATCTATAATAATAAAAGCATATTATGATAATTAGACTGGACAGCCAAACAGTGGAACAACCATCTAGACAATCTTCCAGCCAAAGCCGGAGCCAAGGGCCAAGGCAGCCAGGACTGCAAGGGGACAAACCCCTTGCACGAATTTCATGCACCGGGCCTCTAATATGTATATAATCAATAAATATACATATCAAACCAAACTGAAATTGCCTCTCAAGTCACTTTCAACACTTACACTCTATAGGTAGATCAGTAAATAAAGTGCTAACAACATATAATATCAAGGGATAGTCATTAATGTGGACTAAAATGGGAGACTACCATGGGAACAGCACAAATATTCTTTTAAAGTCCATTCAATTGTTCTATATAACTTTATTGTGCACATGTGCCAGGTTTCAATCTAAGACCTAAGACCACAAAGATGAGGACCTTCAGTAAGCTCATAGCATAAGGAAACTGGCAAATATTTAAAAGACAATCTCACAGGTACTCTTAAACACAGATACATAAAAATTTTCCTAGAGTATGCTCAGGAAGGACTTATAAAAGTGATAACATTTGCCCAGCCAGTGTGGCTCAGTAGTTGTGCATCAACCCAATGACCAAGAGGTCCTTGGTTCGATCCCTGGTCAGACTTCATTCCTGGTAGGGGACATGCAGGAGACAGCCAATTGATGTCTCTCTTATCAATGTTTCTATCTTCCTATCCCTCTCCCTTCCTCTCTCTCTAAAATCAATAAAAAACATATATTAAAAAAAAAAAGAAGTAACATTTGAACAGATTCTCAAAGAACAATTAGGAACTCTCCAGGAGTGAAGACATGTTTCAAGCAGAAAGAATCACATGTGCAATATTACTGAGATATGAAAGAGCATGGAATTTTCCAGATATTAAAAATATTTTGGGGTTATCATGTATTAGGATTATAAGGAGAAGAGGGCAGAAATGAGGTCATATAGATAAGCAGATCAAAACATGAATGTCATGGCCCATGTGAAGGAGTATCTTACTGAAATTATAGAATTGCTAAATGTTTTTAAATAAGGAAACAATATGTCATATTTGTGCTGGGGGAAAAAGAAAATGTTCGCAGCATTACCTACTTCCGAAACAGTGGGAGAGCACATTAGCATAATGAATAAGACTAGAGGTTCTAGAGTTGGAATGCCTGGGCTTAAATTCCAGCATAATTGAGTATTTTCATGCTTGTCTCTGCTTTATCTACACCCCCATGCACAATATATGTTAATTCATTTATCCTTACAGCAATCCTACAAGGTAAGTACTAATATTAACTGCATTTTACAGATAGGGACACAGAATCTCAGAGGTAAGGAACTTGCCTAGAGCCTTTGAATCAGAGTAACAGTTGAGATTTCAAATCCTGGCTCTGCTACTTACTAGCTTATTAACTTTGACAATACTATTATTATGATCATTACTAGAGGCCAGGTGCACAAAATTTATGCATGGGTAGGGTTCCTATGCCTTGCTGGTGATCAGAGCTGATCAGGGCCCTTCTTCCCCTGGCTGCCAGCTGGGGCCTTCCTTCATTACACTCTGCCCCCTGGTGGTCAGCACATGTCATAGAGAGTGTTTGAACTCCTGGTTGGTCTATCTTCCGAGGGGACAATTTGCATATTAGCCTTTTATTATATAGGATTATTAAAAGTGAAAAAATGGAGAAAAGATGTAGGGAGAGAAAAAAATAAAAAGAATAACATTGTAACAACCAGACAAGAAATGCTAAACTATTTAACTAAGACAATATGAATGGAAAGAATAATAAATGAAGAGCTATTTAAAAGATATGATCAACATATCCAATGACAGTGGATACTGAAAATGAAGAATTGTCAGAGGTGCCTTCCGAGGTTTCTAGCTTGAATAACCCAATACATGCTGATGTCAGCTGCTGATATACAGTAGTTACTTGAGATGAATTCTATTTCAGACATGTTGGATTTACATAGTCTATGGCACATATTGCCTAGTAAGCTGGTATAAAAATACCACCAGTACTAAGCAAAAGATCTGAAAATTCAGATTTAGGAAATTGGTACTTAGTTTTGTAAGTGAATACAGGGTACAAATGAAATGGTCCAAGGAAACTATTTTGAGGGAAAAAGCAGCAGGCCATGAGAAGAACTGCCAAAGCCATCATAATTTAAAGATAGGATAAGGAATCTGGCCAGCATATACATTGTTTAGGGCATCAGCCTGTGCACCAGAGCATCAAGTGTCCAAATCCTGGTTAAGGGCACATATCTAGGTTGCAGCTTTGGCCCCCTCCCTGGTTTAAGGCAACCAATTGGTATCTCTCTCACATCAATGTTTCTCTCTTTCTCTTCCTCTCTCTTTCTCTCCCACATATCCCCCTCCCTCTACTCTTTCTGAGAATCAATGGAAAAAATATGCTCACTCCTCAGGTGATGGTTAGAAAGAAAAGATGGGCTGAGGAAGTGTCCATATAAGAAGCAAGATTGCAGATTCTGACTTCTTCACTAGGACTATGATCATAACAACATGTCAGAAATAGTTTATGGTTTGTCATTTAGCTGAGCTCACTATGTTCATGGTACCCTCTCAGATTCAACCCTGGCTTTCCCCACTTCAGTTCTTCCCCTAATCACTGTAACTAGACCTGTAGTCTTGGAGTATTATCCTAGAACTTCGGTGTTGAATTTTTATTGTATTGACCAGACAAACTGGAACTACATTTCCAAGAATCCTCTTCCCTGTATAGTCTAGTTAAGAGTTGGCCAAAAAGGAATGTTCACAAGTCCTGGAAGGTGAAAATGAATCAGTAGCCATTAGTCTGAAGGTCATTGTGGTGAGAGGTGGTGACAGACAAGAGATGCCAATATGGTCCAGGCTTTTTTCCCCCTCTCCTCCCTTCTGTCTTGCTCTTCTTTCTGCTTACCTGGCTGACCATCCATGGTTGCAGGCGCACTAGGCAGCAGACCCACCAAGGCTGTGTTTATAGAGGTACAGCCTGCCGGACCCCCATATAAGCTTTCCCTCTGTAGTCCTATTCAGTGGTTGGTTTCTCATATTGACTGGCTGGTAGCTCCTGACTTTGTCCTAGACCTTCACTCCCTCAGCTCTTCTGATAATTGCATAAGGTCTAATTTGTATAATAAAGCCCTTATCCTATACTTCATAAAGATTCTCTTCCCCTGATTGAATCATGACCAATATATTCCATCCAGTTCCCTAATTCTGACCTCCATGCTTCATCCTATACAATAAAAGGCTAATATGCAAATCGACCGAGCGGCAGAACAACCAGCCACTATGGTTTGCACTGACCACTAGGGAAAGACGCTCAACACAGGAGCTGCCCCTGGTGGTCAGTGCGTCCCACTGGGGGAGTGCTGCTTAGCCAAAAGCCAGGTTCACAGCTAGAGAGCACAGTGGCAGTGGTGGGAGCCTCTCCTGCCTCCACTGCAGAGTTAAGGATGTCTGACTGACGGCTTAGGCCTGCTCCCCCTGGACTGCAAGAGGGTGCAGACCGAACTAAGGGACACCCCCCAAGTGCACAAATTTTGTGCACCAGGCCTCTAATATTCTGATATTTAGCAATTTCCAGTGTTTCTCTGAAAAGCTAGAGACCATGTTGACCTATAAGAGGAACAACTACCACAGCCCTGCTCTATCAGTTCTTCAAGTTAATAGAATAGTTGAAAAGTCATTATTATTCTGTATACAGGTATTAACATCCTTTATATTAGACTAATATACCCTATTTTCCTAACCATCTATCAAGCCAATTAGCCATTTGTTAGTAAGTCAGGCAATGTCTAACACTCACAGATGTCTATGATAATAACTAGAACTCAAAGATAAGTATAAATTAGGATCTGTCCTTTAATTCAAACTATATAATCAAGTAATCCATACTAATAAAAGGGTAATATGTTAATTAGACCAGACATCTTCTGGAGGACCTTTCAGATGTCCTTCCTGACAAAGTTGGGCCCAGGCGAAGCCGCCTGGGGTCCCAGGTGCCTGTGGCTGGCCTGGGCAAAGCTACTCATGGTCCCAAATATCTGTGGGATTGGGCCTAAACCGGCAGTCAGACATCCCCCGAGGGGTTCTAGATTGGAGAGGGTGCAGGCCTAGCTGAGGGACCCACCCCCCCTCACAGTGCATGAATTTCATGCACCAGGCCTCTAGTCCTATATAATAAAGAGCTGATATGCTAATTAGACTGAACAGTCTAACAACCTTCCAGACAACTTTTCAGAAGAAGCTGGAGTAACAAGAGCCAGCAAATGCTGCAAGGGACTGTGAGGGTCAGCCAAGGCAGCCAAGACTGCAAAGGCCAACCCCCTTGCATGAATTTTGTGTATCGGGCCTCTAGTTAGAACATAATAAAAAATGTGCCATATAATATAGAATGTACAGAGTGCTATATCATGTCCTAAATGTATCTCCCTAAACTTTTTTCCTTAATACAGTTCTCAGTCTTGAATGTCCTCTTTTACATTTCAATCAAATTCATAAGTAGCTAATAAATATTTTATTTTAAAATGTTCAACATCTCCGAAACCGGTTTGGCTCAGTGGATAGAGCATCAGTCTGGGGACTGAAAGGTCCCAGGTTCGATTCTGGTCAAGGGCATGTACTTCGGTTGTGGGCACATCCCCAGTAGGGGTGTGCAGGAGGCAGCAGATCAATGTCTCTCTCTCGTCGATGTTTCTAACTCTCTATCCCTCTTCTTTCCTCTCTGTAAAAAAATCAATAAAATATATTTTTAAAATGTTCAACATCACAAAGGAATGCTAATTAAAAACAATGAAGTGTCAAGTTGCCTGTCAGATATAAAAATAATAGCCAGATCATGAACAGGCAGTCCCTATAACAATTGGGAAGGAGAAAAAAAGAATATTATGAAAATAAAAATAAAAACTAATGAAATAGAAAAAAACATACAAAAGATAAAGGTCACAGTCAAGTTCTTTTAAGACTTTATAAGAGATAAACTGCTAAAAAGAAGAGAGATAAGGTTCAAATAAACTAGTATCAGTAAAAAAAAAAAAAAAAGGGAACAAAATTACTATTACCAGAGAAAATTTTTTTTAAAAAGGAACATATTATAAATAATTTAGAAAATATTTGAAAAGTAAATGAAAAAAATACAAATTATCAAACCTCAAGCAAGAGAAAGCTTACATAATTCAATCCAGTAAATAGTAAAGAACTTAAACATGTAATTAAACTTTCTATACAGAAAATGCCATCCCAGCTGATGTGTCTCCATGGTTGAGCATCAACCTATGAACCAGAAGGTCATGGTCGATTCCCCGTCAGGGCACATACCCGGGTTTGCAGGCTTGATGTGCAGAAGGTGGCTGATTAATGATTCTCTCTCATCATTGATGTTTCTCTCTCTCGCTTGCTCTCTCTCTTTTTCTCTGTCCCTTCCTTTCTAAACCAATAAAAATATATTGTTTTTAAAAAAATAAGGTGCCAGCTGGTAATGATTTTATAGGCAAATTCTACCAAGAAAAAGATAAACCAATTTTATATAAACTTTTTAGATAAACATTAAAAGAAATATTCTTTATTCATTGTGTGAGGGTAGTATAAATTCTACATCAAACCCATATTAGATTAAAAAGTAAGAAGTATAGACTTATAATATTACTTGTGACCCACAGATACAAAATTCTAAAAAAGTGAATCCTTCAATGCATAAAAAAGGTGTATATCCATCCTGACCAAGTAAGGTTTGCACTAATAATGCAAGTTTTGGTTTATTAATTAAAAATTGAGTACTCTAATCTAGCACATTATCAATTTAGAGAAAAATAATTTGCCATTTCAATTAATGCAGAAATAGCATTTGATAAAATTAATACCTTTTTGTGATAAAAACTTAAAACAGGCTTGAAATTTAAGAGCATCCTATATACTAGTAATAAAAGCTTAATATGCTAAGTGTCTGATCGTTTGGTGGTCCATTTAACCAATCAAAGCATAATATATTAATGATATGCTAAGGCCACTCAACTGCTTGCTATGATGTGCACTGACCACCAGGGGGCAGACAATCAACCAGTCAACCAGTTACTATGATGTGTACTGACCACCAGGGAGCAGACGCTCCAACCAGTAGGTTAGCTTGCTGCTGGGATCTGACCAATAGGGACTGAGTGAGATAAGCCAGACACACCCTAGGGCCCTCCCTCGTCCCTCCCTGGCCCCAATCATGCACCATTGGGTCCCTTGGCCTGGCCTGCACCCTCCCACAATCCGGGACGACCCGTCAGTGAATGTTGGAGAGCTGGTTTTGACCTGATCCCACAGGCCAGGCCAAATGACCCCACTGGTACATTTGTGTATATATAAAAATAAAATAATATTTTAAGAACATGTGTATATAAAAACTATAATTTTAAAAACCTGAACTTGGAAAACTACAGGACATTGAAAAAAGAGATAGAGCCCTAGCCTGTTTTGCTCAGTAGAGAGCATTGGACAGATCAAGGGCACGTATCTCAGGCCCTGGTCGGGGCTCATGCAGGAGGCAACCAATCACAGTGTCCATTTCACATTGATATTTCTGTCTTTCCCTTTCTCTTCCACTCTCTCTAAATCAGTGGAAAAAATATCCTTGTGTGAGGATTTTAAAAAATTAAAAAAGAAAAAAAAGATAAAGGAAGACATAAAAACTATTATCTTATTTAAGATTGAAAATATTTCCATTAAGTATAGCAACAAGTCAAGGATACTTGCTATCATCACTTGTATTCAGAATAACAAAGATAGTAGTACAGAAAACAAAATAAAACATAAACAATTTTAAAAGATCCTGGCTGCTATTTCTCAGTGATTAGATTCTGTATTACAAAGATAGTAGTACAGAAAACAAAATAAAACATAAACAATTTTAAAAGATCCTGGCTGCTATTTCTCAGTGACCAATTTCTCATTGGTCAACACACAGAGGGTTGTGGGTTCAATTCCCAGTCAAGAGTACATACATGCGTTGTACGTTTGTGTAGGTTTGATCCTGGGCTTGGCCAGGGAACATGCACAGGAGGCAACCAATCAATGTAACCTTTTTCACATCGATGTTTCTCTTTTTCTCTCCCACTCTCTCTAAAAATCAGTGGGGAGTAAAAATCCTCAAGTGAGGATTAATTTTTAAAAAAGGATTGAAAAAATACAAAATAGTCATTTTGTACACAGAAAAACCCAAAGAAATCAACATATTAGAATAAGAGAGTTCTAAAAAGATCACAAATATGAAAATATTCATAAAATAGCCAGTTGTATTTATATTCCCAAGGATAATTATCAAGTGTAATTTTTAAAATTATACTATTTACAATAGCATCAAATACTGTAAAGTGTCTGGGAATAAATCTAATAAAAGATATATATAAGACTTTGGGAAGAAAGTATACAATTGTATAAAATATATTGAAAAAACTAAATGAATGGAAAAAAATCATGAATAAGAAGATTCAAAGTTATAAAGATGTCTACTCTTCCTAAATTGATCTATAAATTGAATGTATGTCAATCAAAATCCCAGAGGAGTTTTTCATAAAAATTTGCAAGCTAATTCTAAAATGTAAATGGGCCACTTGTTAGGAACAACATGAAAGAACTTGTTTGATCAAATACTGTTTTATAAAACTATTAGTGGCCCAGTGCACAAAATTCATGCACATTAAAAGGGGATTAATTAGAAGAAATATTTTAATATTTGCCCTTTATAAAAGAAGTGTCAGAGATGAAAGAAAATTAGTAAAATATATATGAAAATCTTCCTCTTGTCAGAGTCTAGGGCACACTACAGGACCCAGAGTCAAGTCCCCACCCATCCACTTGCACCTCAAAATCACAGGAGATCCAGGCCCTCCCACCCTCATTGCATTAGACTAGATTCAGACCCGGCCGATCCCACCCTTGTCAAGCCCTGCCAGGCAGGGGGCTCAGCCTCAGATCCCCTGGCTGGCACCGGGGTGGGGTACACAGCCTTGAGGTTCCCTGGCTGGGGCAAGGGGAGCAGCCTGAGGTCCCACAGCCCAGCACTGAGGTGGGAGGGTGCACCTTGAAGTCCCCCATCAAGCCCACTGCACAAGGAATGGGGATGTGGCCTTAGGTCTCCTGACTCAGTGCTGGCGTCTGGGTGGGGGGTGTGGCTGAGGTCCCTGGCACTGGGACAGGGGGAGCAGCCTGAGGTGGGTGGGGCGCACCTTGAGGTCCCCTGTCAATCCCCATCAGGCAGGGGTCAAAACCTCAGGTCCCTTGTCAAGCCCCGCCAGGTGAGGGACATGGCCTGAGATTCCCTGTCAAGCCCCACAGTGGGGGCGGGGGAGGGGTGGTCGTGCAGCCTCAGGTCCCTACTGATTGCTCGTTAAGGCTCATTATAGGAACTTGGCCTCCGCTGTAGGTGCAGCCATCTTATGTTATGGAAACCCCATCTCTGCTGTGAACGCCACCATCTTTGTGGTGGAATGATGGTCAATTTGCATATTCCCTCTTTATTATTAAAACTATAAGACAATGTAGTACTGGCATGGAAATAAACAGACCAGAATATATAAGGACAGAGAATTCAGAAACAGCCCTACATATATATGGAAAGTTGGTTTAAGACAGATTGAGCTTAAAGATCAATGGTTAAAGAATCAAGGATTAGAGTCTACAGATTTGCATTTTTAAGGAAGTTCCAGGTAGTGCTGATGCTCTAAGAACCACCACTATAAAAGGAACTCTTGGACTTACATGTGAGTTAATTAATTACGCATTAAAAAAAGATATACTATACTACAACATAAATATCATAATGAAAGAAAAGAACAAGCCGAAACCGGTTTGGCTCAGTGGATAGAGCGTCGGCCTGCAGACTGAAAGGTCCCAGGTTCGATTCCGGTCAGGGGCATGTACCTTGGTTGCAGGCACATCCCCAGTGGGAGGCGTGCAGGAGGCGGCTGATCGATGTCTCTCTCTCATCGATGTTTCTAACTCTCTACCCCTCTTCCTTCCTCCCTGTGAAAAATCAATAAAATATATTTAAAAAAAAAAAGAAAAGAACAAAATGATAGAAATTCATAAACAAGAAGAGAAATGTCTTTATAAGTTCAGAATAGAGAAAGACTTCTTAAAACAAATAGCACCTTAGCTGGTTTGTCTCAGTAGATACAGCGTTGACCTGCAGATGGAAGGGTTTGGGGTTCAATTCTGGTCAGGGCACATGCCCAGATCTGGGCTCAATCCCCAGTTGTGGGCATGCAGGAGGCAGCTAATCAATGATTCTCTCACATCATTGATGTTTCTCTCTCTCTCTCCCTCTCCCTTCCTTTCTAAAATCAATAAAAATATTTTTAAAAGAAATTGAATTAGATGTTTTTAAAGAAAAGAATCAGGGCGGGGGAAACAGATACAGAGGCAAAGAAGCAGTGAACAGACTGTCACACTACAGCGGGAAGGCAGGGGAGGTTGGGGGGCTGGGCTGTAAGAGATCAACCAAAGGACTTGTTTGTATGTATATAAGCATAACCAATGGATACAAGACACTGGAGGGAGGGAGGCAGGTGAGGGCATGTACTGGAGAGTAGGGAAGGTGAGAAGGAGATCAATAGGGGGGGAGGGGGGTAAGAAGACATATGTACTACTATTTGTAATACTTTAAAAATTTTTTTTTAAATCCAAAAAAGAAAAGAAAAAGAAACTGATAGTTATACCCATAAAAAAAAGATTGCAAATTCAGTGACTGAAATTAAGAATTTTGTTCAACAAGAGATCCAAGTCATAGTAATAAGACAAGCTAAAAACTGTTAGATGTTTGCATCACATAAAATGACAAAAGTACAGGGGTGCATAAATAAGTCCTACAAATAAATTTGAATTCTGCCGAGACCGGTTTGGCTCAGTGGATAAGAGCGTGGGTCTGCGGACTGAAAGGTCCCAGGTTCAATTCCGGTCAAGTGCATGTACCTTAGTTGTGGGCATATTCCCAGTAGGGGGTATGTAAGAGGCAGCTGATCAATGTCTCTCTCTCATTGATGTTTCTAACTCTCTATCCTTCTCCCTTCCTCTCTGTAAAAAATCAATAAAATATATTAAAAAAACAAATTTGAATTCCAACACAGAATGGGCAAAAACACAAGTAGTCATTTTTACCATGAGAAAATAATAGTGGCTTGTAAATATATGAAAAGATGCTCAAACCCATTAATAGTGAGAAAAATGCAAATTAAGGTAACAAAAGTTATTCTAAACTCCTGTATTTGCAATCTCTTACAAGACTCCAAAATCAGGAGAAGATGAGAAGCATTAAGAAGACTCATCTACAGATAATAGAGACATAAATTGGTACAAATTTCCACTTTGGAAATGTTTGGAATTTCTCAAAAAAAGTTGGGCATGTGTATGATCTATAACCCCGCAATTCCATACTTATGCCAATATTCTGAAACAATGGTTCTCACAAATTAGTGTACATCAGAATCACCAGAAGGGTTTGTTAATCACAGATTGCTAGACTATTCCTTAGATAGTTCTAATTCAAGGATTAGAGACTACAGATTTGCATTTCTAAGTAAGTTCCAAGCAGTGCTGATGCTCTAAGAACCACCACTACAAAAGGAACTCTTGGACTTACACATCAGAACATATACAGAATATTAGTAATGTATTGCATTGATAGAAAAAAAATATATATATATATATCAGTTAACAGTAAGAGGAATAAACTGACATACAATGGGTATTATACAGCTATGAAAACAAATGAGGTCATGAAAAGGCACACAGGACTTCAAGGATACTAGTGATGTTCTAGTTTTTAAGCCAGGTGGACATTTGCACAGGTATTCTAATTACTCTTTAAACTGTACACACATATTTTGCATACTCATTTGTTCATATATTTCATCATAAAATCTTTCTAATTATGCTTCTACCATCTACTGGCCATTTTTCTTTTGTTTGGCCCAATACAGATTATGTTAAATCATTTCAGGACTTGAGTAGAAGGGGAACAGTTATTGAATCTCATCTCTCTAACTGACTCTACTGGCATCCATCAACCCTGCAACACACCAGTTCCTTTCAACTGCTTCTCAGGATATTTCACAGCCCCTCAAGTTCCTCATCACTCTTCATGAGTGCAATCCTCAAAATCAACATCCAGAACTGAACACAAGGTTCCACCTGTGGTCTGACAGTTTACTCACTGGCCTGGCCATTGTGACTCAGTGGTTGAGCATCTATCTATGAACCAGGAGTTCGGGGTTCCATTCCCAGTCAGGGCACAAGCCTGGGTTGTGGGCTCGACCCCCAGTAGGGGGTGTGCAGGAGGCAGCCAATCAATGGTTCTCTCTCATCATTGATGTTTCTCTTTCTTTCTCTCCCTTCCTTTCTGAAATTAATAAAAATATATTTTTATATATACATATATATATATATATATATATATATATCCTATCTAATAAGAGTAATATACAAATTGACCATACCTCTGCCATACTGTAAGTCATGCCCACCAGCCAATTAGGAACAAGTATGCAAATTAACTCCAACCAAGATGGCTGCAGCCACGGAGCAAGTAGGAGGGAAGCGTGGGTTTCCCCAACGATGGAGGAAGCCAAGCTTTCCGCACACCCTGGCTGGCCCAGGCCTCAATTCAATGCTACAAAGTTTAAATTATAGAAGATAAATAAATTCTAACAAAAATGGCAGCAGCCATGGAGCTGGAGAGAGCAGGAAGCTAGGGTTGCCCCCAGTAATGGAGGAAGCCAAGCTTTCCACAGCCCTGGCCTGCCTTGGCTTCCACTTAAAGAGGCTACAAAGTTTCAATTATAGAAGATAAATAAATCCCAACAGAAATGGCTGCAGCCAGAGTGAGCAGGAGGCTTGGCTCCACTCCAGGCTACAAAGGTTCAACTGTAGAAGATACCACCACCAGCTCCTTGCGCAGGCCACCCCACAACCCAAGGAAATTCCCACCCTGATCTGGGACATTCTTCAGGGCAAACTAGCTGGCACCCACCCATGCACCAGGCCTCTATCCTATCTAATAAAAAAGTAATATGCAGATTGACCATCATTCCAACACACAAGATGGCTGCCCCCATGTGGTCAAAGATCCTGCCCCATGTGGAAACAAGATGGTCACAAGATGGCCTGCAAGGGAGGACAGTTGTGGGTGATCAGGCCAGCAGGGGAGGGCAGTTGGGAGGGACCCAGGCCTGCAGGGGAGAGCAGTTGGGGGGGGAACAGGCCTGCAGGGGAGGGCAGTTAGGGACCTAGGCCTGCAGGGGAGAGCAGTTGGGGGGGAACAGGCCTGCAGGGGAAGGCAGTTAGGGGCAAACAGGCTGCCAGGAGAGCAGTTAGGCATCAATCAGGCTAGCAGGGGAGTGGTTAGGGGGTGATCAGGTTAGCAGGCAGAGGAGCAGTTGGGAGCCAGCAGTCCTGAATTGTGAGAGGGATGTCCGACTGCCCGTTCAGGCCTGATAGGATCGAACCTAAACGGGCAGTTGGACATCCCTCAAGGGGTCCCATATTGGAGAAGATACAAGCTGAGCTGAGGGACAAACTCCACCCCCACCCCTGCATGAATTTTGTGCACCAGGGCTCTAGGATAGATAGATAGATAGATAGATAGATAGATAGATAGATAGATAGATAGGTAGATAGATAGATAGATAGATAGATAGATAGATAGATAGATGATAGATGGATGGAAGGAAAACAAAAAACTCTCTGGTTACCAGATTCATAGTGTAGTCTAAGAGTATTTTTTGTAATGATATCATACTGGCTATTCATGCTGACTTTATCTTATCTATTAAAAGTCCTAGTATTTTTTTTATATATGATATTAAAGACATACAGTGGAACCTCGAGATACAAGTGCTCTAACATAGAGATTTTTGAGATACGAGCCATCGAGCGAGCGATTTTTGCTTTGAAATACGAGCAACATTTGAGATAGGAGTAATCGCACTGATCGGCCGGCTGCACACGACCCACCAGTTTACCGCAACTCGAGTGTCTCATAGTTTCCCACGCCTCAAGGTTATGGAACAAATTAAACTCATATCTCGAGGTACCACTGTACCTCTAAAATTGGCCTTTTGGACCAAAAGAATAAACTTCCAAATTTTATCCTAGATTCAGTCCTTATATTTTCTTTAGATAGCTAAGTGCTTATTCTATCATCCATTATGAGTTCTTCTCTGGATTTTATTCTTTATAAATTGAATGAATTACTAATGATAAACAAGTCATTAATCAAAAGTTGAACAGAAATACAATAAAATAAAATTTTTTAAGAGTTGAAAAGGGTTGCAGGCTCAATCCCCAGTTTGGAGCATGCAGTAGGCAGCCAATCAATGATTCTCTCTCATCACTGATGTTTCTTCCTCTCTCCCTCTCCCTTCCTCTCTGAAATCAATTTAAAAAAAAAAAAAGTTGAACAGGACTGCACCAAGGACAAAGATTTAAGCCATATCACTAAAAGTCTTTCTTCCAAGTTAATCTGTATCCAGTAAAGTACCATTCAGTTGACTATTAATCCTTCCTCACATTTTCCCATTTTTCCACAAGGATATTAAGAAAAACTGTTATATCCCTAACCGATTTGGTTCCATGGATAGAGCGTCGGTCTGCAGACTGAAAGGTCCCAGGTTCGATTCCGGTCAAGGGTCTATACCTTGGTTGCAGGCACATACCCAGTGGGAGGCTTGCAGGAGACAGCTGATAGATGTTTCTCTCTCATTGATGTTTCTAACTCTCTATCCCTCTCCTTTCCTCTCTGTAAAAAATCAATAAAATATATACACTTAAAAAAGAGAAAGAGACACTGTTATAAATGTACCACTGGCATATTAAGAAACTGAATGCCCAGCTCTCTCTGGTCTTTCAGTCTAATAACACTATTGGAAGTGTATGTCATCTTGAGCCATGCTAATGACCACCCCTGTGATGGCAGAATGGAGGAAATGAAAGGAAGCTGGCTCCCAGAGACTTTGTGGAGCTGCCACTCCTACCTGGACAGCCTACTGTCAGAACACTTTTAACTGAAAAGGAACCAATCTCCTCTGTATAAAGGGGGAAAGGTGGTGGGGTGTTATTCTACTATCCTGAAGTAATCCTAAAAACCAAGAATCCAAGCCTAGAGGAAATGAACCAGGCTAAACAACACAGTATTATTTTTTTCCAAACAAATTTAATTCTTTTCCAGCCCCAAAGAAGGGGATAAATCTAAATTTTAAAAATAAAAATAAAATAAAAATTGCTCAAAAACCAAGCCATTAAAAATTTAAGCCCCCTCCCTTAGCAATAAATACTGAAATGATATGTACACATGAGGCTCAGGAAGGAGGCAAGAACAGGAACTTTGGGGACTCTGTCCCATGGCAAGATCCCAACACTTCTACCAATTCCATGATCTTTGCCTAAAACATGGAAGAGCAATGAAAGAGGCGGGAGAGATACACCAGGAGAATGTGTGGCCCCAGAGAGAGCTAGAACATGGTAACAGGAGAGAAAGAAAAGACACAAAGAGTCTTACAGGGCAGAGGAAGGAAAAGTTATCTAAAACATCCCCCGTTCCGGCTGAGTCACTGGCCACGGCTGGTCCAGCTGACGAGTGCCCTTGAGCTTATCTCCATGCCTCCGCTCCCTCTTCAGCATGCAGGGCAAGTGAGGTCATTCACACTGTGGCCGAGATGCCACTGTCGCAGCAGCCTGGCTGCTGGAGCCCTGAGGCTTCCCATTCACCACCAGCAGGAGGGGCGTCTCTACACGGACACTGGAAAAGGAATAGTCCTAGAAAACACAAACATACAGAGGTTCGTTATAGACCCTAAGGTGGAACAAATTCCAACACAAGGGATACACCATCTGTGACAATCTCCTCCTCTCTCCTCACTTAGTATATACCCCCTTTACCTCCATCTCACACTCAACAAAGCTGAGCTAACAAAGGATATATACACTGAGTGGCCAGATTATTATGATCTCTGAACGCATAATAATCTGGCCACTCAGATTACTTATTGTATATCCTATATAATAAAAGGCTAATATGCAAATTGTCCCCTCGACCAGGAGTCGACCAGCAGGCAGGCCAGCCAACCGCCCATGTCACCTCTCCCTGGCCAGGTTGACAGGACCCCATCCATGCACAAATTCATGCACAAGGCCTTTAATATAAATACACACACACACACACACACACACACACACACACACACACACACAGAGTGGCCAGTTTATTATGCATTCAGAGATCATAATAATCTGGTCACTCAGTGTAATTTTCCCAAAGTTTTCAACCTTCAGAAGGAAAACCTGGGGCAGGGAAGGTGCCAGTAGTGCCACTACAAGAATGAGACAATTCTAACTCAAAAAAAGACAGGTTCCTGGCACTGGCTAACAAAAAGATGCTAGCAGCTCTCACAGAATCTGTCCTTCCCACAGTGTTTGCTGACAATTATAACTAGATATACACAGTAGCCAGCCAGGTGGAAATGCTGCGAAACTCTCAGTTCAAGGGTTTATAAGGCCCTAAAGTAACCTGCCAGATATAAACTAAGTTACTGCTCCCTTATATCAGGAAGAAGAGACAGAATGTGTGGTTTAGAAGTTCTCCTAATATTAGAAAAGAATCAGCTCATTTCATCAATTCAAATGTACTTTAAAACCTGTTTTTAAAAGATCTTCATCCAAAAAACTGTTCCATTGTGATGGTGAAGGAGGCTTTTTTAAGTCAAACTACACAGGTAAATTAAAGAGTTCTCACAAATCAATTTTTAAAAAATTTCCTAGCAGTGATATGGGGACATGACTCCCCCAAAAAAGTCAATTTATAAAAGGTATATAAATAGGATAGCTCAATTGGTTAGGGTGACATCCCAATATGCCAAGGTTACACATTTAATCCCTGGTCAGAGCACATACAGTATCAATCAATAAATGCATAAATCAGTGGGACAACAAATCAATGTTTCTCTCTTTCTCTCTAAAAATCAATCAATAAATTAAAAAAAATTTAAATTAAATAAAAATAGTCAATAGAGATATGATAAAATGTTCAACCTCACCAATAATCAAGAAACCAAAGCCAAACAATAGTAATGCTATATTTTTCACATAAAATCAGCAAATAACTTTTCAAAGATTTCTACAATGAGTTGAGAAAAAAACTACAGGGAAACAATTACATTCACTTTTGGTATTAATCTTCCACAATCTTTGTGCAACCTTCCACAAAATTATTTGACAATATGTATAAAAAATCTATCTGCATATGCTTTAGGGCCAGGATTCTACCCTAGAAATGCATTGAAGAAAATAATCACGGATATGGGCAGATATAAAAATATAATAAAAATATTATAGTATCATCCAAGAGATGCAAATCAAAATAACAATGAGGTACCATCTTACACCTGTCAGAATGGCTATCAACAAATCAACAAACGGCAAGTGCTGGGGAGGATACAGAGAAAAAGGAACCCTTGTGCACTGCTGGTGGGAATGCAGACTGGTGCCGCCACTGTGGGTAACAGTATGGAGTTTCCTCAAAAAACTAAAAATAGATCTCTCATTTGACCCAATGATCCCACTTCCAGGAATATATCCCAAGAAACTAGAAACACAAATTAGAAAGGATATATGCACCCCTATGTTCATAGCAGCACAATTTAACATAGCTACGATTTGGAAACAGCCTAAGTGTCCATCAGCAGATGAGTGGATTAAAAACTGTGGTAAATCTACACAATGGAATACTACACTGCAGTAAAAAAAAGAATATATTCTTACCATTTGTAACAGCATGGATAGAATTGAAGATCATTATGCTAAGCAAAATAAGCCAGTCAGAGAAAGATAAATATCACATGATCTCATTCATTTGTGGAATATAATGAACCACATAAACTGATGAACAAAAACAGATCCAGAGATAGAGAAGCATCGATCAGACCATCAAACCTCAGAGGGAAGATAGGGGAGCGTGGAGGTAAGGGGGAGAGATCAACCAAAGGACATGTATGCATGCATAGAAGCCTAACCAATGGACACAGACACCAGGGGGATAAGGGCATGAAAGGAGCATTGGGGTGGAGATGGAAAAGAGGGGGAATGAGGAAATAAGGACACATATGTAATACTTTAATCAATAAAGAAAGAAAAAATATTATAACAGTAAAAAAGCTGGAAATGATCTGGATCTGTGATCAGCAAATTTTTACTGTAAAGGGCCATATAATAAGTATCTTAGCCTCTATACATTATGAGGTCTGTCACAGAACTATCAACTCTGACACTAGTGCAAAAGCAGCCACAGACAACAGTAAACAAATGAGTATGATTTGTTTCAAAAACTTTCTTATGAACACTAATATTTGAATTTCCTATATCATAAATTCTTCTTCTTTTGATTTACAAATACAGAAGTTATTCTTAACTTAGAGGCCATACAAAAAACAGGCAGTGAGCCAGATATGGTCAATGGCACTGTAGTAAATATTTTTATATCTGCCCATATCCATGTTTAGGTCCACCCTGACCTAAATGGTACAAAAATGGTTAAATAGCTACTCTCAGGGAGTTTTATGAGGATTAAATGAGCTAGTACAGGAAATAAAACTTAGTACAGTATCTAGCAGTCAGTTAAGTGTTCAGTAAATTTTAACTATCATCATCATCTTCATCACCATTTCTATGTGTCAATTCATGCCAATGTTGTAAAAGTTTAAAAACAAAGAAAATGTTCACAACATTTGCATATAATATTCTATTCATGATTAAAATTACACATATAAACATGTGAATATATATATATTTATCAAAAACAAAAGAACTGGAGGTATACACACCAAACTGTTAACAATAACAATATTTTAGTCCATTTTTAAAAAATTTTTTATTTTATCTTTATTGTTGAAAGCATTACAGATGTCCCCTTTGTTTGTGTTTTTCCCCCATTAATCCCCTCCACCCCGAATCTGCCCCTTATACCTTCACCCGTCTATTATCTGTGTCCATGAGTTATACATGTAAGTTCCCAGATTAATCACTCCCATCCCACCCTCCCACACCCAGCTTCTAAAATTTATTTTGAGATAAGTGACTTATAACATTGTGTAAGTTTAAGATATACAACATGTTGATTTGATAATTCATATTTTGTAGTATGATTACCATCCTGGTGTTAGCTAACATTTCTGTCAAGTCACATAACGATCATTTCTATTTGGAGTAGGAACAATTAAGATCTAGTCTCTTAGCAACTTTAAAGTTTATAATACCATTTTTGACAATAATCACTGGTGCTGTGTATTAGATCTCCAGGACTTATTTATCTACTACAAGTTTGTACCCTTAACATCTCCCCAATTCCCCAACTCGACAATAACCACTATTCTATTCTCTGTTTTCTACAAGTTCAGCTTTTTTAGGCTCCACATGATATCGTACAGCATTTCTTTACTCAGTCCATTTTTTTTATCCTTTCTGTTTACCAGTAGTTTCCCTTTTCAGTAAAAATTACATATATATATCAGACACACAAATGCATCACTTTACATCATTTTTAAGAGATAAAGTTGGCCCCACTTTCAGAGCCTATCAGGTAAGGAAAAACCCTCACCATCACCTACCTTTCCCTTGTGCTGAATTCGGTGAAGCCGAAGGCTGGGCTCAGGGATGGCTACGGAGTCCCCGATGAGCACTCCCCAACTCTGCACCATGTTATAAACCATCACTGCACAACAAGGGCCATCTGAATCCACTAGGCCAAATGTACTGCTCAGTTCAAATGAGTTAAGAGAATAAGAAGAAGAAAAAAAAGCAGGTAAGAAAGAACAGAAACAGTGGTATTTTAAAATAAAATAAACAAGTGCTTTTTTAGTAACTTATCTACAAAATGTATGTTAGGTACCATCATCCACTATGGAAACGGAGTCCTCATTTGTCTTAAATATATATTATCTTTAGAGAACATGCACATGACTCACTGATCTATCACTTTGCCAATTAGGACACATGCACACTGAGACCATTCAACAATCCTATATAATAAAAGGCTAATATGTAAATTGACCAAATGGCAGAATGACTGGCTGCTATGATGTGCACTGACCACCAGGCGGCAGACACTCAATGCAGGAGCTGCCCTCTGGTGGTCAGTGCACTCCCACACGGGGAGTGCCACTCAGTCAGAAACCCTGAGCTGGGCTCATGCTGGCGAGTGCAGAGGCAGCAGCGCTAAGGATGTCTGACTGCTGGCTTAGAAGCAGGCCTAAGCCAGCAGTCAGACATCCCCTGAGGGCTCCCAAACTGCAAGAGGGTGCAGGCTGGGCTGGGGGATCCCCTGCGTGCACAAATTTTGTGCACTGGGCCTCTAGTTATTAATAATGAAGTAGCTCAAAATGCTCATTATTGAAACATTATTCCTGGTCTACCACTTTAACTACTACAACCTTTATCAAACTCTCTAACCATAACTGTCCATTTAGTTTAATTTCACAAACTTTTACTGAATATTATATGTCAAGCATTGTGCTTAGCAATAAAACACCAATCCAGCTATGTGAGCTAGCAGTCTAGCAGAAGTCAGCCAGTTAAACCAACACATACAGTACAACTGTGATAGGTGCTAGAATAACTTTTCCCTTGTGCTGAATTCAGTAAAGCCAATGGTTGGACATGGGAACTCAAGGAGAAATGTCAAAATCAAAAAGCAAGAAAGGTTTCCTTAAAGAGGCTGAATCTTAAAGAAATGAAAAATAGCTGGGTCAAAACAGGAAAGCAAATCCTCAACGATGAGGAAAAAAACAGGGACTATTTGAGAACAAAAGAGAACATTCTGGAAGTCAGTGAAGGACCAAGGAGTGAGTCCAGCCTGTGTAGCCCTGTGAGTGAGTGTCAACCTATGAACTAAGAGGTCATAGTTCATAGGGTTATACATATAAGTTCCCTATGCACATGCCCATGATGTGGGCTTGATTATTCCCTTGTGGAGCATGCAGGAGGCAGCTGATCAATGATTCTCTGTCATCATTGATGTTTCTATCTCTTTCTCCCTTCCTCTCTGAGATCAATAAAAATATATTTTAAATTAAGAAAAAATGACCAAGGAGAGATGGCACTAATAAAATCCTAATATTTCAAGAGTTAAAAATTTTCTAAATGAACATTCTTAACTCATTTCCTCTGCTAGACTATAAGCACCCTTAGCTTGAGTCCTTTTTATTTCTCTCTTTTTTTTATTCTCTTTAGCACATAGATGTTCAATGAACATCTGCTGAAACAGGGAAAGATGGATAGTACAGAATTTATAGAGATTGTCAGATATACCTAGACAATACCTGCTCATGGGACAGTCACAGAAGGGAAGCAGGACTCACTGACCTGTGACCACTAATTGTCTTCAACTGTCAAAGAAAGGCCAGGAAGGGGCAGTACTAGTTTAGAGGATAAAAAAGAGGAAAAGCAAAGATAAACTCACAAGGGGACTTTCTCCTCTGTAGTGATGCTGAACACCACCTTCCCCAGGACCACAGCACCACTGTTCACACCAGGCTGCAGTGCACTCAGCGGCTTGAGCTCCAGGGTCACCTTCTGCCCAGAGGCTGACTGATAGCGCCCATCACCACAAGGGCCTAGATGGGCTGGGCGCAAGCTTCCCAGCATGCTCTGCAACTTTTTGGTCTTCACCTTTCCCTGCCAAGAATGGGGAAATAGATTAGAAGCAAGGAACTAGTCACTCCCTTGGAGAGGCTAGTCCTTCCCTCCCATCTACCACTTCTACATGGTCACTACTACCAAAGTCTATTCTAGTCTTATTTTACTGATGTACAGCAGAATAAAGAAGTAGGATTCAGTCGTTAGACATCTTTACCTTGCTCTCAAGGAGGCTGGTTAATCTATTCAGGAATTCCAGGAGTTGTTGCTCTCGCTGTTGGGGTTCTGGCCAGGCAGGGTCCAGCACTGCAGCTCGAGAGAAGCCATCCAGGGCCTCCCCAAAATTCTCTTCGTATTTATGTAACTGCATAAGAAGTAACCCAAAACCTCCCAATTATAAGTATTTTTAACACAAACTATGCTGGGAGAAGTAATAGCATAATGGATTAGAAACCTAATAAACTGTTTTCCTACCCAGTTTTTTTTTTCCTGTGCTACAGTGAACATCCTGAAGAGATGGTAACACCTTAACATCCTTTTACTTGACCACAGTAATCACAACCCCAAAGATAGAGTCATTTCGAAGAGCCCAACTTCCAAACTCTAATATAGAGTTGAGTCATTCTGTTTTTATAAGCATTTCAGAAGAGTCTTCTAAGCTGCCCCCTATTCCATATGCATCCTTCCACACCCTCACCCCCTTCTCCTTTCTCTCCAGTGACGCCACCAGCTACTAAAGTTAAACTGAGCTAGTTCTTCCTAGAAATAATTTTATTTTTACTTTTCTCTTGCAGTCTGTACCCAACCTTGTTCCTGTGAATATTCAGTTATCCTCACAGACTAAGACCTAAACTTATTTGACTTTCAGATGACCTCCACCCCACAGCCACAGGTCTTACCGTTGCCCTGTTCAGATGGAGATCAGGATTGCTGGAGGCTGTCCTGTCAACCTTCTCCTACATACGGAGAAAAAGATCATGAGTGGATCCTATCTCAGTCTTACGGATGGCCATGTCCTGTTTTTATGTTCTAACCTCCTCTCTCTGAAAATATTCAAGTTTCTTTCTTGTCAAATGTTACCTATACCCACACTGATATATAGTCATTGTTTGTGTGGTATTATTACAGTCCCTGAAACCTCAGGATGCTAGGGGTTGTGCATGTGTGTGAAACTTTAAAAATGATTATAATTTATCTATACAATAGTATAAAGAGAGAAGAAATGTGTGAAAGCACTGTCATAAAAAAATTTTCAATAGTGAGATGATGATATAAATGAGGAAAGCCTAGGAAAGAAATTACGTCAATTTAATTTTTTCCTCTGCCCATTAAGCCCAGCTCCAGACACAGGCAGAATCATGTTATATGTCCCCTTAAAACACACACTTAAAGTAAAATCTGATTCTCTAATATAAACAGATAACCAGAAACCACATGACAGTGCAGACAAATGAAGAAACTGCTGATGATGTTTATGGCTATGTTCATTTTTTTTTTATTTATTTTTTTTTAATCCTCACCCAAGGATCTGTTTATTGATTTGAGAGAGAAAGAAACATAGACATGAGAAACACTGATCAGTTGCCTTCTGTATACACTCTGATCAGCGTTCAAACCTGCAATCTAGGTATGTGTCCTGAACAGGAATCGAATCTGCAACCTTTTGGTGTAAGGGACAATGCTCCCCAGCCAGGGCTCATTTTATTTATTTTTCTTTTTTAAACTCTATTCATTGCCTGGCACAATGCAAAAGCACAAACAGCAGGAATTAAAATTGTTTAAATGCTTGGTTCAAATATGTTTTAAAATGCAAGTTTGGGTGAAGAAATGAAGAGTTAAAAGTAACTCTTTAGCACAGTGGTTCTCAACCTTTCTAATGCCGCAACCCTTTTAATACAGTTCCTCATGTTGTGGTGACTCCCTACCATAAAATTATTTTCGTTGCTACTTCATAACTATAATTTTGCTACTGTTATGAACTGTAATGTAAATATCTGTGTTTTCCGATGATCTTAGGCAACCCTGCTAGCAGTTCTCAACCTCTGGGTCAAAACAACATGAGGAATTCTATTTTTAGCCTGTGGGAAATCCAAAGCCATAGTATGTAATGATCAATGTGGGGATGGTACTTAATTTATACTTAAGATTTAGGTTTAATTTTTCTTAAAATATGCACACAAATTTAATAAGCAGTATTTTAATAGTAGAGGCCCGATGCATAAAATTCATGCAAGGGGCTCCGCCCTTGCAGCCCCGGCTTCATCTGGAAGGACATCCAGTCTAATTAGCATATTATGCTTTTATTATTATAGATAGATTTTTTCCCATTTAAAAAAGATGAACATGCCCTAACCAGTTTGGCTCAGTGGATAAAGCATTGGCCTGTGGACTAAAGGGTCTTGGGTTTGATTCTGGTCAAGGCCATGTACCTTGGTTATGGGCACATCCCCAGTGGGGAGTGTGCAAGAGGCAGCTGATCGATATTTCTCTCTCATCAATGTTTCTAACTCCCTATCCCTCTTCCTTCCTCTTTGTAAAAAAAAATTAATAAGATATAGTAAAATAAATAAATAAATAAATAAGATGAACATGTTGGCATGGGCTCTGTGATTTTGATACATGCCTATAAAAAGTCTAGACAGCCCTAACCGGTTTGGCTCAGTGGATAGAGTCAGTCTGCGGACCAAAGTGTCCCACGTTCAATTCCAGTCAAGGGCATATACCTTGACCGCGGGCACATCCCCCTAGTAGGAAGTGTGCAGGAGGCAGCTAATCAATGTGTCTCTCTCATCGATGTTTCTAACTCTCTATCCCTCTCCCTTCCTCTTTGTAAAAAAAAAATCAATAAAATATATATTTTTTTTAAAAATCTAGACAGCTCAAGGAGCTATCTAGCACTAAGGCACCACACTGTAAGTGATTACTAATACTCAGGAAATAAGCAGAAATGTCGCCTCTGTAGACACAGTTTTGCAAAACCACACACATCAGATGCCAGCAAAGAGTGCCCATCCTGCTTGCTAAAGACCACAAGGAAGACTGAACAACACTCTTGCTTCTGTCTCTATTCATCTGGCCAGGGCGACCATAAATACTTACTGCTTGGGCATAGGCACTGAGGGCTTGCTGGGAGATCTTAGGGTTCTGGCCAGTATTGAAGTAAAGAGAAAGGTATGCATTCCCCAGAATATCTGGAAAAGAGACACAGGGTTTACATTAAGCATGTGAGGAACTTGGAAGTCACCACTCCATCATAATGAGAAAAGAAGTTGAAGAAACAAAAATAATCACAATAATTCTTAGATTCATTACAGAGGGGACAACACCAGGCAAACTACTGCCCCCAAAATTGGAAAGACAGGTGAATACAGGGAGTTGTGGTGTAACAGAACAGAAACTCACAAGCTGCCACAGGAAACAGTGCTGGCGTATGAGAACCTGAACTGTAACTGATGAACTACTGGAGGCTCAGCATGCACAAAGTCTGGGAGTTAAAAAATGCAGGGGTCTCAGTCATAAGGGGAGCCCCACAATATTTTGAGATCTACCTCCAGGAGTTAACCAGATTCCCAGAAGTATCACTGAAAAAAATCTCCTCATGCTTTTAGTAGAGGGAGTGAAAAAGGAACATTCTGAAATATGTTAGAGAACTCTGTTCTTAACAAAAGTAAATGAGGACAGCCCTCAGGAGAAACTAGTAAACCAGAATCTAACCAACCTGAAGAAGGGAAATACCCAATTCCATCCCACTCTAGCCATCCTGCCCCATCTAAGGGAAAAAAAAAAAACTGAAACAGTGGTGGAGCATTGCAGAGCCAGCATTTAAGGTAAGATCTATTTGCCCTAGCCAGTTTGGCTCAGTGAATAGAGTGTCAGCCTGTGGACTGAAGGGTCCCAGGCTCGATTCTCGTCAAGGGCACATTGCCCAGGATATGGGCTCAATCTCAAGGAGGGAGCACGCATGAGACAGCCAATCAATGGTTCTCTTTCATCATTGATGTTTCTAGCTCTCTCTCCCTCTCCCTTCCTCTCTGAAATCAATAAAAATATATTTTAAAAAAAGAAAGATATAGTGCTAGCCAGTTCGGCTCAGTAGACAGAGTGCTGGCCTGTGGACCAAAATGTTCCACGTTCAATTACAGTCAAGGGCATGTACCTCTGTTGCAGGCCCCTCCCTGGCCTGGGTCCTGGTCAGGGTGCGTGCAGGAGGCAACCAATCGATGTGTTTCTCTCACATCGATGTTTCTCTCTGTCTTCCCCTCTCCCTTTCACTCTCTTATCCTCGGGTGAGGAAATAAATAAATAAACAAACAAAATCTCACAAAAGAAATATAATATTTAAAAAATTAAAAAAGATATGACCTGTTTTGATCACCCTGAAAAGTCTATTAGAAAGCCTGGCACAGCCCTGCCAGGAGTGGCTCAGTTGGTTGAGCATCAACCTGTGCATTGAAGGGTTACGGGTCCAATTCCCAGACAGGGCACATAACCTGGGTTGTGGGTTTGATCCCCAGTTGGGGAGCATATTGAAGGCATCCGGCCGATCGATGTTTCTCTCTCTCTCTTTCTCTCTCTCTCTCTGTCTCTTCCTTCGACTCTCTAAGCATGTCCTCAAGTGAGTTTTTGTTTTTTGTTTTTTTTGTTTTTTAAAAAAGGCCTGAAACAAACAACTGATGACACTATATTTAGTACACCCTGCCTGGGCAAGGGCAGTGTTATTTGGACACTCCAAGTACACCTGGAGTGCCCAAATACCGCTGGGATAAAGAGGCAAACATAGACCTAAAGGAAAAAGGTGAACAGCCCTGCCTTGCTTATGTGGAATCATAAAACTCTCTGCAATGAAAAGATTCAAGAGTTCGTAGAATAGTGGTTCAACAAAATACCTTTCAGGCTTCTTCAAACCAAAGATGCCCTGACTTCACAGTTAGAGGCAGACTCCATAGGTGGTCTCCAGATGACTCTGGTGTGTAGCCATGGATGAGAACCACTGCTCTAAAAACTGGGAGGAAATATTTGAGAGCACTCACACCAAGAACGGCCATCATGGACATCCATCTGCACAGCCAATTTAGCCTGTCGGACACTGTCCATGACATGGCGAGAATGCTCATCTCCAGAGTCAGTCCGCAGTTGGCGAAGCACCATTGACAGGTTTTGAAGGGAGACTTTGTTCTTGCACTGCAAATGGAGAAGACACATATTCAACCTTCCTGATTCTAGTTCCCCTTTCCAGATCTATTCTATCCCCATCTTCTTCTGAATCTGTTTTGTCATCAAGGGGTCTAGTCAAGATGGCAGCAAAAGTAAACACAGTACTCGTCACTTCCCACAACCACATCAAAATTACAACTAAAATACAGAACCACCACCCTCCAAAACCACCTGAAATCTAGCTGAACAAAGTCCTACAACTAGGGAATTAAAGAAGAAGCACATTGAGACTTTGTAGCTCAAGCACATCATGGTAGGAGGGCAAAGACTTGGGATGGAATCACAGAACCAACTGTTCCCACACACACATGTTGCAATTTAAAATCAGGAGAGATATCATGGCTGTGGAGGTTTCCTTGAGGAGAGAGGGGTCCCAGCCCCACACCAGGTCTCCCAGCCAAGGGTTCCAGTGCTTGGAAGAGAAGTCCCCACAACTTCTGGCTATAAAAAAGTGGAGATTGTGGCTGAATGGCAGGGAGGCTGTAGGAGTCCTAGGCAGTTCCTCTTAAAGGGCCTGAACATGGACTTACTCACACTCACTCACTAGAGCTCCAGCACTAGAGCAGTAGTTTGAAAGAAACCTGCGACATTTGGGGAGAGAACTAATTTGCCTAGAATCAGAGCAAGAGCTGGAGGGGCAGCTTTCTCCTAGACAGAAGTGCTGGTAGAGGCCAGTGTTCCTTTGTTGAACCCTCCCTCAGCACAGAGCCAACAGGCAGGTGCCAAATCTGAATCTCCATCAACCTGGCTCACACTTTTTGCCCTGCCATGGTGATTCCCTGGGATCCCTAACTCTCCCTACTTGCAGGCTCATCCAAACCATTTCCAGGGACCTTTCATACAACTGGTCTCTCTTGCCTCATGCTAAATCGCTCAAACAAGCAGAAGCTGACCTCAGCATGTCCCATACCTCTCCATAAGTGGCCCCAGGCCAAGCACTAGCAGAAGCACACTTTGGTTCACAGCTTGGCCTCTCCTGGGCACCTTCAAGCCCAACACAAGCAGCAGTCATCTGCAGATTGCTTTGTAGCTCATGCTGCATGGCTCCAGGCAGGGCACAGGCAGTGGCTAACTTTGCACCTCCCAGGAGGCTCTAGAGCCAGTGTACCTGGTGGTCAGCTTCAATCATGACAGATTACAACCCTACCACCTCCACGAGTGACACCCTCAAAGGGCAGACTTGGTAAGCACCAAAGCCCCACTGAAGCAAGCTGGCTCCTGCACAACAGCTCTTCCACTATAGTGGCAGCTAATCCTTGCAACCAACTGACCTGGGATCAATCTCTCCCAGTGTCACCAACATCAATCAAGATTCAACTATAATAGGACAGTGCACAAGGCTCACACAAGAGCACACCTGGAGTGCCCAACTCAAGTGACTGGGGAGGCTGAGCCACTGGGCTCTAGAGGACACCTACCTCACAGGCGATCCTACCAAGTCGAGAAGACATAGCAGCTCTACCTAAACATAAATCTGTTTTGTCATCTTAATTCTTATTGCCATGTGTATCTTAGACCCACATCTACAAGGATCAACTTGGTTGATAACATTTCATCTACCCCTGAACCTAACCCCATCATCTTCTTCCTTTTTCAGTCCCCTATCCCTGTTTTCCTCATTAAGGTCTGTTCCCCCTCCCTTCTTCCTTAGTGATCCTTTTTTCCTAGTTCCAATACAGTTCCACTCTGGTATTCATATCCTAAGGAAAAAGCATAGAACCAAAGAAATCCCATCTGTGTTTTCTGAGGGGACAATGGTCAGCTCACATGGGTGAGGGCTCCTGAGAAGCAGGTGTGGGCAGCTGCAATATCCCCTTTCTTCCAGTACACCTCCCCCAGCTGGTTCCAGGCTTCCACCAGCTTGGGCTCCAACTTCACAGCCTTTGACAAAAGCTCCTCAGCCTTAGGGCTATAGTCAGGAGTCACATTCAGTGCCTTCCCAGTTAGCATCAGAACCTGTGCTTTTCCCTGGACAGAACCTAGGAGAAAAGGAAAAAGATACAGGAAAGTGGAAAAACCCAGCCAGTCTTACAGATAAGACCAGAACACTTTCTCTCAAGGAATAACCCCACATCAGCTCTAGAAATAAAGTATCTGAGGGAAATCTTTATGAACAAACCCCTTATTGAAAGCCTATCATAAGCAGAGGACTGTGTTATATAATCAGGTAACAAAGAAAGCACTATCCCTACCTTTGAGGGGCTTACAATCTAGTTGGAGAGGACAAAGCAAATATGTGAAAAATTAAAACAATGAAAAGGAGCATGTGCTGCCTGGACGGTGTGGCTCAGAGACTGACCCATGAACCAAGAGATCCCTGGTTGGATTTCCCAGGCATTGCACATGCTCAGGTTGCAGGCTCCATTCCCAGTAGGGGGCATGCAGGAAGCAGCCGATTAATGATGTTTCTCTCTCTCTATCCCTCTCTGTTCTGTGCTCTCTCTCTTTCTAAAAAAAAAAAAAAAAAAAAAAATCAGCCAAAACATGTGCATACAACCAATAAATGGGCTTTAAAAGGTTACCTATAATAGCCAGGGAGGAAAATGATGTAAACAAAAACATGTGGCACATTCATGGGAGACTGCATGATCCAACCTGAATGAAACAAAAACTTCCTCTGTAAGTATGCAGTCAGAGATAAGGGTAGGAGGGGGAAAAGAGTCAGAAAATGGAGACTTAAATACCAGGTTAAGGGGTTGAGAGTTCAACCATTCAAGAGTAGCAATCTTTGAAGACACTTAAGCAAAGAGGCAAACAAAAGGATAAAATTAAATGTTTTAAGTAATGCTTTAGAAAGATAATGGTCACAGTCATTAAAGTAAGTTCGTTTGGAAGTAAAAAAAAAAATTAGAGGCAGAAAGGTCAGTTAAGAAGATCACTGTAATAACTCAAGCAACAAGTATGTTATTTTATTTCATGGCATTTACTATAATCAAACTTTAGAAAAATTAGAGGTCTGAAAGGTTGCCATCCTGCAAGGGGTAATATTTTGTTGTACCCTGCTGTAGCAGCCACCAATGGGATATCCAAGAGTACACAGAATGAGAAAAACCCTATCACATGTCAATGATGGGCAAAGGGTTGCATGCACTTTTGGAACTCATACCCACTACTTCCTTCATCTGCTGCAGGGTTTTCTCCATCTCTTCCCGTACATCCTGTTGCTTCCTCCCAGCATCCTCAACACTGTGTGTATCGAAATAGCAGTCTCGAAATGAATAGAGTTGATCCACCAGTTCCTAGGAAGCATAAGGATGGTTCGATTATGTGGAAAGAACACCAGACAAGACTTAAATGAATGAATTAATGAATAGTCCCTGTCTCTAACAAATAGTACTTACGTCCTATACTTAATTTAAAAGCCTAACCAGAACAGAGAATGGACCAGTACCCTGTGCATCCATGCTTTTCAAATTTGATTGTGTATATTATTTCCAGGACCTGGCCTGCAGAGATTCTGATTTTAGTTATTTTAGCAAAACTCAAAATACTGCATTTTAACAAGCATTCTAGATAACTGTAATAAAAATGGTCCATGAAACACACTTTGAAAAATATACTTTTCCCTTGTAAGATGTCTATAATAATGAAATCAAAGCCTGCCACCATTCCCATAGATAGCAATATTACTATTCTTTTCTTCTCCTCTATTCCATATACTATATATAGGGAGACATCCATGCACACAAACATATACATACTAATAATATTTCAGCCAGTCATACTAGGAAATAAAAGTTCTGTTAATCCGAGTCTACTGGAAGTAAAGCTCATATTCTAAAAAGTGTTTAACATTTAAATCTGCTAAAAAAAAAAATCTCATCAATGTTTAAATTTTTGCATGAGCGCCTTTAAGCAAGTTACAAGCCTGTCACGGGTCTAATGCTTAAATTACAAGCTGTTTTATAACACAAAAAACTGAGTTTCTGAGATTTAAAAAAAAAAATTGGGGGTCATTAAAAGAAAGATAAAAAGTCAAGTCAGCAAGTTAGCTCCTAACTACAAAGAACGAAACACAAGTCCAATTCAAAACTGCAGTCATTAGTGAACTAACTGCGTGGAGTAGGGTCCCCTCTGATCCCAAAGAATAACAAAACCATTAAGTGCTAAAAGGAGTAACCAGGACACACGCGGTGCAAAGCCATTACTGTGATTATGGCCAATTTCAAAGCAGAGAAGTGAGAAAGGCCTTTGCGGGGAGCAAAACAGCTCCTGGAAATCTGCCATAAACATGCGTACGCTATTTGTTATGGGTGAATCGGGGGTCGGGGGGGAAGCTTCATAAGAATGTGCAGGGGAAAAGTTAGGAGCAACAAATCATCTTCCGTACAGGACTGAAATTAAGTCAGGTCCGCGCCCCGCCCCTGGCCCGAGAGGCTCCCCTGGCCCGCGGCGACAGCACCTTCGGAAGTTGTTATAGTAACCACACGACGCACGCGGCGTCCAGGAGGGGCCGAGGAATTCGCAGGCACTGCATAAACTGGCCTCCCTGCTTCTCCCGGATAACAAAAGCGCATTCAGGTTTTATCCTACAGCCCACCTGCAATTTCTGCAAGATCTGTTTGCCTTCTTCCTCTTCATCAGCCATCGTTTCCTGGCCACTCTCGGCTACTCCGCCCCCAACTTCATAACCAGAGAGACTCATACCTACGCTCATCATGGAGCCACAGCGACATCTAGGGCGCTGGAGGCTTGCCTGCACCTAAGTAGAGGAGCTGATTTCCAAGGAAGGGCAAACCAACTTAACACAAAGCCTCAAGATCAAAGGAGGTGCTCTCTAATCACGATACAGTTCATAAACTTCATTTCCAAAATCTTAGAAACAATCTGTTCTCAGCTAATTGCATGTACTGTATATTTTTGTCTCATTTTTTTCCTACTTATTTGTGCCCAGATTATAATACCCCCCAAAAGAAGACAGGTTGAGAGTAGATGCCTGTTACAATTTTAAAATTTGAAGGAAATGTAGTACAACTTAACAGTGATTTTCTATGCATGAGGAATTTGTCATTTTGAACACACTATCCTAATAAATCTACCTCATTTGGGATAGTATGAAAGCTATCACTAATGTACTAGAAGCCTGGTGCATGATATTCGAGCACTCAGGGGGAAATTTAGGGGGTCCCTCGGCCTGGCCTGCACCCTCTTATAGTCCAGGAACCCTTGGGGGATGTCCAACTGACAGCTTAGGCCTGCTCCTTGCCAGCTGTGAGGCCAGTTCAGAGCTTCTGGCTGAGCAGCATTCCCCCTGTGGGAGCGCACTGATACCAGGGGGCAGCTCCTGCGTTGAGTGTCTGCTCCTGGTGGTCAGTGTGCATCATAATGATTGGTCATTCCACCATTTGGTATACTTGCATATTAGCCTTTTGTTATATAGGGTATTAGTGCACAAATAATGCTTACAGACTATATATCCAGGATACATGAGACAATGAATGTCTCTGAAGAAGGAAATAGGGAGACAAGAGTTGTTGGTAGGCAAAGAAAATTTCACTATGTACACTTTAGAATTTATTGTTATGTACATGTATTAGTTGCTGAAAAATAAGCATAATTTTTAAATTAAAAAATTACTTACTTCCACACAGACTCTCTGAAAGAGACACAAGACACCTCCAACAATAACTCTTTCCTGAAAGGGAGAGCCAGTGGCTGGGAGACAAGTACCTTTTCTGTACCTTCTGAGTTCATACCATGTGAATATATTAAACTTTTCAATAATAAGTGACTATTTTTAAAGTTGCATGTAACAATCCTAACAAAGTTTCTCTTTGCTTTCTAGTTTTAATTATAGCTTACCTGTACTCCAGACTGATTCTGTGAATCTATAGGAAGAAAGAAAAGTTCAAGGCAGAGCTTAGCTGGGTTGGCTTAGTGATTGAATGTGGACCCATGAACCAGGAGGTCATGGTTCAACTCCTGGTCAGGGCAAATGCCTGGCTTGTGGGCTTGATCCCTATGAGGGACATGAAGGAGGCAGCTGATCAATGATTCTCTCGCATCCATGTTTCTACCTCTCTCTCTCTCTTCCCCATCCCCATTCTCTCTAAAATCAATTTAAAATTTTTAAAACTATTTTAGTTACTATAACTTGAGATTAATATCATATTGTAAGTTTTCTTTGATAGAAGTACATTACTAAATAAGTAAACCCAAACCCTAGCCGATTTGGCTCAGAATGTCAATCTCAATCTGAAGGGTCCCAGGTTTGATTCCGGTCAAGGGCACATGCCCAGCTTACATGCTCAATCCCCAGTAAGAGGAGTGCAGGAAGTAGCCAATCAATGATCCTCTCTCGAGAATCCAAGATGGCGGCATAGGTAAACACCTACACTGCTGCCTCGCACAACAATTTCAAAACTACAACTAAAAGACAGAATGGACATCATCCAGAACCACAGGAAAGCTGGCTGAGTGGAAATTCTACAACTAGAGGGAAAGAGAGGGGCTCACGGAGACCCAGAGGAGCTGCAAAAAGCTGAGGTACAGACACACGCACGTGGAGAGAGCGAGTGACAGCGAACCTGGCTGGCTTTCTCTGGCAGGAGAGAGACAGAGACTCTCAATGGCATTGAACTCCTTATCCTACAACACTAAACCCCAGATCCAGCCGAAACTCATACGGGGGGAGTTTGGACTGTGAAAAGGGAGAAGTGTATGGAAATTTAGGGGAGTCACAAAAGATCAGAGGTCTGGTGGTGCGCACGGCACTGCGCCTCAGAGAACAGACTGCTGATTGTGCTGCTGGCTTTCATGAGTGGGCGGGAGACAGACCCTCCCAACTGTGCCACTTCTAACTTCACTAAACCCCAATTTCGGGCAAAACCCTGGGGACCCAGACTCGTGTGGTCCCATAGCACAGGGGAGCCGGAGGGGCAACAGTCTAGAGGCACTGTGAGAGAGTGCGGGCGCACACACAGGGACTGCTCCAGCGACTACACTGTCACGTGAGACTCAGGGGCTGTGGAGGGCGGTCCATTAATCCCTGAGACTCCACCCATCCCAAGCTCAACAGAGGCTTCTTCGGTTTTACAAATCTGGTATCATAAGGTTGAATTCAACACAGAAGTTTCCCCGGCATAGTGAAAATGCCGAGACAAGGGAAGGGATCACAAACAAAAGAAATGGAGGGGAAAAAAACGAATGGATAGAGAGTTCAAAACCATGCTTATAAGGTTTTTCAAGAATATGATAGAAAAGATGGATAAATTTATCAAGTCCCAAGAGGAGATGAAAAAGGACAAACTAGAGACACTGACTGAAATAAAAAAATATTATACCAAGTCCTAACAGCAGACTAGAGGAAAGCAAGAATCAAGTCAAAAATTTGAAATATAAAAAAGCAGAAAACATTCAACTGGAAAAGCAAGAAGAGAAAAGAATATAAAAATGTGAAGATAATGTAAGGAGCCTCTGGGACAGCTTCAAGCATACCAACATCAGAATTGTGGGGGTGCCAGAAGAAGAGAGAGAGCAAGATACTGAAAATCTATTTCAAGAAATAATGACTGAAAACTTCCCACATCTGGTAAAATAAATAGACTTACAAGTCCAGGAAGCACACAGAACTCCATATAAAAGGAATCCAAAGAGGACCACACCAAGATACATCATAATTAAAATGCCAAGAGCAAAAGAGAAAGAGAGAATATTAAAAGCAGCAAGAGAAAAACAGTTCATTACCTACAAGGGAGCACCCATACAACTGTCAGCTGATTTCTCAACAGAAACGATGCAGGCCAGACGGGAGTGGCAAGAAATATTCAACGTGATGAATAGCAAGGATCTACAACCAAGAATAATCTATCCAGCAAAGCTATCATTCAGAATTGAATGGCAGATAAAGAGCTTCACAGAGAAGAAAAAGCTAAAGGAGTTCATCAACTCCAAACCAGTATTATATGAAATGCTGAAAGGTACTCTTTTAGAAGAGGAAGAAGAAAAAGGTAAAAGCCAAAAAATTATGAACAACAAATACATATCTATCAAGTGAATCTAAAAATTAAGGGAATTAAAAATTTGATCAACAGAATAAACTGGTGAATATAATAGAATCAGGAGCACAGAAAGGGAGTGTACTGATAATTCTCAGGGGGAAAGGGGTGAGGGGTGTACAGGGAGAGACTGGACAAAAATCATACACCTATGGATGAGATCAATGGGAGGGAGGTAAGGGTAGAGGGAAGGGTAGGAGCTGGGTGGAGGGGTGCTATGGAGGGGAAAAAAGAGAAACAAATGTAATAATCTGAACAATAAAGATTTAATTTAAAAAAATAAAATAAAATAAAAATTTGATCAACAGAATAAACTGGTGAATATAATAGAACCGGGAGCACAGAAAGGGAGTGGACTGATAATTCTCAGGGGGAAAGGAGGGAGGGGTGTATAGAGAGAGACTGGACAAAAATCATACACCTATTTATGAGGTCAATGGGAGGGTGGTAAGGGTACAGGGAAGGGTGGGAGCCGGGTGGAAGGGAACTATGGAGGGGAAAAAAAGAGAAACAAATGTAATAATCTGAATAATAAAGATTTAAAAAAAAATAAATGATTCTCTCTCATCATTGATATTCCTATCTCTCCCTCTCCCTTCTTTTCTGAAATCAATAAAAATATATTTAATAAAAAATAATAAACACAAGACAACAGCTGACAAAACAGTAAAGAAATAATTTTATTTTTAAATAAATGGCAAAAATCAACTTTACAAAAAGTTTTAACAATGTAAATTATTTTTAAATAGAAATAAGAACTGATCATATGTACATCAAATTTTACTCTCATTCAGTGAATGAGCACATACATTCCAAACAAGTTACTACAAGGGCAAATATGCAAATAGGAATAATATACACCCAAATAACAAACTACAGACATACATTACCATTTCCTGAGACCTAAATCTTCTCATAAATATACTAGAAACTATAGCAAAATATCAATATAAAGGAGCATATATATATATGTAAATACCCAACTCCAAAATGGCATGTAGATATATAACATAGGTGCTTTTATACATATGCATAAACATATGGCTCAATCAGAAACGCCCAGACAAAAACAAATTGTGACCTACAAAGCACCCTATAATATTATAATCTTCCTAATATTGGTAAAATTCAACAGTTCACAATGAAATTGAGTTTAATAAAATGCTCATGCTTTGAATAATGAGAACAGAAAAAAGAACCAGACTCTAAAGCCACTCCTCATTGCTACTCAATTTCTTAAAAATTGAGTACGTGAAGACAACTTCAAAACTTAGTAGCAGAAGGAGGTTGGTGACTCCTATCTAGAATAAAGATTATTTGATAAATGAAATCCCTGAAAGTGAACAAAGAAACATTTTATAAAGTGCATTAAATTCTTTTTACTTTAAAGGCCCTGCTAGAGACTTGCTGGTGCTCTAATTCACGACTTGGAGATGCAAAACTAAAAAAGTTGCTGGGTTCAGGTGCTGTGGGAGAACCCATAAAAAATGGTCTGAACTGAAAATCTCCGTCTCCACCACCCTGGTTTTGAACTGGTGTACTGTCCAAAGGAAACTTGGATTTGTTCCCTAGGGAGGAAAGAAGGGGAAAACTTAAGCATCTATTTACTTACAAATCTTTAAAACCAAAAAGACAAAAGTCATTCAATAAATATTTTAACAGAACTCAATTCATACATGACAAATAAAATACAAACCTAATGTTAGATAAAGAAAAGGACCATGGTGGTTCCTATCTGTTCCCCTGACCACAGTACATATACTGTACTTTCTTCTGTGATGTAATTTCCAATTACAGCCATGAACTCATCACCAAAAGTAATTTGACACAATGAAATATATTTTTAGCCTTGGCTGGTGTAACTCAATTGGTTAAAGCATTGTCCTGTGCACCAAAAGTTCATGGATTTGATTCCTGAAGGGCACATACTTGGTTCAATCCCCAGTTGTCAGGGCATTTATAGGAAGCAACTGATCTCTCTCTCTCTCTTTCCCTCCCTTTCTCTAAAAATCAATTTACCAAATAATAAAAATAAATAAATAAATGGCAGCTAATATTATTATTACTGCAACTAAATAGCTTTTCATTTAAAGTAGCAATTTGTGAAATTTTATTTTGAAGATATTTACTTTCTGTTCAAATTGAACCTGTAATTTAAACATAAACAAATATAATAAATAAAAAATAATGCATAGATGATATACAGAATGAGACATGGATGAAGAATCTAGAGCCTATCACTATTCTTGGCCTTTGGAGTCTCTACTGACTACTTGGAGCCATGCAGAACACAAAGTGAAAAATCACTGATTTAAAGAACAAATATTAGATAATTATATGTCTTTCCTTACCTAATGGGAAGCCAAAAATACCAGAATTAGAAATCATGGATGGTTGAAGGTTACCTTCTTGATTAGCAATAGTGATGTTTCGTAGCCTAAGGCTATCATAGAGGCCTTGGAGCTTTTGATATTGACGATTTCGCTCCATAAGTTTCTCAGAGATGTCAGTGAACTTTTTCTTGTATTCTTCTAGCACTTTCTTCATTGAGGTGACCTCCCCTTTCATAGAGGTCAATTCTACATCCTTGCTCTGTATTTGCTGAGTATATATCTTCTCCATCTGCTTCAGATGGCCCTCAGCTTTGCTGAATTTGTATTCTTGATAGAGACGCTCCTGATGTACCTGTCCCAAGAGAGGAGAAAAAAATATTTTTAAGGTAATAAATATAAAACTTAGATATTGTAAAATTTTATAAATAAAAAAAAAAGAAAGGTGCTATCCTGGGGTATTATTAACATTTAGAAACATATTAAGAAGTAATCAAAGTGGACAATAGGATGATTATTATAGAAAATAATACGTTATGTCACTAAATGCATTAAAAAAAAACTGGAGGGCCGAGACCGGTTTGGCTCAGTGGATAGAGCATCGGCCTGCAGACTGAAAGGTCCCAGGTTCAATTCCGGTCGGGGGCATGTGCCTTGCTTGCGGGCACATCTCCAGTGTGGGGTGTGCAGGAGGCGGCTGGTCGATGTCTCTCTCTCATCGATGTTTCTGACTTTCTATCCCTCTCCTTTCCTCTCTGTGAAAAATCAATAAAATATATTTAAAAAAAAAAACTGGAGGAATACTATCATACCATTATCATTACACCAACAAAAGAAGTAAGAATTTTTCTGACTTTTACAAATGACATGTAGTCCAAAACTTTTTAGGAAATATAATCTGCCCTAGCCTGTTTAACTCAGTGGATAGAGCATTGGCCTGTGGTCTAAAGGATCCCAGGTTCGATTCAGACCAAGGGCACTGGGTTACAAGCATGATCCCCAGTAGAGGGTGTGTAGGAGGCAGCTGATCAATGGTTCTCTTTCATCTTTGATGTTTCTAAATCTCTCTTTCTCCTTCTCCCTTCCTCTCTGAAATCACTAGAAATATATTTTTAAAGGAAATATAATCCTATGTTTCAAGTAAATCATAGTACAAAGAACAGATTATAGGATAGCCCTCAATTATTCCTGCCTATTGGTATTTATATTCCCTCCTTGAGTATGTATGGGAGACCTGTGACCAAAACACAGAAAAAAATTACAAGATGTGGAGGGGGGGGAATGAAGGCATGTGACAGGGGGTAGGGGAAGCTGGAAGATCAATGAGAGGGAAAAAGAGATATATGTACTACTATATGTAATACTTTAAACAATAAAATATAAATAAAAATAAAATTACAAGATGTCACTTCATGAGTATACTACATAAGAATATGAAATCTGTCTTGTTAGCACATTCTCTCTTATTGGCTTTGTGAAAGCAGGCAGCCATGCTGGGAAAGCCAACAAGGCAAGTAACTGAGAGCAGACTCTGAGCAATAGCCAGCAAAATGCTTAAGGTCACAATGAATCTACTCATAGCTTTTACACCTTTCACAAAATTAACTCAAAATGGATCACAGAACCGAGACTGGTTTGGCTCAGTGGATAGAGCGTCAGCTTGCGGACTGAAGGGTCCCAGGTTAGATTCCGGTCGGGAGCATGTACCTTGGTTGCAGGCACATCTCCACTGTGGGGCATGCAGGAGGCAGCTGATTGATGTCTCTCTCTCATCGATGTTTCTGACTTTCTATCTCTCTCTCTTCCTCTCTGTAAAAAATCAATAAAATATATATATATTTTTTAAATGGATCACAGACCTGAATGTAAAACATAAAACTATAAAATTCCTACAAGGTAACATAGGAGAAAATTAAATGACCTTGGGTTTGGTCATATACAACATCAAAGACAAAATGTATGAAAGAATTGATAAGCTGGACTTCATTAAAATTAAATGTTCTGCTCTGTGAAAGATAATTTCAAGAGAATAAAAGATAAGCCACAGACTAATCTATATATATAAAAGCCTAAGTGAACAAATGACCGAATGACCAAATGACTGGTTCACTGGTCACTATGACGTGCACTGACCACCAGGGGCAGATGCTCAACACAGGAGCTACCTCCTGGTGGTCAGAGCACTCCCACAGCCAACCTTCCATGGCCCCTCACCTCCCTGGCTAGTCCCGATCAACCCTGATGGGGCAGGCCAGCCAACCTCCCATGGCACTCTCCCCGGCCAGCCAACCTCCCAAGACCCCTCTCCCCAGCCAGCCAACCTCCCATGGACCCGGTCCCCAGCAGGCCCCAATGGCCTGATCGGGACTGGGCAAGATGCCCAATCAGCCCCAATCATCGGCCAGGCCAAGGGACCCCACCCATGCACAAATTTGTGCACCAGGCCTCTAACAAGAGCACAAACAATCCAATTAAGAGGCACAGATGGCAAATAAGAAAATGAAAAGATACTACACATTATATGTCATCCGAGAAATGAAAATTAAAACAACAATGAAGAGAAACCAAGATGGTGGCATAGGTGAACACCTAAACTGCTGCCTCACACAACAATTTCAAAACTACAACTAAAAGGCAGCACGGACGCCATCCAGAACCAAAGGAAAGCTATCTGAGTGGAAATTCTACAACTAAAAATAAAGAGAGGGACTCATGAAGACTCAGAGAAGCTGTAAAAAGCTGAGGTATGGAGACACGCATGTGGAGAGGATGGGCGGCGAGGGCCAGACTGGCTTCCTCTAAGCGTGAGGGAGATGGAAACTCCTGATTTCACCGAACCCCACTTCTGACTGCACTGAACCCCAGTTCCAGACGAGACTCATACAGGGAGAGTCTAGACTCTGGTGAAAACGGAGGAGTGCACAGAAACTTAGAAGAGCCATGAAAGGCAGAGTTCTGGAGGTGCACGCAAAGAGGACTGACTGCTGATTGTGCCATTGGCTTTCTCTAGTGGGAGGAAAACAGAACCTCCCAACTGCACTGAAACTCAGGCCCAACTGCACTGAACCTCCATTTCAGGCGAGAACCTGGGAACCGAGACTCATATGGGTCCCTGGAGCATACGGAAACTCAGGGGAGCTGAAAAGGCAGAGGTCTGGAAGTAAGCACATGCATGCGCACAGAGAGGGCTGCAGCAATTACTGAGAGATACTGAGCCCCAGGGTCTGCCATGTAGGGCAGGGCTGAAGGGAAGCCAAGGCTGTCTGCTCAGCCCTGAGACTCTGCCACATCCAAGCCCAGCACAGAGGCTCTTGCAATCTTGCAAGTCTTATAGGCTAAATCCAGCACAGAAGTTCTCCAGGTGTAGACACAGCTGATCCTCACAACCAATTGGCTTGGAGATCAATTCCCTCCAGTGATACCAACACCAATCAAGACTTAACTACAACAAGACTGTACACACAGTCCCCAAACGGGTGCACCAAGCATGTCCATTCAGGTAACTGGGGAGGCAGAGTTACTGGGCCATATAGGACACCTAGCACACAAAGCTACTCTACCAACTCAGGGAAGCAGTGAAAATATGGAGACAAAAGAACAGATCACAGACTAAAGAAATGGAGGAAAACGAACAACTGGATATAGAGTTCAAAACCATGGTTATAAGGTTTTTTAAGAATTTCCTAGAAAAAAACGGATAAATTTAGCGAGACCCAAGAGGAGATGAAAAAGGATCAACTAGAAATTAAATATACACTGACTAAAATAAAAAATATTATACAGAGACCTAACAGCAGACTAGAGGAAGGCAAGAATCAAGTCAAAGATTTGAAATACAAAGAAGCAGAAAACACTCAACTAGAAAAGCAAAAATAAAAAGAATCCAAAAATGTGAAGATGGTGTAAGGAGCCTCTCGGACAACTTCAAGCATACCAACATAAGAATTATGGGGGTGCCAGAAGAAGAGAAAGAGCAAGATACAGAAAACCATTTGAAGAAATAATGACTGAAAACTTCCCCACCTGGTGAAAGAAATAAGACTTACAAGTTCAGGAAGCGCACAGAACCCCAGACAAAAGGAATCCAAAGAAGACCATACCAAGACACATCATAATTAAAATACCAAGAGCAAAAGACAAAGAGAGAATATTAAAAGCAGCAAGAGAAAAACAGATAATTACCTACAAGGGAGCACCCATACAATTGTCAGCTGATTTCTCAACAGAAACTATGCAGGCCAAACAGGAGTGGCAAGAAATATTCATAGTTATGAATACCAAGAACCTACAACCAAGATTACTCTACCCAGCAAAGCTATCATTCAGAATTGACAGGCAGATAAAGAGCTTCACAGATAAGAAAAAACTAAAGAATTTCATCAGCACCAAACCAGTATTATATGAAATGCTGAAAGGTATTCTTTAAGAAGAGGAAGAAGAAGATGGTAAAGATAAAAATTATGAACAACAAATACATATCTATCAATAAGTGAATTTAAAAATCAAGTGAATTGAAAATCTGATGAACAGAATAAACTGGTGAATATAATAGAATCAGGAGCACAGAAAGGGAGTGGGCTGATAATTCTCAGGGAGAAAGAGGTGATGGGGGGTGCAGGGAAAGAATGGACAAAAATCATACACCTATGGATGACAACAATGGGGGAGAGGTGGGGGCAGAGGATGGGGTGAGGGCAGAGGATGGGGTGGGAGCTAGGTGGAGGGAAGCTATGGGGGGGAAAAGAGAATCAATTTTAATAATCTGAACAATAAAGATTAAAAAAATAATAAACAATGAGATACCACTACATACCCATTAGAATGGCCAAAATCCAGAATACTGACCATACCAAATGCTTATAAGGATATGGAGCCAAAGGAACTCTCATCCATTGCTGATAGGAATGCAAAATGTTACAGCCACTTTGGAAGACAATTTGGCAGTTTCATATAAAACTAAATCTACTTTTACCATACAATCCTACAATCATGTTCCTTGGCATTTATACAAAGAAGTAGAAACTTACGTCCTGTACAAAAATGTCTATAGGAGCTTTATTCATAATTACCAAAACTTGAAATCAACCAAAATATCCTTATGTAGATGAATGAATAAATAAACTATGGTGCAATGGAAAATTATTCAACACTAAAAAGAAATGAACTATCATAATATAGCAAAGCATAGAAGAAACTTAAATGCATATAAGAAACTTAAATGCATAAAGCTGATCTGAAAAGGCTGTCAACTTCATAATTCCAATTTTATGACAGTTTGGAAAAGGTAAAACTATGGAGACTAAAAAGAGATCAGTGTTTGAAGGTAAGAAGGGATTAAGAGTCCTAGCCGATTTAGCTCTGTGGAGAGAGTCCCAGGTTTGATTCTGGTCAGAAGCATGTACCTTGGTTGCAGGCTCCTCCCCAAGCCTGAGCCTTGGTCAGAGCTCATGCAGGAGGCAACCAATCCATGTGTTTCTCTCACATGGATGTTTCTCTCAGTGTTTCCTCTCTCTCTTATACTCTCTCTAAAATTCAATGGGGAAAAAAAAAAGGAAAAAAAAGATGAATAGGTGGTACTAGGAGGATTTTTAGGGTGGTGAATCTACTCTATGATACTATCATAGTGAGATACATGTCATTATATATTTGTCCTAACTCACAGAATGTATAACACAAAGACAGAACCCTAATGTAAATTATAAACTTTGGATGATAGTGATATATCATTGTAGGCCAGGAAATCTCTGAACCTTCTCAATTTTGCTATGCACCTGATACTGCTTAAAAAATAAAGCCCATTTAAAAAACAAACAAACAAGTCCTAGCCACGTGGCTCAGTTAATTGGAGTGTTGTCCTATACACCAAAAAGTTGTAGATTTGATTCTCCATCAGATTCAGTCCCATCGAGGTACATACAGAAGGCAATCTAATGATATCTATCTCTCACAGAGATGTTTCTCTCTCTCTAATAATAAAAAAAAATACTTGGGTGAAGATTAAAAAAAACAACAACAACAAAAACTTGAGACCCTCAGTCTAATAGTACATTAGGAAATGACTATTGCCAACAACAACATGAGTTTGAAAACATCCTTCTGAGTCAAGGTTCAGAGATTATAGCCCCTTATCAACATCATGATTGCAGCCTTGTGAAACACTGAGCAGAGTCCAAGCCTGAACCCCTGATCCACAGAAATGAAGATGAGAAATGTGTGTTGTATTAATCCACTAAATTTGTTTAAGCTACTAAGCTTGTTACATAGGAAAGACAACTTACTACAACTTATTATACACAGAAACCAATTTTGGCTAAGGGTCCTTCCCCCACAAGTGCACAAATTTTGTGCACTGGTCCTCTAGTGTAAGATATACGACTATAAATCAAGGATATGATTGAAGTTCTCCACAAGAAAGTTTTTCTAAGAAGGCACCAAAGGCAGAAATCACAAAGGGAGTTATGGATGTAAATATGATGATAAAAATTTGATAACCTAGAAAAATTATGACACAATGAATCATTATAATGATGATTATGTAACCCGGCGAGTGTGGCTCAGTGATTGAGCATAGACCTATCAACCTAGAGGTCATGATTCAAATCTCGGTCAGGGAGCATGTCTGGGTTGCAGGCTCAATCCCCACTGGGGAGGCGAGCAGGAGGCAGTTGATCAATGATTCTCATCTTTGATGTTTCTATCTCGCTCCCGCTCCCTTCCTCTCTGAAATCAATAAAAATATATTTTAAAACAAACAAGCATAAAATACACAAAAATTTTCAATTTCACTATGTCAAAAAAAAAATCAACAAAGACCAATAAAAGGTAAGTGGGGAAAAAAAACAAAATTTCTTGCAAGATCTGAGTTAAGTATATACAGAGAGAGAATACTTTCAAAACAGTAGGGGGGAAATTATAGCAGCTAAAATAAACAAACTGAAAGGCAATTTACAAAACAAAAATACATGAAAAATACAAGAAAATGTATCTATCTAAAAGTCACACAAGAAACATATATTTAAAGATGCATGAGATTCTATTTTAGCTAATCCAATTGGTAAGTCCAAAGTATGGAGAACTAAGAACCCTCATATACTTCTTAATAAAACACACTGATATAACTTAATTTGAGGGCAATTTAAAAATACTGCAATTTAGCACAGCCATTGTGGCTCAATGGTTGAGCATCGATCTAGGAGGTCACTGTTTGATTCCCGGTCAAGGTGCATTTCTGGGTTGTAGGCTCAACCCCCAGTGTGGGGTCCTGCAGGAGGCAGCCAATCTATGATTTTCTCTCATCATTGATGTTTCTATCTCTCTCTCCCTCTCCCTTCCTCTCTGAAATCAATAAAAATATTTTTTAAGCCCTAGCCCATGGACTGAAGATCCCAGGTTAGATTCTGGTCAGGGGCATGTACTTCAGTTGCAGGCTCTATCCCTGGTCCTGGTTGAGATGTGTGCAAGAGGCAACCAATTGATGTGTCTCTTTCACATTGATGTTTCTATGTTTAACCCCCTTCCACTCTCTCTAAAAATCAATGGAAAAATATCCTCGGTGCCTGGCTGGTGTGGTTCAGTGGTTGAGCATTGACCTATGAACCATGATCCCCAATGGGGAATGTGCAGGGAGCAGCCAATCAATGATTCTTCCTCATCATTGATGTTTCTAGCTCTCTCTCCCTCTCCCTAGCTCTCTGAAATCAATTTAAAAAAAATTTTTTTTAAGAAAAATATCACTGGGTGAGAATTAACAATAAACAATATATATATATATATATATATATATATATATACACACACACACACACATATATATATATATACACACATATTTAAATACTGCAATTTAAAAGACATTGAAATTGAGCCCTAACCGGTTTGGCTCAGTGGATAGAGCGTAGGCCTGCAGACTCAAGGGTCCCAGGTTCAATTCCAGTCAAGGGTATGTACCTTGGTTACAGGCACATACCCAGTAAGGAGTATGCAGGAGACAGCTGATTGATGTTTCTCTCTCCCTTCCTCTCTGTAAAAAATCAATAAAGTGTATTTTTAAAAATATTAAAATTAAAAATATTGAAATTGATTTATCTATCTTTAGGAATTTAATCTTAGCAAATAATTAAAGACATGAATTTGATGTTAATAATGCTCATCAAAGCATTTTTAATAGTTTGGAAATAAATTATGATACAATGTAACCATTAAAATTATAATTACATAATGCTTACTTTAAAAATATTTAATAAAATATTCATAATAGGCATAATATATTGTCAACTTTAACTGGCCACAAAAACAGTATGTGTGGCATTATCCTTTTTTTGTAAAGATAAAAATATATATTTATATATAAAATACATATTTATATACATAAAAGTAGTAATACACAAAATATCAACAATAATTATCTCTGAGTGATAGAATTACAGCTTTTTAAATTTTTCTTTCTTTTGGATTTTCAAAAATAAAGATATTACTTTTAAAGAAAAAAATTTATTAAAAAGAAAGTTTTCCATACATTCATAAAAAATAAGTACAAACACAAGTGAAAGAAAAACATTAGAAACTTCTACATATACTTCAAATCATACTCTCCAAAAAAACTAGCCTAACCACTAACCTGGTATGTCCAGAAGGCCAGTGCTCGGGAGCTAATGTCCAACACAATCTCTGGTCGAAGTCCTGCCAGTACCATGGCTTTATATTCCTCTGATGGACTGAGTTCTGTACGGACAATATCTAGTTTTCCAGAAAGGGTACTGTTGCAAGCAGGGCAGATAGCTGGTGAACGACTAAACTCACCGCTGCCATGCTGATCACAGAAAATGTGAGAGCAGGCGGTGACCCATGCATAACCGGAGAGTTTGATGCGACACTTTCGATAATTACAAAGTAGCATGTCGTCACACAAAGACATAATATATAGTGAGGTCCCAGATTCTGAATCCTAATAAGCAGTAAATAAAAAGGCCAAATAAATCAAATTGCAGTGAAAATGAAATAAATAACAAATAAAGAAACTATGTTTTAATTTTATAATAATGTACATTTATGTTTTTGCATTTATTACATTTAATAAATTAATCACTTAACCACATTAACTGTGCTCCTTTGTGCAAGCCACTACAAAGGCCTTGAAAAAACACTTAATGAAAGTTAAGACATAGGTGGTTCCAGATTTTAGTAAAATAAAAAATAATATGTACATGGGGGAAAAGTTTACAAAGAACAAATAAAAAATTAAATTAATGCTTTTTTGTCATTCCTTAACATATAAACAAAAAATTCCAATTTATTACCCATTCTTAGTTTGCTAGGACATTTTAGTATTACTTCTCACACTTGGTAGATATAAAGGTCCAGGAACTGATTTCAGCCATTCTTTAGTGCCAAAGTACTTTAAGATTTTTCATATATGCTGATTTCTCAGATTCTTTACCTACAGAGTAGTAGTAACCTGATAACATTAAATGGAAACTAATTCATCTAAATAACTGATCACTATGAAGCACGAAAAAAAAAATGTGTAAAAGCAGATATTTTTATCATGAGATCAACATTCACCGGTTATTATAAATACCATTCAAGGCTCTGCTTCTGTTTAAAACATCTGTGAAACTGAATGTACTCTTAAGTTACTTTTCAATGTAGTGTTCACTCTTCCTGGAATTTTGCTAACCCGCACAGGGCAGCAATCT
>JAAGEH010000076.1:67706284-67849108 GCA_011751065.1 Lasiurus cinereus
TCCCCACACACACCCTCAAGGGTCTCGGGTTGGATTCCGGCCAAGGGCACGTGCTTCCCTTGCAGGCTCCCGTGGCAGGCTCCATCCGGCCCGCCTGGCGCGTAGGGAAGGCAACCAATCTCTCTCTCACACCGAAGTCTCTGCCTCCCCCCTCCCTTCCCGTCTCTCTAATAATCAATGGGAAAATATTAACAACAAAAAAAAATGTTGCATTGGTCCCAGGGTCGACGAGGTCACTCCGACACCTTTACCTTCAGAGGGAGTCGCCACAGGTGTACGGCCAGGCCGCCGGGGTGAGGCCTGTTTTACCGCCGCAGGGTACTGGGCAGAGGGGAAGCAGAGGAGCTGGAAACAGTTTTGAAGCTAAGACCGTTCCCGAAGAGCGAGAGGTACAGGCAATACCAACTTCTCCACGAGACGGGGAGAGCGCCACTTTAGTCAGCTGTGCAGCTGCCAAGGGCCAAGTTTTTGAGATTTGGGTTCACAGAAACGTCCCTCTGAAATCCCCCGCCTGCTTTCCGCGCTGGACACAAAATAATTCTAAATACATACCTCACCCGAGGCGACACAAGAAGAGAAAAAAAAGCGCGGGAAAACGCGGTTCTTTCCACCACACCAGCACAAGCAAGCATTCGTTGCACGCGTCGCCACTGTATCTGAGAGCGCAGGCGCAGAGTCGCCCGGAGCCTGCCGGGAGTTCCAGCCGCTCAGGATGCTGGGACCTGTCCGCCGTGACACCGACGTGGGCCACGCCACCCACCAGGCACTCCTGTCGCACGCGCTGTGAGGACGCGAGTCCCACTGAGTCTGGTCCAGGTTTCCGCCCGGGGAGCCCCGCGGCCATCGAGTGTCCTTGACTGCCCTCGAGCGGCCAGGAGTCCCGCCCTAGCCTAAAGGGGGTAACATTTGATGCCTGGCTCCTGCGTTGGGAAGAGCAGAGGCGGCCAGTTGAGAAGCACGGGGTCGCCTCTGAGTACGCACAGGTGTTTATCCAGGAAAAGTATGGGGTGTGCCTACTGGGCAGCACAGGTTTTCTTAGTTTCAGAAAAAAAATCCCCCCAAATCCTGATACCTAAAACTGGACAGCTATCACGTACGTAATGAGGTAGATTCTGCCATTTTATTTAAATAGACGTATTTCCAGCTTTTACGCATCCTCAATCTACGGTAGACTTAATAGAATTTTCCTTGGTTGAGAGTCCACATTATGCACATTCATTACAGCGCTTTATGAATAGGATCAGGCGCCACAGGTTTTTTTGTTTTGTTTTCTTTTTGTTTGTTTGTTTGAGGTGATGGGCCTGTGTACTCTCCTGGATCTGCTTGTGATTTTTAAATAAAGTGTATACCAGTTTGACCCTAATGTTTTTACCTGCTACTTTTCTGCTAACTGTATGATTTCTTGCTCAATGTGTGTATTAGAATTCATATTAGAAATTAAGCCGAAACCAGTTTGGCCCAGTGGATAGAGCGTCCGCCTGCGGACTGAAAGGTCCCAGGTTCGATTCTGGCCAGGGGCACGTACCTTGGTTGTGGGCACATCACCATTCGGGGTTGTACAGGAGGCGGCTGATCAATGTCTCTCATCGATGTTTCTGACTCTCTCTCTCCTTTCCTCTCTGTGAAAAATCAATAAAATATGTTAAAAAAATAAAATTAGAAATTAAGCTGGGGAGGGCTTGAGAGGTCCTCTTTTTATATAAGCCTTAACACTGTCTTTTGTAGCCACCTTTCCAGATGATGTGACTCCAATATGAATCTGTAACACACAACCCAATGAATCAGCAACAAAATGGATACCAAGTCCTGCAAACCCTTTATGGGTTGTGAATGTTACTAAACCTTTCTCCTTCAAACAAAAACATATCCTAGTTAGACAACTTCCTACTAGTTTGTTTTGTTTTGTTTTGTTTTTAACTTGTTCACAGTAACTAGAAAGACTCATCTTGGCCTTTATATACATTTCCCAAAATGTCAATCTTCTGAGAATTTGTAGCCCTTAACTTCTATTTTGACAATCTGAGCCTTTTGTGCATTTTCTGGATTTGACTATGCCAAATGTAGAAATAAGTACAAAAGGATAGTGTCATTTAAAGTTCTGCCGAAATTGGTTTGGCTCAGTGGATAGAGCGTCAGCCTGCGGACTGAAAGGTCTCAGGTTCGATTCCAGTCAGGGGCATGTATCTTGGTTGTGGGCACATCCTCAGTAGGAAGTGTGCAGGAGGCGACTGATGGATGTCTCTCTCTCATTGATGTTTTTAACTCTCTATCCCTCTTCCTTTCTCTCTGTGAAAAAATCAATAAAAAATATGTAAAAATAAAGTTCTAAAACACCAAATTCCACCAGCACAATTATCTAACATTGTGATCCTAGCCATTACCTTTGTTCTACAATATCCCTTCCTGCTTCATTAAGATCCCACAGATATCCCAAACCTAGTGTCCCCTACACCATTTTGTTTCCAACTTTCAACCCATTTGGCTAAAAGCCTGTATGAATTACAATATCTATTTCTCTGTGTGTATGTGCAAGTGCACACGCATACCCATACCCACACCCACAGTGGCCAGATTATGATCTCTGAATGCAAAATAATCTGGCCACTCAGAGTGTGTGTTCATATGGCCTAGTACATGAGTTTATGCATGGGTAGGGTCCAGCCAGTCTGGCCAGGGAGAGGGGACATGGGCAGTTGGCTGGCCTGCCTGCTGGTCAACAGGACTATTTGCATATTAGCCTTTTATATAGGATATACCCTGAGTGGACATATTGTGTTCAGAGATCATAATCTGGCCACTCAGTGTATACATAGTGTGGGAGCTACAAAGTCTTAATATTGCATTAAGTCTAGAACACCAAGAACTAAACTGGTTCTTGGTAGTATGTGTCCTGTTCTCACAGCATAGATAAATCTTTCCATGGCTTATTTCTAGGATGCTCTGGAGATGAGACCACTGAAATCAAGGTTGAGATACAGAGACCTATTCACCCAAGTTTTTTAAATAGTTTATTATTAAATATCAAGCATATACAAATATATGAATGAACATCACTCAGCTTTAATAAACCCAGTCTTTTCTCACATTTGATATTTGAATGAACACATTATATACAATTTTCGGCACCCCTATGTACATCTCAACCCAATTTTCTTCCTACCTCTTCAGAGGCAAAACTCGACTTTGCTGTTTATCATTCTCATACATGTTTTCAGTATGTGTACACATCAGTCTTTGCCAAACCATTCTCCAAAATATAAGTTAAATTTCTTTGCCACTAGCAAAGATGAGATCCTCTTGTTCCAGACCCATCAACATGTGAAAGTGTCATTTTTTGTTTTTAAATATATTTTATTGATTTTTTTTTACAGAGAGGAAGGGAGAGGAATAGAGCTAAAAACATCAATGAGAGAAACATCAATCAGCTGCCTCCTGCACACTCCCCACTGAGCATGTGCCCGCAACCAAGGTACATGCCCCTGACCTGAATCAAACCCGGCACTCTTGAGTCCGCAGACCAACGCTCTATCCACTGAGCCAAACCAGTTAGGGCAGTGTCAGGCTTTTTCTTTCAATGTTTGCCCATCTGATGGCAGTGAAATGGTATCTCACTGTTTTAATTTGTAACTCTTTGATTACTAGTGAGATTAAACATCTTTTCAAGGGTCCTCATCTGTGACTTGCCCACTCATATTCTTTGATCATTTCCTTGATTTGTGGTACATGGGATTCTTTGTCAGTTACATGGCATGCAAAGATAAGTTTTAATTTTACTATATACAAATTAATCATTCCTTTTGTGCTTTTATCTATCCCAGTGTTATATTCTTTGCTTTTCTAGAATTTTAAAGTTTGAACTTTATTTCATTTTTCCTAACGTAGAGGGGTCTGGATAAACTGACAGCACAATTTGTGCTTATATATCACCAATACCATTTAATTACAGGTTACTTTCACCTTTCAAAAATGCTAGTTACCATGAAATTTGATTTTGAATAGATATTCTAAGTACCTATCAGCTATATTATGATAGAACTTTTCCCTCATTATCATATTCCAATAGATTATTATAGTTGCATACCATTTGTATGGTTCTAATATAAGCATGAGTATTAAATTATATTCCAAATCACAGTGAAGTATAGCCAAATTCCAATATTTGGATGTGTTATTTTACACACTTTGCATGTACTTTACATTCTCATGGATATAAATACAGTATATAGAGCAAAAAATTCCCTGTACTATAATTTAGCCAGAACACAGAATATTTCAACCTCTCTATATATAAAAGGTTAACATGTAAAGTATCCACTCAGGAGTTCGATCACTTACTATAACATGTACTGACTACCAGGGGATAGCACAGAATGAAGGAAGGCCCCAATCAGCTCTAATCGCTGGCTAGGCCTAGGGACCCTACCCATGAACAAATTTCATGCACCAGGCCTTTACTTAAATATAAAGCAGAAATAATGACTTAAAAAAAAAACAACACTTTATTTTTTCCCATCATTTATAACGTTTTAACCATTCTTGACTGGTATGTGCAATTTAAACCAATGATAAATATCCAATAAGACTATAAAATATTAATAATAAAAGATTGCCTATTAAATATCAGTAAGCTTTTGTATATCTATTCCTCACATATATAGTTTTCACAGGCATTCTTTATTGCCTCTTAAAGGATCAAACCTCATAATTAGATAGTAAGTTTTAGGTCCTGGCTGGATTAGAGGGTCATTCTGATATGCCAAGATTATGGGTTTGTTACCCAGTCAGGGCACATATAAGAATCAACCAGTGAATGTATATATAAGTGGAACAGCAGATCGTTCTTTCTCTCTTTTCCCTTCCTCTCTCTCTAAAAATCATTAAGTGATTTTTATTTCAAAAAAGAAAAATTTTTAAGTAGACTCACTGGTACCCAGAGAATTTAATGCACCTATATATACAATTTACATCAGAGTCAAAATTAAGTCACATTATTTTACTTAAATATCTTGCTGAAATCCCATTAAAATGGTTGCCATTTTCCAGGAATTAAAAAATAAAAAAATTAATAGAAATTGATTCACTTCAAAAAAATTTTTTAAGTATTTATTCTAAGCCAAATGTTAAGGATAGGGAAGTTATCCTGCTTTCATGGAGTTTGCAACCTAGCAAAGAACCTAAGGATGATAAAAGAAATATTTTACTCTTTCCTTTGTTTGCTGCCTCACATTTTTAAGTTGATTCTATAAACCACTTTTGGTGAGAAATCAGCTTCCATCTTCACCTTCATACTGCAAAAGAAAAAAAAACATTTTTTTTATTATTTTCTGGAATATGTGAACAATCATCACTCAGTAGAAAACTGAATAAACCATTTAAAAATACATGACTACAGAAGAGTATATTTCAAGTAAAGATTTCTCTATAGATTATATCCTTATATTTTAAAATTAATTTAGTTTTTTTTAAATCACAGGTAAATTTTTTTAATCCAACATTACCACCTGGTTTGTAATTGTTTGACTCCGCAAAAATCAGAAGGCACTAATGGACAGCCAACCTATCCCATGGTGCTCTGAGTGAAGACAAGTCAGCTTAGATATATGATGGACTAAAATCCCACTACTTAAGACTGCAAGCAGTGAGAGGAACAGCCATCAGTTTTTCTCCAACCATTTTTTAAAAAATCTATTTTATTAATCTTTTTACACAGAGGAAGGGAGAGGGAAAGAGTCAGAAACATCAATGGGAGAGAAACATTGATCAGCTGCCTCCTGCACACCTCCCACTAGGGATGTGCTGCAACCAAGGTACATGCCCTTGACCAGAATCAAACCTGGGACCCTTCAGTCTGTAAGCCAATGCTCTATCCACTGAGCCAAACCAGTTAGTGCTTTCCAACCATTTTAACAAACATTTTAATAAATGGTCTAAGAAATATTTATTAAAAATATCAAGTGACTCTTATAGGAATTACTACCTCTAAATTTTTATAGTCAGCCAAGAACTCAACAAACCATTAAATATCAATTAGTCCAGCTAGATAGGTAAAATGAGGAACTTGATAAAATAAATTAGTGGCAAAAACAATTAACTAAAGAAAATGTTACTGGACCAATTACATAGGAATACACAGATTTTGCCTGTAATTCTAGAATTAAATAAGGCTTTAGGGTAAAAGATAATGAGAGGCCAATTGGAAGATACAGATAAGCAGTGAACAAAGAATCTCCGACAACCTATTATGCAGAATCTAGGGACCCAGTGAACTTTGAAAGGAACTGTGTGCCATGAGGCTGCAATGGGCACAGGAGTGGATCTTGGGCCCATCCTCTGCACCCTGCCCAGCCCCTCACTGCAGCCCTAGTCCCGTCTCGCAGCAGCCCCACTCCTGCTACTGCCGCTCCCATGTGGCACTGACAGCCCCAGCCCCACTTGTACCCGTTTATGGTCAGGGCATGTCATAACAACCAGATTTTCAGCCGTTCGGTCTACTAGTATTTGCATCTTAGGGTTTTATATATATTGATAAGAAATTGCCAGGTAATGCAAAGTCTAAGATAAATGCACACATGGGCACTGATAAAATATGTAGTATCTACTGAGCATCTACTATATGTTTAACAATGTTCTAAGCCCCACACCTATTATCTAATTTAATCTTCAAAATCAAGCACTATTCCTTTGAGTCAAATACTAGGATTAGCTTCTTCTAAGATATAGAGATAGACACTGAGATATTAAGAAACTTGACAAGATTACATAGCTGGTTAAGTGATAGAGGAAGGGTCTGGACCTAGTCTGACTCCAGAACCCATATATAACTACTATACTATACTACCTCCCAACATTTTAAATTAACTTTTAAAAAATATTAAACTTGTAGCACCTTATCAGAGCTAGCCTTGTCATGATGCTGAATTTTCAAAGATTCATATGTATGTCAAAGCTTCTCAATTTCGGCATAATCCTTACCATAAAAAAAAAAAATGTTGTCATCATCTATTGTATATCCAGGATTCATAGCATCCAAGAGTTTCAAGGCTGGGAAAGGAGTTTCTATAAAGAAACTCAGATCTAGTTTTGGTCTCCTGAAATTTCATTTCTGCAAAAGACATAGCCAAAAGCTAAAACAGTACTGTAAGAGCTGATATTAGTTTGAATTAATTGTAGTTCCTATTTTTCACCCTTATGTGAACCCCCCTTTCCTTTCTGAAACATGCAGTCACAGGTAAAAAAAAAAAAAAAATACAAGCCTGTCTTATATAGGTTGCTTAAAAGTAACTTTTTAAATTATATAGCATATAAATATAATAAAGTCAGAAAATACAAGTTAACGAGATCACCCATAGAACCCAATTCTAGAGACAATAATCCCTAGTATTTGACTATATCCTTATAGGTGATTTCTCAGTAAGTACATACAAATGTTTTAAGCAGAAAAGGATTATATGTATTGCTCTGTAACTTGTTTTTAACTTAATGTATTATAAATATCCTTCCATTTCAAGAAAGGTAAACCTGTACCATAACTTTTTAAGTGACTGTATAATCTTGCATTATATGATCTTGACAAAATTGATTTAACCAACACATGGATTCTCTTAATTTTATAGTCTAGTAAAATAGTGATTAGTTAAAAACTGCTAAGTTGTTGATGGAATTATTTCAGTTACCAGTGCTTTTTCTCTACTGTTTGAATGATATTTTTACAGAGAAAGGGAAGAAGAGGAAGAGAGAGAAACATCAATGTGAGAGGGAGGGAAACATTGATTAGCTGCTCCTGCACACCCCACACCTGGAATCGAGCCAGAGACCTGGGCATGTGCCCTGACCGAAATCGAACTGACAACCTTCCAGTGCAGGGGATGATATCCAACCAACTAATGAAAAATTCTTGACCTTATTTCTGTATCTCAGAGGTTTTTTGGTCAAACGATCATAGCACAACGAAGTATTGTAGTATCAAATTCATAAAGATTTAGGAATTTCTCAGGATCATAGGGTAGATTCCACTAAGTATTCTAAGAAGCAGAACTCAATTTCAGGTTGTCTGCTCTAGCTTTAGTCTGCTCAGAGCATGTGTTTAATCAGGATAATCAGCTGAAACACGGACTTAACATGCATTTCATCATGGCAAACTGTAATGACTGGTGAAGGGCAAACGAACACCAGCTCCTTGTCCCTAAACCAGGAAAACTGTTGAGGTTAGAAATAAGGCTTTTTCAACTGCCAAATTTCAGCCACTAAGAACACTGAGCCCCAAAATTTGCTGGGTGATTGGAAATCCAAATGAGGTAAAAATGAAGATTTTTCTTTCACACTTACCTCTGATGTCAGATGAATCCAGCTTCTATCTAGGATAAAGCTTATCTACAGGATCTATCAACTACCAGGCATCATCTCTGGAAAATTAAAAAATACACAAAGGCTACAATTACAAGATTTGAATGTACACCAGCCTACTCCACACCAAATCACACCCATACAGCATGAAGGAAAATTGCTCATTCTTTTACCTAAATCTCCATTCACTATTTAAATTGACCCATCTATTTGTAGGATGTCGTCAAATGCTCAAACTTGGTATCAGATTAGGGCAAACTTCTATACCAGCTCCACTTTTTGTATAAATTTTAATGTTTGGGTAAAACTATACCATAAGTCTAACCATACTCTGAAAGTTTATAATAGTCAACAGTCTCTCAATAAGAAAACAGGTATGCAAAACAAGAGCCGTGTGCTGGTTGAGAGCTTGGCAAGCATGGGAACAAATGCAGGGAGATGCAGTAAAAATGACAAGGGTTACTGCCAGCTTCTCAACTGCAGAACACATGTACACAGTCATTAAATTTACAAAACTCCCTTTTAAAACAATTTTTTTAAGGGAAGGAAAGCTCAGATTCAGGTAAATGAGAAGGTAATCCAAAATAGCTTTCCAAATCATGTTTCACTTTTATTTGAGCCAATATAGATTATATTTAGCCTTTATAATTGATCAAGTTTTTATCACACTAAACCTTCCCTTAACAAAGCAAAATTGAATTCCCATTACTTGGAGCCCAAGTTGGCCACAAGATGGCAATATAAGAAATTCATTTCCTCTTCCAGAGCTTGAATGTAATCTGAATTTTCAGGGGAAGCATATTAGACAAATTCACGGCTGCAGGCAACTTTCAGACTATTCCCCATTCTTCATCTCATTTACTAACTAGGAGATTTTGTCTCTTACATTTAATTATTTAAAACTTATTAACTAAAAGTATTACAAGTATAGTTTTACCATGTTCCTTTTCTTGCAATGCAAAGATTTAAAACTTCATAACCTCAAATACAATCTAATTAGAGAGACAAGATTCATGAAAATTAATGTCCATGGTTAGTACCAAATAAGTGGTGGAGACAATAAGTAATGTTAAGACTCATTGGGCAAGGAACACCTCATGAAGAAAAAAAGTAGGTCTTGAATGAGCCTTAAAATTGCACTTAAAATAATACTGTATTGTATGTTTGAGAGTTGCTAAGAATAGTTCTCCATCACAAGAAAAAAATTATAACTGGGTCTAGTGATGGATCTTAACCAGATTTATTGTGATGATCATTTTATTTTGCAATACATACAAATATCAAATCATATTGTACACCTGAAATTAATGTTATGTCACTTATATCTCAATTTTTAAAAACTGCACTGTCCAATGTTATACCACACAGCCATGGAAATTAAAATTAAGTTAAAAGAAAAAATTCGTCAGTCATGTGTTGTTTTTTTTAAGTCAATCACTTTTTAATTGCTTAATATCACATTTGGCTAATGTTAACATATTGGACATTACAAATATAGAACATTTCTTTCACAGAAAGTTCTGTTGAACAGTAGAGCCATGAAGGATAGGTATGACTAAAATAAACTGATAAAACTATAGAAACCATTTTATCCAAACTTTACAACAACCCCATATTTATAAGGAAATTTTAGGCTCAGAGAAGTTTAATAAATTTCCTAACACCACCCAGCTATTAAGAGCTAGGATTTAAATCTAATTCTGTCAAAACTCCCTATTTTCACTTCAACATGAAATAAGCAGGGCTACAGAAGATGGTTTGCTTTAGAATATAATGAGACATAATCAAAGTGTTATTTTACTCCTTTGTTGTCCTATAGTTAAAAACTTCATAATTATGTAAAATGTTTTCAGAACAGCAGCATTTGAGATTAACTAAGGGAATGTGGACAGAAAGCAAGACATAAAGTCAGAGGTTTCCATAGTTTTAATGTCTACTTCAAAATTCCATGATCCAAATACATCTTACAGGAGAATTATAGATTTAAATGTATTTTTTTTAATATATTTTATTGATTTTTCACAGAGAGGAAGGGAGAGGGATAGAAAGTCAGAAACATCGATGAGAGAGACATCGATCAGCCGCCTCCTGTCCACCCCACACTGGAGATGTGCCCGCAAGCAAGGTACATGCCCCCAACCTGGAACTGAACCTGGAACCTTTCAGCCCACAGGCCGATGCTCTATCCACTGAGCCAAACCGGTCTCAGTGAGAATTATAGATTTAAAGATACAACTTCTCTATTTGTCTCATCTCACAAAACCCAGATTACAAAGGGCCTGGTCTTTGGTCTTACCACATAGCACAAAAACTAGCACATAAATTCTGATGTTAAATGTGTGATGTCTTTCCCAAATTCCAGTCATGCTTCAGCTAGTGTCATTCTTCCACATGAAGGCCACCTCACATTTACTGAGTATTTAGTAAATATTTTGTAAATACCCCATAAACAATCTATGACTCACTCATTTGGTCCCCTGTAAGAAGTGCTTCAAAGTACTGGAGCTTATGGCCAAAGGGTTCATTTTATATGTGAACACACTTCATGAAGGCCTGATACAAACTAAAAATTATTAATTGTCAACTGATGCTTCTATGTAATTATACTGCCACTCAATTTTACTCAGTGCCTACTGTGTGTCTAGCAATTTGGAAAACTATAGTAACTCACAGAACTTCCTAACTTTTGAGGGGTTGTAAATAATTTTTGTTTTTGTGTTATTGATGAGAGAGAGAGAAAGTAACATTGATTGACTGTCTCTCACTCCAACTTGCGATGAGTTAGAAAACCTGGTATGTGCCCTGACTGGGAATCCAACTAAAAAACTTCCAGTGTACAGGATGATGCTCAACCAACTGAGCCACACCAGCCAGGGCCCTCCTACCCCCTTTTTTTAAATTTTATTTTATAGAAAAAGACACATATACACGTGACAGGGGACACTGAGAGTTGAAGTACCTACCTTTATGGTCCTGTCAGCTTATAACCATTCCTGCTGAGAATGTCCAAATCCAAGTCCACTTGTTTAGGGGATCTGCAGCAGATGTAACAGAGCCATTCAAATAACACTTCTGGACCAGCACACAACGTGCTGAAGACCCAGGTCTTTCTTCTCCAATGGATCCCATTTTTAACCTGAAGCAAAGGAAAATTGGTTGCTTGGCATAGTTCTCTTTTAGAGCTAGCTCTATAGGGCACTACTCTCAAAACAGATTCCCAAATGTTTTGTTGTATTTTTAAATATATTTTTTATTGATTTCAGAGAGGAAGGGAGAGGGAGAGATATAAACATCCATAAGAATCACCACTCGGCTGATGCATGTCATACTGGGGATCGAGCCCACAACCCTGGCATGTGCCCCCACCAGCAATCAAACCATGACCTCCTGGTTCATAGTTCAGTGCTCAACCACTGGGCCATGCTGCTGGGCAGACTGTTTTGTTCCCCATGCACTGTCAGCTAATTTAGCAAAGAACAGTGAATGTTATAACCTCTCAATGCAGGAGGTATGCACTCAGCATATCTATATAAATAAAAGCCTAAGCGCCCATCACAACTGAATGGACAACAGGCTGCATGGGGCAATCAGGTCCATGGGGGTAGAGGGCAGTGAGGGGTGACCAGGTCAACAGAGGTGGGGGTAGTTAGGGGCAATCAGGCAGGCAGGTGAGCAGTTAGAAGCCAGTGGTCCTGGGTTGTGACCTAACTAGCAGCCAGACATCCAATGAAGGGTCCCAGATTGGAGAGGGTGTAGATAGGGCTGAGGGACCCTCCCCCCAGCATGAATTTTGTGCACCAGGCCTCTAGTATGAAATAAAAGTAGAGAGGTCAGAAACATCACTAACCATGCAGTTTATCCCAAGAGACCACCATTTCACCCCATCCCTTTGCTGGTGAAACAAATGAAAATATAGGACCTAGGGCTTTGGGTCAAAATGGCAAAAGGAATAATTTGAAATCAGGATGTAAGTGGAAGTAAAGACCTACTCTGTTAACTTGCTATTTTATTTCATACTTTGCCTATCTTGAATATATATAAAGCACTTTTCAGATATTACCTTTTTGCAAGTACTGTCATCTCCATTTTACAAATAATGCAAGCAAGGTTAGAGACTAAATGATAGGCAACATAGCTTAGTGGATGAGATAATGGATGTAAGGACAAAACTGAATTTGAATCTTGGGTCCCCTACATATTTTCTGTGACCTTGTACACATCATGCAATTTTCCTAAGCCTCAGATTCCACGATTCCCCCCACACCTTTTTTTCCCTTTTTTAAAATATATTTTTATTGATTTCAGAGGAGAGGGAGGGAGGGAGAGATGGAAACATCAATGATGAGAGAGAATCATCAATCGGCTGCCTCCTGCATATCCCCTACTAGAGATAGAGCCCACAACCAGAACATGTGCTCTGACCAGGAATTGAACCATGACCTCCTGGTTCATACTAGTAGGTTGATGCTCAACTGAGCCACACTGGCCAGACCTCAGATTCCCTTTCTGTACAATGAGGACAACTACCACCTACCTCTTACAATTGTTAAGAGTGAAGCAAAATATAAAAATTTAATGTTTAATATATTATTTCTATTAACTGTCCAAACTCAACCATCTTAATGAATAGATATGCAGTTATTCTGCCTAAAAATTCCATTTTTCCTAACAATCTTGAAACCGAGAAAGTCACTGATATGCTCATAAGGTCGCTTCCAAATCCAAGATTTGGCATATTTTAAGAAAAAAATTTATTTCTTCCTTTCCCTCATTCCCTACTTATCAGTGAAGATTCCAGTGTAGTCTATATAAAATGACTAAATAAAAACATACTTCCATTGAAAAGAAACTAATTTTTCTTCCAATCAGCAAAGCCTAACTGGAAAACTAGATGCAAGACATGATCTTAGCCTTCTCTCAAGACTTTAAAAATGTACTCACATTAAAACCATCAGCATGGTGTTGCTTTTAATAGAAAATTCTTTATCACTCAATCAAGATGTTTATGGTATTAGTTTCTAGTCATCGCTATGTATATAAAATAAATATAACAGAAAGCATGCATAGAGTCCTTATAAATAAGTATATAGCAAAACCCAACTGAAATGTCTGATGTAACAACTGAGTTATGTATAAGGCTATTAACTTTGGAGGAAATAACATTGTAAGCTACTTAAATGTTCAATGATAAAAGATTAAATAAATGATGGTTATGCACATACATACTATGTAACCATTATAAAGAATGCAAAAAAAATGCAGTCACTCTGTATTTAATCATTTGGAAATCTTGAGTTGAAAAAGTAAGGTACATAATAGTGTATGCACATAAAAGAGGGGAGGGAAAGTATCTCAGGAAGAATATACAAGAAACTGCTAACACTGTTATTTGGGAGGGGAAAAAACTGGCTTAGGACTGCATTATATATACTTTGATCCTTTTGAATTTCGAACCATGTGAATGTGTTACCTATTCAAAAAATAACATTAATTTAACAATACTCGAAAATTATTAAAATTCCATACAGGTGTCTTTCTAATACCTTTTGCCTGTAAGGATAACAAACACATACATTTTATTCAAACTAATGTACATTAAAGAGAAAAAATGGGAATCGGGTGAAATTATACTCAAAGACACTAGGCAAAACATTTTATAAGAAAAGGATATATTAAAAAATAAATGTATTGCTTACTTTTACAAGCTACCTAACTGTATTATACACCAACTAATGCCTGGCCTTCATATATTTTGATCCTCAAAAGCTGAGCCTCAGACTGAGTAGTTCAGTTGGTTACATAGAGTCAGCTGGATACATCAATGTTGTGGGTTCAGTCCCTAGTCAGGGCACATACAAGAATCAACCGTTGAGTGCAACAGCAACTGTAGTCACTCTCCTTTCCTCTCTAAAATCAATTTAAAAAATAAAATAAAAGCCGATCCTCAGTGATTCACAAAGGTCACTGGAATGGTAAGGTATGGCACGAATTTGATGTAGTCTTACATCAAGCTAAGCCCCTGACCTTTTTTTAGTATATCCTAACCTTTTCAGAGCACTCTCACCAGAGTGAGGACATTAAAATTAGGAGCTCTCTTGGAGCTCACTAAAATCATCTGACTTCAGCCCTAACCGGTTTGGCTCAATGAATAGAGTGTTGGCCTGTGGACTGAAGGGACCTGGGTTCCATTCCAGTCAAGGGCACATGGGCTCCATCCCCAGTTAGAGAGCCTGCAGGAGGCAGCCAATCAATTATTCTCTCTCATCATTGATGTTTCTCTCTCTCTCTCCCTCTCCCTTCCTCCTTCCTCTCTGAAATAAATGAAATAAAATAAAAAATATTTTTAAAAATAAAATACAATCATCTGACTTCAGAGTTTGCTGCTTAGTCTCACTGGAAAACCTGGAAGGCTCTGGGCAAAGACAACATCCATCGCCGCTCCCACAAACCAATAAGGACCTGGGCCCTGCAGACACACAAGAATTAAAATGTACTGGTCTGAACTCCTCCCAAGATCTACCTTCTTAGTCAGGGAGGTAACTAGCATTAGGCTAATAGCAACATCTTTTTCTTCAAGTAAAATGAGTCCAAGTGTTTTGCAGGAACACATGCACTGTGTGCATAAAGCTGAGTCTATTGTTCCTATGTCACCAGACTCGGGAAGGAAGACAGACCCAGGACTACAGAAGCCCACATGGAAACAAGCCAGGCAGAGCATTTCACTGCCTTCCTTTCATCTCCACCAACCCAACTGAATCGCCTTATGCCTCACACACACACACACACACTCCATTCCTGTCTTGAAATAAAGGTCTGTCACCAGGAAATGTGGCCCAAATGGAAGAGAGATTCAAAACAATTAGGGGACAAAATTAAGAGCACACCTACCAGTCTATCACCAACAGGAGAGAAAGTGGAGAGACAGGAAGTGGCTTTAAGAAAGGGCCTCAGAACCTGATTGGCTAATGAGTTAAAGGGAGATGCCCTCCTCTTCTACCTTAAAAGGTACTAAAATAACACAAATCCCTCCTTCACCAACTTATCTCTTAATGAACCAATAATGCTACCTTAATTTGCACTTTTTAAGCCAAGTTTCCTTTTCAGTTAATGTAGGTAGCACAAGCAAACACGGGCTAATTCAAGCTATTTTTAAAAATTCTTATATAGATGAGCCTACTGCAATCAATTTTCATTCCTTTTTTCTGCTAAGGACCACTTGAATATTTATAACATCACTCGTGGGCCATACAAAATTACCAACTTAAAAATTAACCTGCTACATTTGGCCAAACTTTTCATTCATTCACCCCTAATGCTTTGGCAGGGAAGACCAAATGATTTCAGGGGGCCTTATGCGATTCAGAGGGCAGTCGTTCCACATCCCAACTTAGGATAATTTCCTATCCTTTGTGACCACAACGTGGTTAATTTATGCATGGTTTCATTATAAACAGCTTAATTCTGTTCACCTTAGAACTTACCCTCAGGGTAACATTCAAGTTAATAGGCTTAGTGGTTAAAACTGGGTGGTTAAGGGCCTAGGCTTTGAGATAAAATTTAGCTGTATAAACAAACCTTACTAAACTAACCCTTTCCTTTCTAGTTACTTATTCACCATTTACTACCCATAGCGCCTACACCTTTGACTTATCAATTTTTTTTAATTATTATTCTTTTCTTTTTTTACAGAGAGGAAGGAAGAGGGATAGAGAGTTAGAAACATCGATGAGAGAGAAACATCAATCAGCTGCCTCCTGCACGCCCCCAACTAGCGATGTGCTCACAACCAAGGTACATGCCCTTGACCAGAATCGAACCTGGGACCCTTCAGTCTGCAGGCTGAAGCTCTATCCGTTGAGTCAAACCGGTTTCTGCTAATTATTATTCTTTTAAATCTTCCTGTGAGGAAGATATGTGCCCTTAACCCAAATCAAACCCAGGACCCTTTGGTCTGCAGGCCTACACTCTATCCACTGAGCCAAAATGGCATGGGCTGACTTGTTAATTCTTTACAAACTTATCATTGTCTAGAAGGTATAAAAGGTTCCTGTTTTAGGATCTTCATTCTCTTGTAAAGTCTCCCATGTCCATGTAAAAATTCAATAAAATTTTTATGCTTTTCTCCTGTTAGTCTGTCTTTGTCAGTTTAATTTTTAAGCTTAGCCAGGAACCCTAAAGGGGATGAGGAAACCTTTTTTCTACCTTATAGTAGCAAATGAAAACCTCTATTGCAGGGTGCTGCACACAGATATTCCAGGATACTTTCTAGCTGCACAAACTGGAATAAATTTCTTAAGACCTCTGAGTACCAATTTTCTCCTCTGTAGCATGGTGCCAGTAATACGTACTGAGGACTTGTAAGAGCTTTAATACCAGCATCATAAATTGTGAACCAAAATTTGGATTTTTGCAGCTTGAGCTCTGAAGTTGCTTGTAGAGCATAACTTTGACCTTTTGGGCTCCGGAATTGTCTGCAGAGCCTCCTATGCTGATTGTACTGCTTGTTAATAATACTCTTTGTACTATAATTGTGTGATCAAAGACAGCCTATTTATTCTACAGGCCTGGCTGAAACTAGGAGTTGATAAATGCTTAATTATATATTACCCATTGTTATCACCTCACATCCTCAACCCCACCAGCTTGATCAGAGTCACCCAACCATTGAAAGTCCAGTTGCCCCCATCAATCAGAAAACAAACGATGTAAATTTATGGTCTTATTTCCCCTAGCAATCCATTTCTTTGGTCAACAGTTCCTTCCAATTCTTACCTTTGTAAACCTAACCTATCCCCTCCATTTTGAACATATGCTTGGTTCATGCTGAAGATGGACTACATGTCCCATTTTGCATATTGTTACCTGAATATATTCTCTAAATTTCTTTTAAAAGGTATCTCTAGGTTTTTGTTTTACACTATTTCCCTAACATATATACATATATATGAAAGAGTTTAGCATGACGACTAATCTATAGTACAAGCTCAATTCATATCCTTCTTCTTTCCTTGCTCATTACCCATTCTCATGACTAGAGGAGATGCAAAAGTAAGTACATACTGTAAATGCTTGCATGAATTTGCTTATACTATTCTATTTGTCTATACATCATACAATTCTTTCTGGATACATCTAAAGCAATGGAAATAAATTTTTGCTGTAAATTCCATATGGTTATAAACCTACACTTGCCCATGCTGTTCTACTTTAGCACTAGCAAGGTTACTTTGCAAATATTCTTCTCCAATGAAAGATGCAGGGGATCATTTTGGAATTCCAGAAGGATGACTGTAGGGCTCTCTGAAATCACTGTGGGAAAACTACTTTAGTTAAGAGCTTTAAAATGCCAAGATAACATATATAGACAGAGATTAACAGAACCTATGTGTTTTTAAGGATTGAAAAGGAAAGCTGCCCAATCTCTAAAGTGGATTCCTGGAGAGGGAAAGAAGCAAGACTGGGTTGCAAATGCTGAAATTAGCTGACTCTACAACCCTCGAAAAGGTATTAAAAATGTGCAGCCTTGAGTGGCTCTAAGTGCTTAGCTCTAAACAAGTGGGATCATCTGCCCTCAGAAAACCTTTCTGACCTATACATTCTACTTGAACAAGATGATCATTCCAGCACCATACGCCAATGCAACCATACCATGTGACAGTGAGTGAAACAGACTCTGTATTTTGGAATCTATTTGTGAGTCCAGAGGCCTAAATATTATTAGACAATTCAGGGGAAGAGAGAGGTGTGTTCTTAGTAAGGTGTTGGATAATAACAATCTCCACACACATTCTGAATTAGTGGAAGAAATAATTTTGATTACATATCTATAGTTACCAAATGATATAATGATTATAGAGTACCACAGATTTAGCCCATTATCCCCAATTCTTTTCTTTTTTAAATATATTTTATTGCTTTTTTACAGAGAGGAAGGGAGAAAAGGGAGAGGGATAGAGAGTTAGAATCCATGAGAGAGAAACATTAATCAGCTGCCTCCTGCACACCTCCTACTGGGGATGTGCCGCAACTAAGGTACAGGCCCTTGACAGAAAACAAACCACATACCTTTCAGTCCATAGGCTGACCCTCTATCCACTGAACCAAACCAGTTAGGGCTATCCCCAATTCTTGATGGTGTCATTATAAAGAAAAACAAAAGCAAAACTCCCCACCTCAAAACACTATTTCAGAAACCCCTTTCATCCTCACTCTAATCACCTCCTATGACAGTTAATCTTCATCTCTGCTGGTCCTGCATTTATATTTCTGTTCATCTCTTTTCCACTTCCATTGTTCCTTGTGGCTCACCTCATTGCATATAATCCCTGACTTTGAGATCCCTGGGACCAATTTTAGGCCCCTTTGCTTTAATCACAATCTTTTTCATCAGGCTTTTTGGCTAACTCCTTCTTTCTTCTCTGAACCTATAATTTCTTCCCCTTCCCATCTTATCCCATCAATACCTGTGCTGATATTTTGTTTCTTTCTTCACCATTCATCAGGGACTGGGGATCTCCTGAAATCTGGCTACTATTTTTTTAAATATATATTTTGATTGTTTAAAGTATTACAAATAGTAGTACATATGTCTCCTTTTTTTTTTCTTATTGACCTCCCCCCAGCCTTCCCCACCCCCCAGTGCATGCCCTCACCTGCCCGCACCTACACACACACACCTGGCTACTATTTTGCTTTCCAAAAGTTCAATAAATTTATGATGCCACAGTAATATGAGCAGTGCTGGTAAATCCATGGAAATGGTATCTTGTTTTAATGTGCTTTATAAATTACAAACACGCAAAAACTTTAAATACTTAATTAATTACAACCACAAATTTAAAGTATTGGATTTTTTCTAATGATTTAAGCTCTTTAAAAAACATAGAAATATACTAATTACAAGGCTAAGCAGTAAAACTCACCTTTACATTCCACAAATTGTGAATGAAAAAGGGTCTATACAATAAACCTGACAAGCTCATGGGACCACAAGGCAGGCCTGACAAGCTCAGTGACCAAAAGTAACCACACAGCATGGTCTGATCAAGTTCCTAACTGGTCAGGTCATGGCAGGTCATCATCCTAGGCCTATGGCCTCCTAAGCAAAGGGCACTCTTTACCTTAAGTGAACTCTGTCCATGGTTTTTAAGCATCTAGGACAACAAACTTTTGAAATGTCAGAGTAATTTTCTTTTCCTAGCCATCAAAGTCACAACCACAGGCATCAGACTCAAGGCCACCAGAGCATAGGACCACAGAACCCCTCACTGTTATCTTGTTCCCTGCATACTATCTCTATGTGCTTCGAATCTTAACTATCCTGTACCCACCAAAGTGTTTTTCCATTTTGCCCTTTACCCAGTCCTGCTATGCTTCCTCCCATCCCCTTAATCTACCACCAGTGGATTTCATGTACCTTCTCTATGTCTTATCCTTTTATTCAAATGTATAAAAAAAACTGCCATTCTCCAGAGAATCTGAGATCTTGGTCCTTGGCATATGTCATCAGTTTACCTCCAGCAAACTCATAAAAATTTTCTACAGGTTTGGATGTTACATTAACAAAATACTTTTTGTTTAAATTTTTATTCATTCTTTTTCCCTTCTCCTCTACCTCCTCTATTCCTCATGTTCCTTTTGCTCCTGCTAGTTTCTATCATTTTATTTTATGTATTATAGGATTTTAGAAATTTTACTAGAAAATATTTTTATACCTTTAGGGGACCCACATAAAAAAATAACTCATCTATTTATAGATTGCTTCAGCTGCCTGAAGTTGCATGATCTTATGTATGAACTACTGTAAATGACTCTTTATCAGGACATGGGTGCTAGTTGCTTAGATATGATACAAAGTCAAACAACTGGTCACTAGGAAGACTCCCTATTTAAAGACCTATTTGTTTAATCTTGGCTTCATAAATTCCCACTTACCATAGGTTTTACTTTTTGAAACGTGAACACTTTCCCAGTAATAATGTACCTGTATTTTAGCTTAATAATCAATTTTCCTGCAATTTTAATATGTTATTCCAGAGTACAGATAAAAGAGAAACTTAAATAAATCTTAGGAATACCACATCAAAATCAATGATACCACTTAAAATGTTCACTTATTAGGATATGAAGTCTTGATTGGCACAGTTAATTCTTCTCTTTAGTTATACTTATTTTGATTAGTTTATCATTTTTGTTAATATTTTTAAATTTATTATTACTATTATAAGCATACAGAAAAACAGGAAAAAAAATATAATGAATATCTCTATGCCTATTACCTAAATCTAACAATTATTTATGTTTTGCCATATTTGATTATTTTGACTGAAGTATTTTAAAGCAAATTCCATATATAATGACCTTTTATCCCTAAATATTATAGCATGCATTTAAAAAATATGTGTTTATTGATTTCAGAGAGAAGAAGGAAGAGGGAGAGATAGAAACATCAATAATGAGAGAAAATAATTGATCTCAGCTGCCTCTTCCACACTCTCCACTGGGGATCAGCCCCAACCGGGCCTGTGACCCAATGGGAATCGAACCATGACCTCCTGGTTCATGGGTGGATGCTCAACCACAGATTCACACATGCTTTTTTAAATCTTAACTACAATACCATTATCACATCTAATAAATAAATCCCTAAAGTCATCTAATACTTAGTCCATACCTACATATCCTCATAGGTCTTTTATTGCTGGCTTGTTTAAACCAGCACCCAAATATCAAATGCTGCCATTTGGTTGATATGCTTCAAAAGTCTCTTTTAATCTAAAAAAGTGTCAAACTTACTATTTTTTTTTTCCTCTAACAATAACTCATTGAGAGAATAGGTCAGTTGTCCGGGGAAATGTACATTTGCATTTTTATGCCACGTGAGTCTGAATATTTTTTCCATGTGCTTACTTATCATAATACAAACTAATTATTCATGTCTTTTGTCCACTTATCCACAGAGATTTTGATTTTTCTTCTGACTTTGAGACAGCTCTTTATATGTCTAGCACATTTAATTCAACTTTTAAACACTGCAGCTTTCCCTTGGGCTTTGACTTAAATTCTTCCACTTTCTTTTTTAAGAATAGTCAAATATGTTATTTTCCTCTGTTTTCTTGCATTGTCTAAATAAAACCTAAAAAAATTATCAATCACTTTGTTATGGCCTGAACTGTGCTCCCCTCCTTCCCCTCCACACACTGCATATGTTGAAGTTTTAACCCTCAGTACCTCAGAATGTAACTATGTTTGGAGGTAATGACTTTAAAGACGTAATTAAAGTGCAATAGGTCATGTAAGTGGGCCCTAACCCAGTATCACTAGTGTCCTTATAAAAAGAGAAGATGAGGACACAGACACACACAAAGGGAAGACCACGCGTGGGAAAATACAGGAAGAAGAAAGCCATCTACCGTTCAAGGAAAGAGATCTTGAAAAAATATCAACTCTGCTGACATCTTGGGTTTCTTTCCAACCTTTAGGACAGGTAAAGGTTGTTTGAGCCACCCACTTATTTGTGACAGCCCTAGCAAACAAATACGCTGTAACATTAATAAGCCATTGAAATTTTTCTACAGATCAATTTCCACAGATGTAAAATGAGGATAATGATACTGTAGGGGTGTTGTGCGAATTAAGACAGTAAGCATTAAATACGCTAGCTGTTATCCTCATGAAGATTAAATGAATAGCAAAAGGGGACGGCGGGAGAGTAGTCTGAATTGGGTTATGAGGCCCCCTTGCGGAGTGCCTCACCTCAGCCATTGAACTCACTTGGCCGGCCGTGAGTCTGTTCCAAGCTCCGCTTGAGGAGGCATCCGCCAGGCCCCTCCCGAGGGCGGGGTCCGTGGCATCTCCTGCCCAGTCTGCCCTCGCGCGGAGACCCGTTCTCTGGGAACTCACCTCCCCGCAGCTCAGGGAGGGCCCTGTTAGGGCCGCTTGTTGGCCCTAGTCTCAGACCTTCCCAGGGGACATGTTTCAGAGTGACGAGGTGCACTCAGCGCGTAGCCCCACCAATGAGCTTCCCTCCGCCCTGGGGAAGAGGGCCTCACACGAGAGCTATATAAGGCCCCCTTACCTATAGGCCTTTTATGGTTAGAGTGACTTCCCACAACACCTAGCGACATGCAAATTTAGATGGGCGTGCCTCCTCTGTCCCTGTGGCAACACCTCTCCGGGACGCGCGCTCGCTCTGAGCGTTCCCGCCTTTTGACTCCAGCCGAACGAATCCTGGGAGAGGGCAGTGACGTCAATAGTCAGGCTCCATGGCGGCGCGGAGGCGGCTGAGGGGGACGAGCGGCAGCAGTCGGGCATCAGGTTCGGAGATCATTGTAGGGGGGCAGAATGCTGGGGGAGGGGGGAGTCAGGAACGGCACGGCGCCTCCTACCCTAGCCCCTCCCCCTTGCGTCGCCCCCAGTCTCGCACTGGGCTGCCACACTAGTTTTGGTAATAAGTTTACAGGATTTCGGTTTTCAGAGCTTTTTTATTATAGAATTGTGGACCTAACAAAGTGCCAGCTCTATTGGGTATATGTCTAATGTCATCCAACCAGAACAAATTCAATTGTAAGATGCATTATTATTTTATGTAATAGTAAAGAACGGAAAAACGCTTCCAGTTGAAACATGATTCATGGTTTATAGGTCATCCGTAAGTAAGATGCAAGCCTCAGAATTGATGAGATCTTTCTTCTCTGTGTTACATATTCTTAAATGCATAGTCCCGTCGAGCAGATTCGGCATTATTGTCATCCTGTGGATTTTGCAGTTGGAGCAACTGATGAGATAACTTCTGCAAGGTCCCACAGCTAAGAGACAGGGCTGGGCTCAGCTGCACACGGACTCCAAAGCGCTTTACTACACGCTATCTCATTCCACCACAGGCATTGCAATGATAGGTATTGGGGGTAACAAGTGAACAGAACCGATCAGGAAGCCAGGAGACGCATGCCTCCGCCTATGAACTCACAAGCGTCTCATGGCTCCCTTTTACTTTACTTTTTTAACAACTGGTAGTCAATTATTGAAAAGGTTGATTTAAGCATCGGCAATGGTGACTCAACCTTGACTCCTGGCTCAATACTGAGGGCAGTAATCTACTCAATAATCTCAGAAGGGCTGTGCAAGTCTATGAGTCCCCTGTGGATCCTCACCTGAAACCATCCCAAATCTTAGAACCCGCCCACACGGAATTTTTCTTGTGATTCTCAAGAGTTTGGGTAGGCATCTCAACTGATCCTTTCACTTTGAAATTCTTTTCCTTTGCACTTCTGATCAAGTCAGCACACACCTTCTTCAAAGACGTTACCGTGGGGCTGGTTAGAGTAATTCTAATTCGGGGAAGCACAGCTGCCTCTGGTTCCAGGGGTGCCTTTCTGGAATCTAAAAGCTATGGCTGCGGTGGGTTTCCTGACTGACTTGTTGGAGCGAATAGTGGTAAGGAGCAGGAGTGGGCAGGCTGGAGCTCTGCTGCAGCTGCAAAGAGCCTTTTATTTTACTTTTTTATTTGGCCAGAAAAGCAATTTTGGAATCGGACTACTCAGACTGTAATCAACAGTTGTCATTATTTCACTGTAATCTTAACAAAACCATCCTAAACAATTTTCTTAAAAAGGCAGTGCTTTTTTCAAAGTAGGATTATATTCACTGGACAGTTTTTCTTTGTTTTGCTTCTCTGTCTGCCCATTCTTGCCCTTAGCTTCTAAAGCAGCCAATGAAACAGACAATACAGAAGACTCTCCTCCTGCCAAGAAAACTCGAAGATGCCAGAGGCAGGAGGTGAAAAAAGAGCCTGTGCCTGGAGGAAAGGCTGATAAAGACCCAACAGAAGACAAGCAAGGTAGGCCTAGGGTAGGTCAGGGCCAGCAAGAGGTCTCTGGGAGGGGTAAATGTGGGGGATATTCTGTTCTTTCAACTCTCATTTCTCCAAGGCACAATAACTTTCTATCTTTTGGCTTTACTGTTTTCTTAGAACCTTTAGTTTCATAATTTGAAACAGATTGAGGCTTGGGCAAATCAGGATTGCTTGGGAAGGACACAGTTAATTATGACAAGTTTCTTTCTAACCAGTTTGATTCCCATACAAGTAGACTTAGTACATGACTATCTTTCCTCAGAGTCTGTGAAGACCTTGCTGTTAAAGGGCAAAGCTCCCGTGGACCCAGAGTGTACCCCAAAGGTGGGGAAGGTGAGAGACTCCTCAACCCATTGATTTCTCAGAGAGCAGAGTTCTGTTGTTATTGGGATTTTCACGGGAACATTGCTAGAATTTATTTCACGAATCCTCACCAAAATATTACTTGTGATTCACTTTCTGCAAGGCTAAATGATGGAGTGGTGGTGTTAAGGATTAATAATCAGGGTGTTTTTAACCTGGTTAACTTATGGGGCTGTCATCAGCTTTCCATACGTCATTCTCTTTTTCAGTTAGAAAATTATATCATTATCAAGGAAAAAAATGAGAAACTATGCCCAGGTATGGCATGAATTACTGAGAATATGTTTTTTTTGTTTTGTTTTGTTTTTTTTAAATATAGTTTATTGATTTTTTACAGAGAGGAAGGGAGAGAGATAGAAAGTCAGAAACATCGATGAGAGAGAGACATCGATCAACCGCCTCCTGCACGCCCCACAGTGGAGATGTGCCCGCAAGCAAGGTACATGCCCCCGACCGGAATCGAACCTGAGACCTTTCAGTCCGCAGGCTGACGCTCTATCCACTGAGCCAAACCGGTCTTGGCGAGAATAGGTTTTTTTTAACTGAGAAACATTTGTATTGTATTTCTGTAATTATAGAAAGGCACCATGTTTGTTTGTTTGTTTTTAAAGTATGTTTTTATTAATTTTAAAGAGGGGGAGGGAGAGGGATAGAGACAGAGAAACATCGATCTACTGCCTCCTTCATATCCCCTGCCGGGGATCTACAGGGGATCGAGCATGCAACCCCGGGTAGGTGCCCTGACCAGGAATTGAATAAGTGACCTCTTGGTTCATAGGTTGATGTTCAACCTCTGAGCCACCCCAGTTTTTATTATAGAAATGACAGCTTATGTATGAAAGAAGATATTTTTGCATTTCTTTCCCTGGAAGATGGATGTTGGTAGTGCTGGAGAATGACCTTTTAAGCCTTATGCCATGTGCCTTATGCCTCACTTAAGATCTCATCAAGACTATGCAAATGTCAGTTTTTTCTTTTCTCTCTAGGCCCATATCTACTGTGAAGGGAATGATGTGTATGATGTCATGTTAAATCAGGTAAGGAGAGAAACCATTCTATTTATGGGAATTTCTTCGTGACAGTTATTGATGACAGTGTTCCAATGCCCAGATCATTAATTCTGGAATCCCTTATGTTAGGCACATGCTCTTTAAAGTAGGATAAAGTTTACATGATACCAAAGTCCTCAATAAGAAGCAGATTTTTAAAAATATATATATTTTCATTGATTTCAGAGAAGGGAGAGGGAGAGAGAAATAGAAACATCAATGATGAGAGAGAACCATTGACCAACTGTCTCTTGCACCCCACACTGGGGACCAAACCCACAACCCTGGCATGTGCCCTTGGCCGGAATCAAACCTGGGACCCTTCAGCCCACAGGCCGATGCTGTATCCACTGAGCAAAACCAGCTAGAGCAAGCAGATTTTTTTTGCAGATTTCTTGTTTTTTTATTGAACCTATGAACTCTCTATTCATATCATTTTGCACATTTCCCTACAGGTTGTTGGTCTTTTTCTTACTGGCTAAAAGGAACTTAGTATAATATGAGAATAGTGTTTCAACTATAGCAATTTTCAACCTCTTTAACCTCCTAACACATAAACTAATTACTAAAATTCAGTGGCATGCCAAAAAAATAAATTTTTGTCCATCGGACAAAAGAAATAGGTATTGATTTGATTCATTCACATCGGACAGCTATTTTGTTGGCTGTTGTCATAGTTTTATTGGGCAATCAAAGGAAAAAGAAGTCAGTGCCCCTGACTAAATAGTCAAGTATTGCATGTTTTAAAAATTTTGGGGGACACATCATTTGAAAATCACTGGTCTGTAATATAAATTGCCAATATGTTTTCCAAATTTGTCATTTGCCTTTTGATTTTCTTTCTGGTTTTATACCTTTTTTCCTTATTGAAGTTTACATTTTTATGTTAAATTTATATATTTTTTCTTATTAACCTTTTCTTCTTTGTTTATTTTTGTTGTTTTGAATAGATAATACATTTGCCTGGTTAAAATATAAATCCTAATTATGTATCTTCATATTTGAACCTATACACCCATCACATATAATTTTAACGGCTACCTAGTAGTCCTTTGTTACTACTTCTTTTACATGAAATATGAGCAGATAGAAAAGATCTTACGGCTCCTTTTTGTTCTAACATCCTATGACTTTACAGTGTGAATAGGTATAGGGTAGGAAGGGGCAGACACTTAACAAAGAATGGTGCCTGGATAACCAGGACTCAACCTTATCACACAAAGTACTATTCCTTATCATGGACTCCTCCCTCTCTTCTCTCTGAGTAAGTTACTTCTCATATTCCTCTTTTAAGATTCTAGTCAGAGTCTCTCTGACTGTCTCCAAGTCATGCCAGGGACTGATGTGCTAGTGGTTTCTGCCTTCTATCCCTTCCTAATATTGTCCTGCTCTCAGCTCATTGTCAAATCTCTGCAGTTGACAAAACAAACCTGAATTAAAGCTATTAAACAGTAAATTGTCTAAACAAGCATAGTAGTTATGGACCTTTGAGGCATCAAAACTGTCTTTATTTGAAAAATAATTATTGAGAATGGATTGGGAGCTGGAAAACATCTGAGATTGGGTAGAAAGTTGTGTTTTTTTTTTTAATTAAATCTTTATTATTCAGATTATTACATTTGTTTCTCTTTTTTCCCCTCCATAGATCCCCTCCACCCGGCTCCCACCCTTCTCTCTACTCTTACCACCCTCCCATTGACCTCATCCATAGGTGTATGATTTTTGTCCAGTCTCTCCCTGTACATCCCTTACCCCTTTCCCCCTGAGAATTATCAGTCCACTCCCTTTCTGTGCTCCTGATTCTATTATATTCACCAGTTTATTCTGTTGATCAAATCTTCAATTCCCTTAATTTTCAGATTCACTTGTTGATAGATATGTATTTGTTGTTCATAATTTTTTATCTTTTACCTTTTCTTCTTCCTCTTCTAAAAGAGTACCTTTCAGCATTTCATATAATACTGGTTTGGTATTGATGAACTCCTTTAGATTTTTCTTATCTGTGAAGCTCTTTATCTGCCCTTCAATTCTGAATGATATCTTTGCTGGATAAAGTATTCTTGGTTGTAGGTTCTTGCTATTCATCACGTTGAATATTTCTAGCCACTCCCATCTGGCCTGCATCGTTTCTGTTGAGAAATCAGCTGACAGTCGTATGGGTGCCCCCTTGTAGGTAAGAACTGTTTTTCTCTTGCTGCTTTTAATATTCTCTCTTTGTCTTTTGCTCTTGGTATTTTAATTATGTGTCTTGGTGTAGTCCTCTTTGGATTCTTTTTATATGGGGTTCTGTGTGCTTCCTGGACTTGTAAGTCTATTTCTTTTACCAGATGTGGGAAGTTTTCAGTCATTATTTCTTGAAATAGGTTTTCAGTATCTTGCTCTCTCTCTCTTCCTCTGGCACCCCCACAATTCTGATGTTGGTACGCTTGAAGCTGTCCCAGAGGCTCCTTACATTATGTTCACATTTTTTTATTCTTTTCTCTTCTTGCTTTTCCAGTTGAATGTTTCCTGCTTCTTTATATTTAAAATTTTTGACTTGATTCTTGCCTACCTCTGGTCTGCTGTTAGGTCTCCGTATAATATTTTTTATTTCAGTCAGTGTACGTTTAATTTCTAGTTGGTCCTTTTCCATCTCTAGTTGGTCCTTTTCCATCTCTAGTTGGTTCTTTTTCATCTCCTCTGGGGTCTCGCTAACTTTATCCAACTTTTCTAGGATATTCTTGAAAAACCTTATAAGCGTGGTTTTGAACTCTATATCCAGTCATTTGTTTTCCTCCATTTCTTTTTTTTGTGATCCCTTCCCTTGTCTCGGCATTTTCACTATGCCAGGAGAACTTCTGTGTTGGATTCAGCCTTATGATACCAGACTTGCAAAACCGCAAAAGCCTCTCTGTTGAGCTTGGGATGGGTGTAGTCTTAGGACTTAAGGGACCACCTTGCCTTCCAGTTGGCCCTGCCCTCCACGGCCCCGGAGACTCACGTGACTGGGTAATCGCTGGAGCGGTCCCTGTGCGCACAGGCTTTCTCTCACAGTGCCTCTAGACTGCTGCCCCTCCGGCTCCCCTGCCCTCCGGGACCATATGAGTCTGGGGCCCCAGGGTTTTGCCCGAAACCGAGGTTTAGTGGAGTTAGAAGTGACGCAGTTGGAAGGGTCTGTCTCCCAATCGTGAAAGCCAGCGGCACAATCAGCAGTTGGTTGGTCCTCTGCACCACCAGATTTCTGATATTTTGCTACTCCCCTAAATTTCCATGCAGTTCTGCCTTTTCATAGTCCAAACTCCCCCTGTATGGGTTTCAGCTGGATCTGGGGTTTAGTGTCGTAGGATAAGGGGTTCAATGCCGTTGAGAGTCTCCGTCTCCCTCCTGCCAGAGAAAGCCAACCAGGTACTTTGGCACCCGCTCTCTCAGCGCGCGGGTCTCCGTACCTCAGCAGTTTGCAGCTCCTCTGGGTCTCTATGAGCCCCTCTCTTTCCTTCTAGTTTCCACTCAGCCAGCTTTCCTGTGGTTCTGGATGATGTCTGTTCAGTCTTTTAGTTGTAGTTTTGAAATTGTTGTGTGAGGCAGCAGTGTAGGTGTTTACCTATGCTGCCATCTTGGATTCTCTCTGGGTAGAAAGTTTGAGGAAGCTTCCACGCTCCATTTTTAATTCCTAGAAATTCAAAGTTTAATATAGAACCTAATCCTCCCTTAAATCTTCACTCTTACAGGAATCTGATTGCCTTGTCCTATGCTATTTTTTCCTTATGGCAATTACTGGCCAAGGAGGAGTCATTGGTTTATGCTTCTTCTATTTGAAAGCCTTTATTTTATGTTTCTATTTGTCTCACTCATCATAGACCAATCTCCAGTTCAACAACAACAAGTATTATCTGATTCAGCTGTTAGAAGATGATGCTCAGAGGAATTTCAGTGTTTGGATGAGATGGGGCCGAGGTAATGACATGCATTTTCTGAGTTGTCATTCAGAAAGCCAGAAGCAACTTAGTGAGTGGCCAAGGATCCTCTAAGCTTAAATTGGTGGTGGGGCTTAAGAGTCAGATTGTGCTTTCTGTAAGTGGGCAAAGGCAGGCATTTTCAGTAAGAAGTTCTCATTGGAAAAACTATGAGCAGCCTGTTGAGAGACAGAACTCTCATAGTGCTGCTCGTGAACTATGGCAGTTAGTAGAAGGTAAATAAGAGCAACAAGATATATTCCCTCAGCCCTTTCGCTTTTTCCTATCCATTTGTTACAAGCTAACCAGACCCTAGAGAACTGGCTTATTACTATTAGAGAACCCTTCTTGGGTTAGGTTACCAATCTTATATGTGGCATTTACTTTGCAGTTGGGAAAATGGGGCAGCACAACTTGGTGGCTTGTTCAGGGGACCTCAACAAGGCCAAGGAAATCTTTCAGAAGAAGTGAGTACTAAGAAATGAGTATAAAAATATACCCTTCTTCTTGGATGTATCTTCTTTAAGAATGTTATAAATGTGATTTGGCCTAAATGTTAATGTCTTTCCACTATAACACACTGTGACTAGAACACCAAACTGCATCCTTAGTTAGTGATTCCATCACCTGGGCCCTTGAAATTGACTAAAAATAGATCTAATATAATTTAGCACATGATCAACAATTTAGAAAATTTGGGGAAAGTGGTATGAGAATATGTAGCTAATACCATAGGAAAAAAGTACTTTTCCTATGGATGGATGAAGAACCTTTCTGGAGTCTCTAGAAACATTTCCTTCAGAGAAAGGGGTTGAATAGGGATCTTTTTGTCTTAAACTTCCAATGGCTTATGTGGTATTCCAGAGGCTTTGGGAAGCCCAAAGGTGCGTTTTCTCCATTTTTATTTATGTTTTGTACCCTTTAAAGCCAGAGCCTTACTGTTTATTTAGGGCTTTAATTTAGAATCCAGATTTATGGAAAGTTGATGTGTAAAAGAGCTCTGTTGTGGGAAATAAAGTTTAGATCCTTATTTGTAAGATTTTTCTCACCATCTTGGACTCTACAGATTCCTTGACAAAACAAAAAATAATTGGGAGGATCGTGAGAAGTTTAAGAAGGTGCCTGGAAAATATGATATGGTACAAATGGACTATACCACCAATACTCAGGTAAACTGACTGCATGTTTAGGAAAAAACTGTTTCCTCTTAACCAGGGTAAAGTCTAACAGAATGACTTAGATCAGGTCCTAAATCAGAATGGGCCAAAGTATCCTGACACTTGCTATTTCCTACCTAAGGAAAGATTACAGTTCCCTCATGAGTTACCTTCACTCATCCTTGTTATCTTCAAGGGACTATAGAATGAGAATAAATGCTTTTTTCTAGTCTCTATTATTGACTAAGGTGCTATAAAATCTTAGCTCCTTTTTCCAGAAGTTTAATGTTACGAATCAAGAGAGGAGTAATTAATAGTCAAATGGATAAAACTACATTTAAAGTTGTATTCACTTCTGGTTTTACAGGGTGGTGCAAAAGTAGTTTTACAGTTGTTTGCATGGAAAATAATACAATAATTAATAAACAATAATACAAGAATAAACTTTTACATATTCATAACCGTAACCTACTTTTACCTCTCCTTCCCTCTTCTTGCTCCTCCCCCCCCTACCCCCCATAGAGAAACTGGAGTGTAACCAGGAACCAGAATGTTGAAAGCTATCCTGGAGAAATCTTAGTCTTAAAATGAGAAGATTTAAGACAAAATAGCTATCTTTACATACTGAATGATATTATATTATGTTTATTTGAGGCTTGTTCTGAGTGTTTACCTATGGGAGGCAGAGTAGGACTAGAAGGTGGAAGTCATATTGAGTACTCTACCTAGGTAATAATGGTATTGGCCTGTGTTCAAACAGAGGCAGATATTCACCTGCCAGTAATATTGTACAGCTAGTCCTTGCAGAGTGCTTAAAATAGATCCTTTTAGGTTTTATTATTTACATTTTGGCTATAGAATGAAGAGGAAACAAAAAAGGAGGAATCTCTTAAATCCCCTTTGAAACCAGAGTCACAGCTAGATCTTCGTATACAAGAGCTGATAAAATTGATCTGTAATGTCCAGGCCATGGAAGAGATGATGATAGAAATGAAATATGATACCAAGAAAGCCCCACTTGGTAGGACTTCAGGTTCTATCCTACATTCTCTCTTCATATTTCCTAGTTCCTTTAATGGGATTTTGCATCACCATCATGATTGAAAACTTGCTGATATGAATAAAGAAAAAGAGATTTGGGGTGAGGGGCTGTGTGGAGGGAGGAGGGTCTATTTTGAAAATTGAAAGGTGAGAGTCTGTATTGGGCAGGGTATAAATGTAATTTACATGATAGGACTTCAGTTATGTAGTCTGATCTCTTGCTGGGTCTGCAGGGAAGCTGACAGTAGCACAAATCAAGGCAGGTTACCAGTCTCTTAAGAAGATTGAGGACTGTATTCGGGCTGGCCAGCAAGGACGAGCTCTCGTGGAAGCATGCAATGAATTCTACACCAGGATCCCACATGACTTTGGGTAAGGCCTGTGCTGTTACTTCACTTTGGAAGTCTTTCATTTCTAAGGAAATGATCATCTTGAATAGATATAGAGCCTAAATGATTTATAGATAGCCTAACTAATCATCTTACAAGTATGGAATGCAGTCTTCTGGCCTGATTACAACCATATTCTCTGACCAAGTGCAAGTTACCAACTCAAGCGAGAATGACTTTAACTATTGAACCAACAAGTAACTATCCAACCACCTTCAGGCATATCACCCCTGATTTCCTGTTCTTTAAGGCAACTATAACCACACACCATTTCTGTGAACTTAAATATTAGGTATATTCATTCCTTTATCTTTGTTGATTCTATATTCTTGTGCTTATTTTATTCCTTCCATTGCTTTATAGAGCTCTGTGAACTAAAAATAACCCTGAGTGGTCTACTGCTTCTAGACAGGACTACACCCAAAGTATTCCTTATTGATAGCCATATATCTTCTTTTTATTTTGTTTTCTTTTTCTTTTTTTTTAATATCTTCTTTTTAGAAAAGCATCCCATAAAGAAGAATTTCAACTCTAGTCTCAAATGTCAAAATCTATATTTTTTATCCTACTCAGAGTATATACATCATATCTCTCTATATTTGGAAGTTAAAATATCTTTATGGATCTCTCTCTCTCTCTCTCCCCCTCCCTCCCCCTCTCACCCTCCCTCCCTCCTTTCCTTCCTCCTTCCCTCCCTCCTCTTTTTCCCCCAACCCCCAGTTTCTTATATATTTTTTCTAAATGACCTATTTTTAGTCATGTGCCACAGATCAGAGACTTATTATGGGTTATATCTCTATCCTTAGACTCCGTAGTCCTCCATTAATCCGGACAGAGAAAGAACTGTCAGACAAAATACAACTACTAGAGGTGAGAGATATGTGGATTGGGAAATATTAAATCTCTTATCCCAAGTTCTTCTTATATTGATTCTACATCTCATCTTGTCAGGCTTTGGGAGACATTGAAATTGCCATTAAGCTGGTAAAGACTGAGCTGCAAAGCCCAGAACATCCACTGGACCAACACTATAAAAAACTACATTGTGCCTTGCACCCTCTAGACCATACAAGTTATGAGTTCAAAGTAAGAAAAATGTTAATTTATGTTCATACCTTTAAAACCTACCCTTCCTCACCCCACTGTTTTCTGGCTACATCTGGTTAAGAGCAAACTTTTGTATAGGACAGAATTTCTATTTACTAGAAATTTGGGAAGGTAGAGCTCTTTCTGATTGCCTTGTGAGACCATTTGGGAGGAGAAAAGTCTGCTAATTTATACCAGAGGCCCTGAAGTTCTCAGCTTAGTCTGGTCTGTTATAGAGTCCATATTGGCCATTTCTTTCCTTCTTTTTTCACAGATAATTTCCCAGTACCTTCAATCTACCCATGCTCCCACACACAGTGACTATACCATGACCTTGCTGGATGTTTTTGAAGTAGAGAAGGAGGGTGAGAAAGAAGCCTTCAAAGAGGACCTTCATAACAGGTCTCAGTTTAGCTTTGGGAAGATATTCCCTTCCCTGAAGTGCAGCTATAGAACTAAGGGAAGGATGGCACAGAGAGCTGTTGGCTTTATGCTTAGAGCCCATGTTTGCAGGAGAGCACCAGAGACAACAATAATAATGGTTTTTCCTTAGGATGCTGCTCTGGCATGGTTCCAGGCTGAGTAACTGGGTAGGAATCCTGAGCCATGGGCTTCAGATTGCCCCACCTGAGGCTCCCATCACAGGTTACATGGTGAGTAGAAATTGAACCCTAGAAGGAGGCACAAAATAAAAGGATATAATAATTTTCTCAGTCCTAGTCCTTTTCCCCCCTAGATTATGATTAGTGGTGCCCTTTCCAAGCATTGAACCAGCTCACTTTTTTTTTTTTTTTAATTTTAGAGAGAGGAAGGGAGAGAGAGACATTGATCAGTTGCCTCCCACACATGCCCCAACTGGGGATCAAATCCACAACCTGGATATGTGCCCTGATGGAATTGAACCCACCACCTTTTGGTGTATGAGACAACACTCCAACTGAGCCATACAGGCCAGGACCCAGCAGCTCAGTTGGAGTGTTGTCTCATACTATGTCCCTCTTTTATTAAATTCCTAAATATATCCATCCTTTCCCCCCAGAAGCAGAGATTCACCAATGCTAAGCTTCTCTGGAACATACTGTGAGGGGAAATGGGAAAAGGTCTCTATTGTGTTTAAGGTTATAGAAACGCAGGGTTAGTGATGTGAGCCTCCCTTTTAACATGTTAAGCTGTTGACGTTGATGTTTATTTATATATTTCAGTTTGGAAAAGGAATCTACTTTGCGGACATGTCTTCCAAGAGTGCCAATTACTGTTTTGCCTCTCGCCTAAAGGATATTGGATTACTGCTCCTATCAGAGGTAGGGCAAGAACACATCTATGATCTCTAGTTTATTATCCCTATTTTTTCCAAAGAAAAGTTTGACCACTGGAGTGGGGAGCCAAGTACAATTTCAATTCCTCTGCTATAGGGGAAGAAAGTACTGATGGGCTTTTCTGTTGGCTTCAGAGCTATCTAATCCCTGGTAGGGAGTGGGTGTTCAAAGATCTTTTGCTTTGCAGGTAGCTCTAGGTCAGTGTAATGAGCTACTGGAGGCCAACCCAGAGGCAGAAGGATTACTTCAGGGCAAACACAGCACCAAAGGACTGGGCAAGATGGCTCCCAATCCTGCAAGCTTCGTCACTCTGTAAGTATTCAGAGCTTAAAGGACCAGAAAACTCCTTTTGGCTAGATAGGGCTCTACTTTCTGTTTCAACTTCTGAACCAGGGGCAAATGTTGACATGCTTTCCTCTATTTGGCAGGAATGGGAGTACAGTGCCCTTAGGACCAGCACATGACACAGGAATTCTGAATCCAGATGGTTATACTCTCAACTACAATGAATTTATTGTCTATAACCCCAACCAGGTCCGTATGCGATATCTTCTAAAGGTTAAATTTAATTTCCTGCAGCTGTGGTAACATTGATATTAAATAAACCAAAGAAGATATCTTCAAGCAAGGAAGTAAATAATGTACTTTTGAACTTTTTCTTATTTTATATAATAAAAATAGTACAAATCTATCACTAGCTTCTTTGGGCTTTGCTTCTACAAGCACATATTTCTTCAGATGTTAGTGTATCTTCATTTCCAGGACCAAAAGTGTAATTCTTGGTATCTCACAGCTAGCTAGCTGCAGGTTACTTAGGATCATGGGAGTTGTTGTTGTTTTATTTCTCTTTTTTAAATTTTTTATTGAAGTATAGCTGACATGCATACAACATTATATGAGTTTCAAGTATACAACATGGTTAGTCAACATTTATATACATTATGAAGTGATCACCATAATAAATCTAGTAACCTTCTGTCACAAGATTACTATGATATTATTGACTATATTCCCTATGCTATATATTAAATCCCTGTGGGATCCTGTTCTTTCACAGCAGAATAACTACTGTGCATTGAGGAATACTAATTGAAGCTATGACTTTTTGTCATTTAATTCAATCTTTCTGCAAACTGTTGGTTATTATTATAAGAAGAATAGAGGCAGCAAAGGCTGAATTGGTTCTTTTTTCCCAATCAGATCTCACTTGCCTTTTTCCCTATTTATCAACTGCACATCAGGTCTCTCACCACTTTGTGTTTAGCACTCAACAGATGTCCAGAATATAGAAACAATTCTTACAATTCAAAGATAAAGACAAATAATCCAAATAAAAGCAAGGATTTGAATGGACATTTACCCAAAGAAGAAATACAAATTCCAATAAGCATGTGAAAAGATGTTCAGCATCATTGGATATTAGGGAAATACAAACCACAATGAGATACCACTTGACACCCACTAGAGAGCTATAACAAGAAAGACCAACAATAACATGTTGGTGAAGGTGTGGATGAATTGGAACCCTCATATATTACATGAAAATGTAAAATGATGTAGCTGCTTTGAAGAATAGTTTGGCAGTTCCTCAGAGTTTCCACATGACATACCAATTCCACTCCTAGGTATGTAACCAAGAGAATTGAAAAATGTCTACACGGTATTCCTTATGTCTTTATCCTTTGAGTGAGGGAGAACATGAGACATGGGGAGAAATAAGGTAAAGTCCCTCAGGTGATTTCTCCATGTAAAATCTGAAATAACAAAATATCCCACTCAAGTCCCAAAATCTCATTTCTAGATTAGAGTGCAGTTGTATTTCTCTGAAAGAACCCTATCAACCCAGGACAACATCCTGCAATAGCCCTGGCTTATCACATACAAGTACTTGAATTCTTAGACACACAAGACCCTTAACCCTTGTTTCACCTATAGAAAGAAAGGGCCTCGGGAAACTTCTTCTTCCATAGGACAGAATTACAGGGAAATAAGAAGGTGCTAGAACTTTTACTTAAGAGGATCACAATCTCTGGTAAGTCTGTAAGCGTAAGTAAAATCCTCCCCCTTTCAACTCATTTTAACCTTTGTGAACTTGAATTTGAAAGATACATTTTATGATCTCTTCCAAGAATGCAGATGATCTCTGCTGGTGTCTCAGTGGTTGAATGCCAACCTATGAACCAGGAAGTCATGGTTCAATTCCTGGTCAGGGCACATGCCCCGGTTGTGGGCTCGATCCCCAGTGTGGGGCATGCAGGAAGTGGCCAATCAATGATTCTCATCATTGATGTTTCTACCTCTCCCTCTCCCTTCCTCTCTGAAATCAATAAAAGTATAATTTTTTAAAAAAAGAATGCAGATGATTGTGCTGACTTATACTTGCAAGCCACGTAGCTAGCTGCTGCTGCTCCGGCAGAGACTGAAAGCCAGTAGATTCTGTCTGCTCTCAGTGCTCATCTGGGCAGTTAGTGCTGAGTACATGGGATGGTTTCTCTAAGACGAACCTAGTGTTTTTCCACTTCTATCCCAGTTCCTTCTAAAGGCCCTTACTAGGGGCTCTATCGACTTTTCCTCCCCTAATTTTTTCTTGACCAAGTGAGAGGTCTCCAGTTCAGTGCTGGCCAACATCACTTTCATTCCTCCTCTAGGCAGAAATGGTATCTTGGGCTCCCGGGCCCAGCAAATGACACAAGAATTTTAAAGCCTAGTTTCAAAGAATATCTACTAAAGATCTGGTTTACTTTCTTGCAATTCTAGTAAAAATTCATCTTAAATCCGAAAAGAAACATTATAACATCCATTTTCTTCCCAGTTGGTCCAAATCCACATAAAAATTCAGGCAAGACTGCACTTGAAATTTCTTGATACTTTATTTTTATAACTTTGTCAAGAAAGTTTCCACCATTGTCTTCAGGCTTGCACCTCTAGCACAAACAGCACCTCTGTCTTGAGTAATGCATCTTCATTCCCAGGACAGAAAGTATACATTGCCCTGTGTGTCTCCCACTGCAAGCTGCACGGTAGAGTCAGGCCCCAACCAAGGTTCCAGGCAGCTCACTGCCCCTTCGCACCGGAACAGGCCCAGCTACAATGAACAAAAAAGAGGGAGATGAGAAGTGCAAGCCTAGGGCCTCCTTACTACCTGGTTCTTCTCTCACATTCGTGCTTTTTATTTAGAACAGGTTAGTCCCATATTGCAAGAAGGACAGAAGAAAATAGAATTTTGATATTTTGAACTTTCTTATCCCAAGTTTGCTCCCTTGTGACATCCTTTCAGCCCTCCTTGCATATATGCACACTTACCAGTTGCATGCTGGGTCTTTCCCACAGCTTAACATCTCTGTCCTTCGAAGCTGTTACCAGCAACTCAGGTAGCACATGAAGGGCTGTGACAGAGCCTGAGTGAATCTTAGAGAGGAAGGGGAGATGTGTGGTGAGTTCTCGTGGGCCCTCCTTAGTCAAGAAAGCATCAGGATCAGACCTAGATCCTTATCCCCTGTATTTGTAACCCTTACCTCAAACTCACCCTTTTACGTTGCCATGTCTTTAGACATGGGGTTTTTGGCCAGTTCTCCATGTCACTATTCACAGATAAGTCTGTTTCTGAAGTTTGGGTTTCAGGCATTTGTACTGTTTTCTGCCAGATGTTACCTGTGGTCCATTCTCCTTCAAAGGTGCATTTGGCTAGGTTCCACAGCATCCCATCAGAGCTGGCACACAAATACGAGGACTCTGCCATTTCAAGGGCAGCGTTAGAGACAGATCTCAGTCTTAAGGGTCCACCATCCTCCGCTAGTCCACCTCTAGATTCCTTGGGTCCTCCCCTCACCACTCACCAGATTCAGGTTTGGCCTGAGTTACTGATATTAGAGTCCCACTGGGATTCTCTAAGTTCAGATCAAAGTCCAGGCGCTCTTCAAACTCTCCAGACTCCTTTTGCCTCTGTGAAAGAACAGGTCATTTTGTTTATAGCCTACTTGTGTCACTTACCCTGGCCCAGATAAAAACAACTGTTTTCTGGACTGGTCAAGATTTTTTGTTTTTTAATTTATTTCAGAGAGAAAGGGAGAGGGAGAGAGAAATAGAAACATCAATGATGAGAGAGAATCATTGACTGGTGTCTCATGCACGCCCCCTACTGGGGATCAAGCCCACAACCTGGGCATGTGCCTTTGGCTGGAATCAAACCTGGGATCCTTCAGTCCCTTGGCCAATGCTCTATCCACTGAGCAAAACCAGCCAGGGCTGGTCAGGATTTTTTTTTTAAACTGTAACCCAGATATAGTAAAATGCATAAATCTTAACTGTGCATCTCAATGAATTTTTGCACATCCATGCAATCATTGCCCAGATCAAGACATAGAACATTTCCATCATGTTGAAAAGCTGCCTTCATGCCTCTTCCCAGTCAATACCAGAGACCTCTACCCCAAGTACTAACAATATTCTGACTTCCCTCACTATAAATTAATTTTGCTTGTTCTTTTAAAAATATATTTTATTGATTTTTTACAGAGAGGAAGGGAGAGGGATAGAGAGCTAGAAACCTTGAGAGAGAATCATCCATCAGCTGCCTCCTGCACACCTCCTACTGGAGATGTGCCCACAATCAAGGTACGTGCCCTTGACTGGAATCGAACCTAGGACCTTTCAGCTCATAGACTGACACTCTATCCACTGAGCCAAACTGGCTAGGGCAATTTTGCTTGTCCTTAAGCTTTATTTAAGTGAAATCATATGATATGTACTCTTTTGTGTCTGGCTTCTTTCACTCAAAATAATATCTATGAGATATGTCTGCATCATTCCAGATACTAAGATAGTTGTAAGATACAACAAATGCAATTAAGAAAACACCTAGATTTATGATTACTTATGATTTTCTTAAACACTAGAATTTTTTTTGTATCAATGAAATCTTAGAGGGAAAGTCAGTATACAATGTATTTAAGTATACCTGCTCCAGTTGAAGGAAGAGAAGGAGATTTGGAACCAACCATCTTTCCTTTTCTCTTATCCTCCATCATGGTCCCAAGGTTTTAAAATATTGGTTCTGGACAAATCTTTATTTTAACACACACCCAAACAGGACTTACTAAGACAGAAAGAATTCCAGGGGCCATTGGCTGCAGGGCAAACACACCATAGTCCTGGTGGGTAGACAACATCATAGGATGTTCTGTGTAGGCATGCCTGTTTTACAAAGAAGAAAGAGGCTGAGCCCAGAAACACCTGATTGTAAGACCCCAGTGCTTGTTCTCAGTCACACCCAACCTCAAGGTAACCACTAACCCCTTTTCCCTCTTTCTCCAGCCTGAGAGGAAACTACCTTTTGTATCTTACCAAATTTCAGAGGGAGCACCCCCAGGCTTCAAGTGGAATAACTGCAAATCTGCCGTAGCCAAGATGAGGGAGTGGCCATCAGGGGCCAGGCCCACATCTGTCAGGAACCCTAAATCCTCCTGCAGAACTCGGTTCAGGCGAAGACTGTAGCTCAAAAAGGCACATGGGAAGAGAAAGAGCCTACTTTAGTCCACCTCTCTAAGGCTCCTCAGTGAAATAGAAAACAAAATGTATTCTCTTCTCTACAAATTCTAGTCCTCATTCTGTTTTTATTATATCAGTATTCATTATCATCGTCCCCTTACTTGCTCAAACTAGGAATCTCTAACATTCTTGCCTTTTCCTTCCCTCCCGACCTCCAAGTGATCAGTAAGCACTGTGGATCCTACTTGTAGCACATGCTTAAATCTGGCTCTCTCCTTCTCACCCACACTGTCCCTGGTCAGGACCCACATCATGTCTTTCCTGACTATAGCAACTGCTATAACAGTGGTCTCCCTACCTTTAACTTCTCTCTACTACTATCCATCCTCCATACTGCTACCCAAGTTATCTTTCTAAAATTCAGATAATTATTCTGCTCAAAATTCTTACCACCTCTACAGCCCAGCCTGTTTATCTTCTCAATCTACCCAACCTCCCACCAAGAACACAAAGATTGGCTGTGCATACTCAGAATACACAATGCACTCTCATAGCTCTGTGCCACTTGTTAATGCTACTTCCTCTTCCTTCAACTCCATTCCCTTCCCTTATTGGTCTAGAAAACTCCTACTCATCCTTTAAGGCAAACCTTAAATAGCAACTCCTATGTAAAATGTAAATTTCTCCAATTCTGCAGCCCCAGGACATATATAAATATATTTATAGATATTTATTGTAGCACTAATCACTCTGAATACTGTTGGCAGTTTACTTATATGCACACTCCTCTACTGTGAGCTCTCTTAATTAACACAGTTAAGTTGATACTGCTTGGCCCAGAGCTTAGCATAAAGTAGGCTAATTAAATTGAGATGACTGGGAGCAGAAAAGTCCTAGGGACTTTTTTCTGCCTAACAACTAACATCCTATTGACCTAGTTCAAAAGGAGAGGGGCAGTGATTTGAGTAAAATCCTGGACATAAGGAGACTACTGTTTCTACCACATTAACCTGGCTGCTTTGTTTCACCTGAAATTTCTGGGTGTTGAATCCCTCTGCAGTTCCACTTGCCATTCACTGACTTTCTCATCAGAACTGACAACGACCAAGGTGCTTGCCGAGTACCAGATTAGAGCACTGATGCGGCCAGGAGCCTGGTGTGTACAACTTCATTTCAGTATTTCTGAGAAGTTAGGATTTACCCTCTTTCCACTCCCAGGCACCTATGCAACCTCCAACCCAGGCCATTAAATACATAGCAGGGGCAGAATTCACATACACAATGAACTGAGAGTGCCCAACTCACCTGTACTGTGGCCACCGCCTTAGCTTCTTGCCATAAGGTTAGTTCTCCAGCTTGATTCCCAGACACTGCCAGAGAACCATCTGGGGCCCAGGCCACAGCTGTGATGGCTGCAGGACTCCTAGGTATATTTGCCTCATCTGGAGAAGAGAGCAGTGGGATTCATTAGGAGCTGGACCTCTGCTGGGATACAAGAGGAGATATCGGGCTACCCTTGATCTTCTTGGTCCGTTACAAACCCTCTTTAATACCTTTCCTCTCTCCACATCTCACTCACCTGCTTCCTTTGGTACCTGCCAGAGCCGTATGGAACCATCCTCTGAGGAAGTCAGCAGGAGGCCTGAGGCCTCTGAAACAGCTGCTGCATTGATTGGGCCACTGTGTCCCAGTAGGGTATGGGTTTGAAACACCTAGGAAGAAAGGATGGAGATGGGACAATAGGGGATGGACATACAAAAGGTTATCCCGCTATACCTTCTCCACCTCCCCCACCTGTCCTTTCAGGAAACTCACCAAGAGCGGATGCCACAACCGTGTGAGCCCATCCAGTCCAACAGTCACCACCAGAAGCTCTGACCCAGGCTGGCAAGCTGATACGACACAGAGAATGAGTGAGAAGAGAAAAAGAGGGGACATGGGAGAGAAGGGAAAAGGCAGCAGGGGAGGGAAGGTGGCTGACATCTCATCACCTGCATGGGGCTCCAGAGCAGCTGCACAATGGCTGATGGGTCCTGAGTGAGCAGGGATGCTGGTCAGCTCCACTCCCTGATGATCCCACACTTTCAAGGTTCCATCCCGGCCCACAGACACCACGTGCTCCTCCTGCCCCAGAGCAGAGTCACACTAAGCAAGACATGGGAAGTCCAACCCCACCACAGAGCTCTGGGCTGAGCACAAGGGGCTTAGAAGATTTTAACGAGTGAGGAGAACTGCGGACCAAAAGCTGGGGGGGTTCATGGCTGCAATCCTCTCACAAGGTCATAAATTAAAATGCTGTGTTTTCATGCTTGCCCTCCCTTCATACCAACTCTCAGCCTCAACACCCCAATCCTGCTCTAATTCAGGCCCAAACACCTCATTCTTTATATCCCTTTGTCTTTGGGGTTAGATACGCAATGCATCTGGTCTCCCAAAGCACCCTTGGCCTTCCCAGACGCCCCAGGAAATTCTGTACAGCCTTCTCACCACGGCCACTACGGTGCTGACAGCACTCTGATGACCCAGGAACTGACCAAGCTGCTGTCCCAACTCTGGGTCCCACAGCCCGACAGAGCCATCACTGGAGCAAGAGATCTGCAAAGTTAGAGGAGAGAAAGAATCGGCATCCCTCCAGCATTTTTGTATATATATAATGGAGGGCAGTACACCTTGTGACAAAGAGCATGGCTATCCTGGATTCAAATCCTAGCTCCATCATTCTCCAGCTGAGGCAAATATACCTAGGAGTCCTGCAGCCACCACACCTGAACCTGAGGGCCAATAAAAAGGCTTAAAGATACCCCACTTCCACCCTGTACAGCTGCCTGTACGCACACCAACACCCTTCTCCCTGAAGATGTTAGTGTGAGACCCATCTTCTGCTCCACTCAGTTTGTGATGGGGGGAAGAGGGGGAGGCAAGTTCATCTCTCTGAGCCTTAGGTTTTTATCCAACTAGGATAATGACAGCTTACCTATCTGCCTCGATTGTTGTGAGGCTGATGTATCTATAGAGAAGGATTTAGCACAGCTGCCAAGTACACCATGAGCAATGAATAAATAGTAGCTATTGTCCTTGGTATTAACATACAGTCAGTCAACAAATCTAGACAAAGGTGAAAGGTCTGCAATGCCAAGGGAAGGTGTGGCTGCCTAGAAGCTGGAGAAGGACAAACTATGGATGATGTCCGTTCTGTCTTTTAGTTGTAGTTTTGAAATTGTTGTGCGAGGCAGCAGTGTAGGTGTTCACCTATGCCGCCATCTTGGATTCTCCGAAGGACAAACTGACAAGTCTATTCATGTTACTCTCTCCTTTCTCATTTCTTTTTAAGAACATGAGGACTCTCCATTGAAAAACTAGGCTTTCCTAACCTCGAGCGTTGCCTTAGAACAAAGAAATAACAGTAGCACCCTTTACTGCAGAAATGGGGCATCGTAAACTCTTGGGAGACAGTTTTGTGTTCTTGTCAAGAGCAGGAACTTGCTTATCAGAAAGTTTACTGATTCAGCTTTATCACTTCCATGCCTTTTATCACTTCCATGGTCCTTTAATCTATCTGAACTCAATGTTCTTCTCTGTAAAACAGATGATAGCAGTACCTACTTTACAGGGCGCTATAAAGATTAAATGCAACAACATGTGCAAAGAGCTTAATCCAATGCATGGCACATACTCACTGCTCATATAAATGTTAGCTATTACTATTTCTTCAAATATATATTTTATTGATTTCAGAGAGGAAAGGAAAGGAAGAGAAATATAAACATCAATGATGAGAGAGAATCATTGATCAGCCACCTCCTACATGACCCCACTCTGGGGATTGAACCCACAACCTTGGCATGTGCCCTGCCTGGAAATGGAACCATGACCTCCTGGTTCATAGGTCAGTGCTCAACCACTGAGTCATCATGCCAGGTGTTAGCTATGACTATTCTAATCGGGTGTCAGGAAATGATCAGATGGGGAGTGTTGTCCTCCCCCTGGAACCCTGCTGAGCTTTACACCCTTCTACTCTTCACTCACCAGTAGGTTGTCTTTGGACCAGGCGCAGCCAGTGACCCAGTCACGGTGACAGGCAGAAAAGGAGTGAATCAGAACAGGGGCTGTGGGTGTCCTCACATCCCAGCAGAGGAGACTCTGGATAGGTCCCAAAAGATGAAGAGTTAGGACCATGGGAGGGAGGAAGGAACACCAGGACCATTTCAGACAAGAAGTTTCAAGGAGAGAGAGAAAGTATTAATGAAGGAATGAGGGCAGATCAAGCAAAAAGCTGGAGGAAGCAACAGAAATTGGGGTGTTCAAGAACCGGGGTTGGAGGGAGAGTGGCTCACCCGATCCCGGCCTCCGGTGGCCAGGCGGTACCCATCAGTGTTGAAACTACAGCAGTTTACGGGGCCCATATGTCCCCACAGTTCAGTGGCACAGGGTAAGTGTTCTGCCTTTTGTGGCAGTGTCAGCAACTGCCGTGGCCATAGCCGCACTGTGGAATCCTCTGCAATGGAAAGAGGGAGAGAGGAAGAGTCCCTGAAAGAGGAAGCAAGACTAGCCCGCAGGCCAAAGACAAAGGCAGTCATGGGGACTGAGGGCCAGGACTGAGGGCACAGCTCCAAAGGCGGGAGGAGTGATCCCAGGCGATACAGAGGCACTGGACAAGGGTCAGTCATCACGTGAGTACACAGGATAAGATGCTAGCCTCTTCCAGCCCCGGCTCTGCAGGTGTCTCTCTCTAGCTCCCTCCCGAATCTCTAGACCCTCCCCTTTCTAGTGTCCAGTGTCACTGGGACCAAGCCTTCTACCGGGAGAGGACTGAGGCCACTCTGCATTTTCACCTCCATATTTCTCTCATCTCCTGAGGGAAACCCATCCCTTTACACAGTAAAGTCCCCCACTGGGCAGGAACTCAAAGGATCATAGAAACTGCAAAGAGGTCCCAGAATCAGAGTTAAAGAACAAGAAGAAATGCTCTAGACCAATTGTGCAAGATAAATGCATTTAAAAGGACTTTTAAACTTGTAAAAAAAAATGTGAAAAATGTGTATGTGTTTTCAGTGATTCACAACCCTGCCCACTTCCCAGCAGTACCTGAAGCAGAAGCCAAGAGTTCCTGGGAGGAGGCCAGGCCCAGCACGGGTTTCTGGTGTCTGGACATGAGCCAGAGGGACTGAAAGGAGCTCTCCTTGAGGGCCCAGCCCTGCAAACACCCATCTTCTGCACCATTCACCAACACCTCAGGGCTTAGCCAGGCCAGTGCTGTCACTGCCACATCTAGTGCTTGGCACAGAGCTCCCTGAGAACCTAGAGAATGAGAGAAAACAAGAGAGGAAGACACTTGGAAAGGAGGGGGTCTCTTTCCAAAGGCTCAAACACCCTATCCTTTCTTCCTTTGTACCTGAAGGTATTTTGTAGATCCTGATGCCATCGGCTCGGTATCCAACAGCCACCTGATGACCATCTGGGCTGAGAGCCACGGAGAGGGCCGGAGAGAGAGAAAGGGAACCCAGGCACCCACGGGGCCGACCCAGAGACCCGGACCACACCTGAACCTGAGGACCGATAAAAGGGCTTCAAGACACCTCACTTCCACCCCAGAGTTATAGCCACCCTGTTAAAGGCCTCCTTCCAAACAGTTTTCTGAGAGCTGCCTGTATGCACACCAACACCTTCTTCCTGAAACTCACACCAGCCAAGCTATCTCCACAGCCTCCTCAACAAAGGGCCACCCTCAACAAACATTCCCTGCCTTTGTCACTCCTTCCCTGGAACCCACTTCCAGCCCTCTGACGCCTGACCTTGCCATCCTCTCCAGCTGTCAGTAACTGGCACCCAGCACGCAAGAAAAGGGCAGCAGCCACAAAGCCATGGTGGGCAGGAAAGGCAGCCAGCAGTGACCCCTCCTGCCAGGCCCACAGTTCCACCATCCTGTCCAGCCGGCCCACGGCCACAACCCGCCCAGGCACATTGAAGGCCAAGGTACAGACAGAGGCTCCTGGAGTTCCCAGTTCCTACACAGGGAGGTAGAAACAGAAATATCAGGGATGCTCTCAACACAGCCCAAAGTAACACAAAATGTGGACATCCATCATTCCCTGCCTCTGTGTTCCCCTCCCCAGGGCCACACTGGACCTTCTCACCTTGGTGACTTTGAGTCCGTTCACCCAGAAGAAGCTGCAGCTTCCAGCCCAGCTGCCTATGGCTATCACCTGCCCCTCTGGGTGAAAAGCAACACAATTCACGGGCTTGGGAGAAGTGTGCTGGGAGGCCAGCTGCCCATGGACTGTGTCCCACAGCTGGAGGAGAAAGAGGGGAGGAAGACAGAGGCTTGAATCCCTCAGTCCCACAGCTCCAGGGACCACTTTGTCCAGTCCCCACCCTCAGGAGGAAAGGCCTTTCCAGGCCAAGCAGTCAGCAGCCTCTGCCATACTGACAGAGCAACCTCCCAGGCTGATGCAACACTTAGGGCAACTGACTGCCACAGAGCCCAGGCATTACCTTTAGGCACCCCCCTAGGCACACAGTGGCCAGCAGCCGACGGTCTGGGCTCAGGCAACAGCTGGTGATTTGGTACTGGTGAGCCTTGGTCTGCAGCACCCTACCCCAGGGAGACAGAGTCAGGCCATCTGATTACAGGCTTCCCCTCTTCCCCCGCCTCCCTGGGCTTCCCACAAATAGGGAAGGCCCCCACTCTTAGACATGGAAGAGCCCTTACCGACAACCATGCTGCAGGTCCCAGAGCTCCAGGAGCCCGTCAAAGGCAGTAAGAAAGAGGGAATTGTCCGAGAGGAACGAACAAGAGGAGATCCCATCACAGCCGCTTACCAGAGACTTCTCCTCCTGTGAGAGTGAGCAGGGAAGTGCGCTCAGAAGACTCTCTCGAACCCCCCTCTCCCTCCCACCATGTCCAGTCAATCCAAGTCCCAAACAAAAAGGATATCATGGCAAGAAGGGCTGGCATCCCTGGCTCTCTATATTCTCTACATAAGCCTCCACATGTGGCTCTCTGGCCCCACATCTGGAACATCTGCTAAAAGTTCAAAGCTTTGGGCCCCACTCCAGACCTAGGCCAAGCTCAGGTCCAACTAGAGCCTGGTAATCCAAGTGACCCCACTTGGGGTCACACCTTGTTCCCAACTTATACATATCCCTAATCAGAGAACACTTTGATGGATCTGGGTAGGGAATGGGTGACTGTATGCAGACATATTGGAGGTATGATATGGGCAGAAAGATGAGAGGCCCACCTCTCCAGCCTTTAAGTGCCCTCTGCTGCAACAGTTCTTGAAATTTATAGGAGACCTTCTTCCCCATGTTTTTGCTCAGGTTCCTTCTCAGCTAACCTTGAAAGCCTGCTCTTCTCTGTCTAATATCCTAAGGTCACTGTACAACTTAGCTCTGATCTATGAGACACGGCTATGTTTTGGTTCCTCTTTACTTGCTATGTCTCATCTTTCAATCAAGGTAACCACTAGGCAGGCAAAGATAATGTCCTAAGCCCCGTGTTTCTTGCAATGCTTATAACAGTGCCTTGAATGGAAGGTATATGGCAAATATTTGCTGTGTGATTGATTTTTGCCCAAGCCCTTTTGATCTGATGTGAGGGAAGTAAAGTTGCTGAATCAAACAGGATGGCAGCAGGTGGGCTTGGCCTGTTGGGGTCTCAGGACAGTTTGTGAGGTGGTTCTGAAGGTAAACTGCTCCACCTTGAGTGTCATACCTGCCAGGTTCTCAGGTCCAACAGGTAAACGGTCCCACTGGCAGTGCCCACAGCGGCTCTTTGCCCACTCGGGGAGAAGGCCACCACTGTGGGGGATGAGGAAATTGCCAAGGACAGGCTGGAGCTAGAGAGAGACCAGGAAGAAAGGGAGAAAATAAGGAATGAGGGGAAGGAAGCAAACAGGAATTCATTCCTGCATTTCTATGCCTGGGTTCCCCTCTCCAGTGGTAACTCTGGCCGATCTCTCCTTTGTTGTCCAATTTCAGAAAGGCTGCAGATTGCTCTTAGGTGGGCTTCCAGAGTCTGAGATTAAATTTCTTACCTTTGTTGGCTTCCCATGGTATGGGGTCTATTAAGCCATTTTAGCATGTGGTGGAGGTGCCATCGCTGGGAAAGCTGGGGGGCCTGGTGGCAAATAGGAGAGTCCAGAGGCTGGTTGGCTGCCTGCTGAGGCAGGAGCAAGGGGTACTGACTGAGGATTGGAGCCTGCTGCTTCAGGAAGGTGTGAAATGCAGCGACATCAGCCTCAGGAAGCTGTTGTTCCTCTTCAGGAACTGAGGAAGCTATGGATGGAAGAGATGCAGATGGAGGAGCCAGCCTGGACCGCCATGGACCCCAGCACCAATACATGTATCTAAAATAGTAAGTCTCAAAGTGTGGCCCTCTGGCCCCACATCAAGAGCATCTGTTAAAAGTACAAATCTCTGGGCCCCACTCCAGACCTTGGCAACCAGAATCTGTGGACCCAGAGCTCTTCATTTTGAACACGTTTCCCAGGTAACTGTATACCCATTAAGTCTGAGAACCTCTAAGAGATTTAGGCAAAAGGTCTCTTGAGACTCGCTTGCTCATCCTCTTGACATTTCCCACTTGGAATGGAAATTGGACTGTCCTTTCCATGACACCTCCCTCTGAGCAGGCCTCCCATGAACACTCCCAGGAGCTCCATATCTCAAAGAAGAAGCCACCAGTGACCCATCTCACCATAGAGGGCATGGGCTTCCAGAAGCCGAGGGAGCAGACCCAGTTCCAGGTGTGCAGCCACCACATGGAGATTGGTGAGGAACTTTGCGAGAAGGCCGCGGTTCCCGCTCTGGAGCTGAGGGGACCAGAGTAGATTCGAAGGGCAGTTTTAGAAGCTGGCGAGGGGATCTTGGACCTGCCTGAGTGGCTGGGACCTAGACTTGGGATCTGGGACCAAGGACCCAAAAGAGGAGGGCAGGAAAACCAAAAGGAGAAAAATAGAGGGAGTTTGAAGGGGCAATGGCAGTGGTGATAGACATAGTCAAAGGAGAGAGGGGTCTCAGAACTGGTAAAGTAGGTGCTGGGGAGAAGGTGCCTGTGGGATGTGGGGACTAACCAGGTGGTAAGGCAGGTCTCCCAGAGCCTCGGGGGGGCAAGTGCGGAAGGTGCCTGAGGCATCAGGGTCGCAGGTCTTCCAGAGCTGAGCTGGAGGTCAGAAGAAGGACACTGAGATGATTCAGCCCTGGCGCATCTCCAGAGATCGCATCCTTCAGGCTACAGCAAGCCATCCACCCGCAGAGGTGCTGAGGAGGAGGCCAGCCCAAAGGGAGCGGCAGTGCATGGTCCTAGCTTTGGGGCCAAGGCCCCACACTCAGTGCCCCTGGCTTATTTGAGCCATAGTTACCTGCTATGAGGACGTGTGCCGTGCTCTCCAGCTCCAGCCTCTTCCCATATCTACCTTTAGCTGCTATCCTCAGGGGCCCGGCAGGGAGGCAGAGCCGGGCACCAGGCCGCTCCAAGGGACCCTCTCCTAGCAAACTGTGTGTGAGAGAAGGAAGGAGAAGAAAGAGAGGCCTGTCAGTGAGCATCCTGGCACAGCTGTGAACTCCCATTCCCACCTCAAATAGTGGGAAGTTAACCTGGGAAACAGGTGTCAGTGGCTATGCAGAGGAAGGGTAGGGTGAAGAAGAAACCACATGGGGTTCTGGTTCAAAGATGGGAAGACACAGGAGATCAGCTGGGTGCAACTGTACCTGCGCACACTCTGGACGAGGTAGGCAAATGGCCCCATAGGGTAGGGGCCCCCACTGTTCCCAGCAGCCATCACTTCTTCCCAGGTCTTGGTCCCTCTGGGAAGAACCTTCCATGCACTCAGTACTCCATGCAGCTGGTCCACAGTGAGACCTGAAAAGGCAAGCTCTCTGAGGCCCCACCAAACCACAGTGACCCCATCCTCAGGATACCTAGTCCTTCCTTGCACTGCTTGAGAATACCCCAGTTCAACCAAGGTCATCCAACCTCTGAACCCTCAGCCTCCCAATCCACCCCAAACACTGACCGCTACGTGTGACCCCAAGGGTGACCAAGGCTTGGCAAAGTATGTTAGGGTCATGCTCTTTCTCCAGGGTGCCCAGAATATACTGCAGCAGCAGGGGGACAGTGGCCGGCAGGGTGCGAAGTCTCTCAGACACCTGGGAGAGGAAGAGACAGGCCAGTCAGTGGGGGGAGAGGAGGGAGAGCTTTGGTTGTAGGAAGGGGAGGGGGCAGCAGGAGAAACCATGGGAAGGGATGAAAGGGAAAGAAAAACAGGTGAGAGAAAAGCAGGGTTGAGGGAAAGGTGATCAAAAAAAGCAGGGTTGGGGTTGATCAATGATGGCAAAAGATGAGGCTGGGCAAAGGCGAGGCATGAAAATGAAAGAAGCTGAATGGAGACAGGGAGGTGGGATTAGGACTTAGAAGATGAGCAATGAGGGTTTACATCCTCAACCAACCTGCTCATAGAGCGTGAAGAGCCTCAGATGATCGGTGACCAAGCGCAGGTAGAAAGGCAGGGCTGACCCCCGCTTCACCAGCAGCAGCCGCATCTGATGAGACTCAGAAGACTCAACATGGGTACTAGACAGCCTGACCACAGCCAGCCCTCTGCCCCCTGCTCTCCAGTCCAGCACAAAGCCCACTGCAAAGTAGCCCCTCCTCTGAGAATCCCCAGCAGTGGAAAGATCCACGGACGGCATCACCTTGGGCACAGTCATCCCTTCCCTATGCTGTTCTGCCCAGCCAAGCCCTTTTCTGGGATTCCCCTGTCAACCCCACCCCATAACCACAGCTTCACTTCTCCCCTCACGGATAGCCCTGGAGAGGCCACTTGCCAGGGAAAAGGCTGGGGAATGAGTTATTTTATTAACACCTTTCCCTTGCGCAGGGTTCCTGAGAAAATGAAGCAGCAGCTGGTCTGTGTGGGGCAGTTGGCTGCCTCAGCACCCTGGTCCTCACAGCTCCCAGCTTCACCCCACACACCCACCAGCCCTGGCCTCAATCCAACCTGGTTGTTGAAAGGCGACTCATCCAGCCGCTTCCCATACAGAGCCAGCTCCTCTCTCACCAGCCGGGCCCGTGCAGAGGGATCCAGAGGCCCTAGGGCCACCACATGGGCATCTTGGCTCTGCTCCAGGGTCTCCCCCAGGCTCGAGTCACTAGACACACTCAGCACCAGGTGCACCGACTGTGAAATTTGGGCAAAGAGTATGGAGGTAAAAGGGAAAGAGAACAGGGTTGGAGAGGCTCCTTTCCTCCCTGCTGCATCCCACCCCCATCTCCTTCTCATACTCACCCGGGGAAGGGTCTTTGGGATCCAGTCTGAGATCAGCTGCCCATGCTGGTCCACCAACCTGTCAGCCCCATCGATAATCAGCACCAGACTCTGGCCAGACTGTAGGGACTGAGTAGACTTGGGCAGCAGCCTCTGCTGCAGCTCCCACACCAGGCCCCTGAATGTGTAGGGGAAGGACCAGGGTCAGCAGAGAGGGAGAATCAGGGGTGGCAGCATGTGGCATCAATGAGGCAGGGTTAAGGGGAAAGATACACACCGGTAAGTACTGGGGAGGGCACTCGGCTCTTGCAGTTGCCGATGCAGATAGGCACAGAGGCGTTTAAGCAGGGTGAGGGCAAGACCCTGGTCAGGGCGAGCTCCTGAGAAGTGGAAGAAGACTAAGGGGGCCACCTTGGCCCCTTTAGGAACCTGCAAGGCTGACACAAGGGACGCCTGTATGAGAACAGAAAACATGGTCACATTTTACATGCACAAGCTCCCACCTCCCCAACCCTCCTCAGCCCACATAGCCCACCCTTGCTCCTGCCCAGGACTGAGACTCTGTACCAGGAAAGCGGTCTTGCCCTGTCCCGACTGCCCGGTCACCAGGCTCAGCCTCCCTCGGTGCAGGAGCAGCTGCTGCACTGTGTCCTGGAGAAGGCGAGGTCGGGCAGAACTCGGGGGGCACTGCAGCTGCTGAAAGGTGGCCTGGACCATGTCATCATCTGGGATGGACACTGACTGCTCCAGCTGGACCCCAGGCTGAGGGCACAAGGGGCAGTGACTATGTTTCCATGCCCTCAGGACCCCAAGCCAAAGACTCACAGAGCTCCCACAAAGTTACTTCCCACCCAGGAGTAGCTAGACCACCTGACGCCCTCTCAACTCCCCTGGCCGCCAGTGCTCCTGCTGACCTGTAGGTAAAGCTTCTGAATCATGCTCCATATATCCTGCAGAACCAACTGCCCAAACTCCTCCAGCCCCCCAACATAGGGCAGGCCTGCGGCCACACCTCCCCACTCACAGGGGTATCTGTGGGCAAAGCAAGCACAAGCGGAGTTACAGAAACCTGGATCCCTTCACCACATTTCTCTGGGCAGGGATTCTCCACCTCCCTCAGCTCACTTGTGACAGGTAACCCCTTTCTGTTTATTCAGGTAGCTCTTCAGTTCTGAGATCCGATGTACAGCCTCTTCAGACTCAGGAATAAAGTCAGGTTTCCAGGCATCTGGCACAGAGCTGACACCAAAGAAATCCCAAGAGTAGACTCAGACCCCAGCCTCTCTCCACACCACCCCCCTGTCCCTCTCCCATCCCTCCATCAGATCTGGCTGTGTTTCCCTGAAACTCCTCAAGGGGAGCTCTCCCTACTTCAGCTCCGAGGCTGAGCTGGTGCAGCAAAAGCAGCCCTCCAAGCCATTTCCCTCTACTAGTTGCCCTTCCTCTACCAGTACTCTGACTACAGGGGGAAAAAAGACATGGCCAATGAGCCTGTCTGGCCTTCTGTGGAGACCGAGGTCTGGAGGCCAGAGAAGGTACCTGAGGAAGCTGGAATCCCGGAAGTAGATAAGTGCTTGGGCGGAGGGCTGCCGACGGAGGCCCCGATCCAGGAACTGCATCATCTCCATCTCTGTCACAGAGCGACCTGAAGGGTACTGTTGGGCCTAAGGGAGAGAGCAGAGAACTGGCAGGGCCCAGTTCAATATCACACTAACCCTCCCCTGCGATCTGCCAAGACCCCAGAGCTCCTTCATCTCAGGAATGTTCCTCCCCGTCTCCTTCCAGACACAAGCCAGTAAAATATAACTAACAGCTAATACTTACTGAATGCCCATCCTATATTGAGTATTTTTTATAGACTAGCTAATTCTCATATAACACTGCAATGTGGATGTTTCTGTTTTTCTTTAGTATATGGGGGAATTGAGGCCAGATTAGAATAAACTACTTCCCACATATAATGGCTGAAAGGAGATCAGCACCCAGATCCAACTGATGGCAAAACCTAAACAGAGCTATCCTCTTAATTTTGCATCCCACAGACAACCCAGAGGTACTTCTCAAAGGAACTATCCCATCTAGGTCCTGGAGGCTCACAGAACCTTCTGCCTGTGTTCCACTTCCAGTCTCAGGGACCTGCCTGTGCATAGTCCCAGGGTTCTTGACAAGCGATGGCTTCTCCCCACTCCTGTCCCAACCTTTGCTTCCTCCCCAGACCCTGCTCCAACCTTGTCTGCCTTACCCAGCGGAAGTGAGGATGGTCAGGAAGGTTGTAGGTGGGGGGAATGTAGCCATAGCGGGAGCCCAGAATCCCCACAAACAGCTGCGAATTCTCCACCTCCCCGAGGCACACTTCCAGTTGTCTGCAGGCACATATCAGAAAACACAGGCACAAATGTGAAGACAGGGCCCTGGCTCACAACTGAGCAGCAGCGGAAGGCAGGCTGCTCATTAGCATCCAAGGAGCCATCCACTACTCTCAGCCCTCAGGCATTTTTGCAGCTCCAAGCCTGCCCACCATATGTCCCTCATCCTCCCCTCTTCTCTGTGGTCACCACACCTGTTCCTACGGGTCTCCTCCTCAGTGATGCCCCAGCGCAGGTCGATGGCGTGAAGGCTAATGCGGTGGGGGGCCGCTCGGGTCTGCAATGCTGGTACCACAGACCTCAGCAGCATGTCCCGCTCCCCATGCATATCCCGGAAAGTAGAAGAAATGAAAATCCGGATGCTGTGCCATCTGGGGGTAAGCAGAGGGCATGTAAGCAGAGGGCTGGGCTTGATCTAGGGATCAGCCCCACACCCCAATTTCCCAGACACAGCTGTGATCACCCTTCAGCACAGAGCATGAGCCAGGTACGACAGTGCGGGGGGAGCGGGGGGAGCGGGGGAGGAGAGCGGGGAGGGTTGGGGGAGGTGTCCAGCAGACCTCCAGAAAATAAACTGCTTGTAGCCCCAGCTGCAGAGCCCAGGAAATTAAAGCCCACTTGCTATTTTTCAAGCACTCTTTTTCTGTCAAATAATTATTATTATGCACTTACTATCTGCCCAAGGAAAGCTCAGGCACTTGAGGTAAGCACAATCTTTATCTCCAGTTTACTGATCAAGAAATTAAAGCTTAAAATGTGAGCAACTAGCTCAAGATTCAAGCTACTGTTTGGCAAAGTCAGAATGAGAAAGCCAGAGCCCATGCTCCTAAGCCCTCTGCCTGAACCCTGGCTGCATGCTGCCTGCCTCACATTCTGAGCCCCTTTCTCCACTAGAGAAAGGGACATGCTCACAGTCTGACGATTCCCTGTGTTAGACAAACCCCTGTCTGGGAAAGCAGACACACAGCTCAGTGAATAGAGCAAGAGCATCTCAACAGCAAGAATTTCAGTCACCTGAGATTCTTCAGGTCGTGAAGGTAGCCCTTCCCAATTCACAAAAGCATGAAACATAGACTGACCCAGGCTGGGAGATAGGAGACAAGGGGCTTGGAGTATTCTCTTCCAGTGGCCGGATAGCTAGGGCTTCTGTCTTTCCTGGGGGAGGTGGAATTTTGAATATTTTGTCCATTTGGCCCACATGTTCTAGAAGACGGGAGGCTCCACGCTCTGCAATGAACCTGAAGCAAACAGTGACCCAAAAAATGAGAGCAGAATACCACAGTCAGAATCAGCAAGGTCTTCTAAGGGGGCAAGGGTTAGGTCCCCCAGTTATCCGGAGCTCCTAAAGAAAAGGACCATAAGCAGTGAATTCAGGCTTAAAATAAATGAGGGTGTGGATCCACAGGACTGAAGGACAAGAGAAAAACCTAGTTCTGGCCCCTTCGTGCATAATTATCATAGGCTTTCCATAGGGCCAGGGGAAACGAGGCTGAGTAAAGGTAGAAAGATGAAGGCCATCTCAGTCTGAGCTTGATCAGCTCTATCAGCCTTAAAAGCTCCCTGAGGAAGGGGGAATTGCACAAGGCTTCCTAACAGGAGTTGGGGCAATGGATGTCATCCAAAGAAAAAGGCAGGAAAGAAAACATGTAAATAAGGAGGCTAAGCTTGGAGAGAAAATAAAAAAGTAAAAAGATTTCTGTAAATTTGACATAAATAAATAATTTTAGCATTGGCTTTCCTCTGGATCAAGAATGAAACAAATAGAAGTAATGTGACAACTCTTGAGTTGTTCACTTAAAAGCAAACAGTACAATCCCCTATGTCCCCTTTTCCTACTAGATGTATTACAAAAATGATGGCTGGAGCTGGAGCAGTCATGTTGTACCATGAGGTGGAAGCAGAGTATTTGATAGTGGTGGAGCAATAAGACAGAAAGTGTTGCTGCTATGCCTAGACAGCTGTAAAAGAGGAATTCATTATTATCTTCCTTGGAAAAAGAAGTAAATGGAGTAGAGACCACAGATCTCTAGAAAAATGCTCTAACAAACTCCCAAGCCTTTTAGTGCCCAGCCTGTACTCACTTCAGTATCCCATCAGTACAGCCTGAGAGTGTCACATCATTGGGATTCAAATCTTGTAATCTGGCAAAGGAAGAAACCACTACCCATCAGAAACAGTGCTAGGAACACAATAACTATCCCCCTCCCCACAACATCCTAAGATAGACACCCCGCCTCAGCACTTTTAATGGGGTAATGTGCTAGGCTGGGCCTAGGGTCGCCCTTCACAAATGGGTATGAGCTAGGCTGAATACTTCAGAGAAGTTTCTTGCACCTGATGTCAACAGACCATAAGAGGAAGAGCTGGGGAGGGTCTGGTGAGAGGGAGGGTCCACACTTACGGTAGAGATTAAATATGGATCACTATCTACTGACACTGGGAAATGAGAATGAGCACCCTTACGTGTCACATGTCCTTCTTAGGAGAACGCCAACAAAGAGGCACTTGGAATTCACATGCTGCCAGAAAAGCTGTTTGGCCTTGTTTATCAGTTTCTCATTCAAAATTTGGCCAAAGACAATGACTCTGTCCACCTGGAAGATAAAAGGGGAGGGGCTGAGACCAGGGAACAAAGGAACAGAAGACAGGCCAAAGCGCTAAGGACAGCAAGAGATCTCTGAGCACAAGGAGAATTCAGAGAATTCTGAGCACTAAAGAAAACTGCTTCTCCTGAGAGCACTTCGGACCAGGCAGCCGTTATACCCTGACCTGGAGGGGCATCAAAGCGGAAGTTGGGGTAGGGGCAGTGGTGTGGGTAATTGGCTCAGTTCCCAAGAGCTGGTTGCCAAATATTTAGGAATTTTGTGAGCCAGTTGTGAAACATAGCCATTATTAAATACTCAACTGTATGAACTTACAATTAAGTAAATTATATTAAAAACAAAGGTAATAAATAAAAACATATCACTTCCTAATTATTTTATTACATCTTACCATTATGTAGTCTTGATCTTATTTACATGTACTTTATCTGTATTGTGGAAAATTATACAATAGTGTGTATGTGATACTTAACCATCTCTTCCCAACTCTGAGTTCACTGATATCCTGAAATCAGCCATGGAAGGAGAATTTACACCATAGAAATTAGTAAATGCTACTAACCAAGACTTATTTTCCCAGATTGTACCAGCATACCATTGGTTAGGAAATTATCAGCAGGGAGCCGATCTGAGTACTGCACTTAGTTTGAAAGGTAGCTTTGAGGAGTGAGATACACCAGTTGTGGAGGAATAGGGGGGGGGGGGGGGGAGGGAAAGGTTTCTCAGAGACTGGGCGGTACTCACAGGAACCCTCTGTGCAGCCAGAGACAGCAGGTATTTCCCCAAAGTATGGAGGGACCATTCATATTCTCCAGCTAACTCCTGAAGGAAGAAGGCTCATGTTATGTGGTTGCCTGAGAGCTGATCAGTAAGCAACAAACACCGTAGTCAGCTTGGGAAATCTTCCGAACTGCATTTACTAGTACAAGCCTTTCTCAACTTTGCAGGCTGTTCCCAGGCCTGTGACCATTCACATATTTTTGCAGAGCAGGGGTGGGTGGCTGACCTGGACTTGAGCCTGGAGTTCGAGGGCAGTCTTCAGGATACCATCTTCTGCATTAATCACTGCAGGCTTCAGAGCACCTCTTCCGCACAGCAAAAGATCCGCGTGCTCCGCCCGTGCAATCATCATGCCCATCAACAGCAACACATAGTTCAAGGGGGGCTGATGGGACAAGGGTTGGGGTGAAACGCTTTTAAAACTACTCTTGTCTATTTAGCCCTGAAGGCCAAACACCTCCTCTGCTTGTGGAAAGAGACAAATTCCCAAGTTAGGAGGGGCCCTTCAGCAGCCCTCAGGAACAGCTGCCCAGGAAGAACGTGGATAGAGGCCAGGACTCCTGCCCAGAATCAGTACTCAGATGTAGGGAGGTAAAGTGAACATTTTGGTGGCAGAAATTTAGAAAAGATTATGTACCAGCTAATTGTGAAATGTTAGAATTATAATTCACAAACAGGCTTGAGATCACATTCTAGGAATTGTCCCTAGGGACCAACGTCTGACACTGGGAAGCAAATACAAGTCATTTCTTTCAGTTGCTTGCTTGCTTACGCATGTTTGCTTGTGAGAAACAGGTCTGCACACAGGATATCTCTTGGGAGTCCCAGCATCCTAACAACCTCCTATTTTTAAATGTTTTTTACCCCTTCTGGGTTGCTCTTGGGACAGATCTTGTCTGCATCAGCATCTGTCAGATAGACCAGGAGGGTGCGGCCTGGCAGCGGGGGCAGGCTGTGCTTCACGGAGAGGTTCACAGCTGTCTCCAGGGCCTGTCGATATCGAGCCAGCATTTCACTGTCATATTTCCATTGTCTGCAGACAGGAAAGACACAGACACAAGGACTTAGGAGTTTCTCTGTTTATCACTTTAAGGCAGATGGGGAAGATGAGAACTGGCCACTTAAGTGTTGACTTCATCCCCACTCCTCCCCCTTACCTTCCCCCCTATCCCCCCCCCGCCACCACCTTCCAGAGCCTGCCCCCACTGCCAGGAGAGAAGATAGGGACAGAGCTTCCTTTTGCTCGAATTCTACAGGACTCCCCTAATCCATTCTTTGAACTCATTTGCTACGCTTAACACATCAATCCATACTTGCTTCATGAGGCAAGATTTAACTGCTACATATTTTTTACTGTGTTTTAAAGAGCAAATTCTACTACCTTACTCTGCAAACTGGCAGTTAAAGTGGAAAGAGCCGAAACCGGTTTGGCTCAGTGGATAGAGCGTCAGCCTGTGGACTGAAGGGTCCCAGGTTTGATTCCGGTCAAGGGCATGTACCTTGGTTGCAGGCACATCCCTAGTAGGGGTGTGCAGGAGGCAGCTGATCGATGTTTCTCTCTCATCGATGTTTCTAACTCTCTATCCCTCTCCTTTCTTCTCTGTACAAAATCAATAAAGTATAAAAAAAATTTTTTTAAGTGGAAAGAACTGAGCATTCATTCTACCTTTCCAATACAATGGCTATTACAGGGTAACTAAATATCTTTAGTTGATGAGGCAAGTTCTTTTTAAAATTCCAACTGATAAATATGAGGAATGATAGAAAACCTCCAACTGCTAATGAAACAATTGGTTCAGGTAAAGATCATCAATGGATGAACCATTAACTTTATAGTGGAGAGAGCAGGCTGTCATCACCTAAGAGCACTGATCAATCTTAGCCTCTTAGCATCACTATGACTGGGACCACCAGACTTTTTGTGCCTCCAGATCCTGTACCCTATTAGGAAGCAAAAAATGTCTGATAGTCTTTTTTTTTTTAAATATATGTTTTTCATTGATTTCAGAGAAACAGAAATGGAGAGGGAGTGAAAAAGAGAGAAACATTGATCAGTTGCCTGCTGCACACCCCTTCCTGGGGATCGAGCCTGCAACCTGGGCATGTGCCCTGACGAGGAATCTAACCAGGGACCTCTTGGTGCATGGGATAACCCTCAACCAACTGAGCCACACTGGCCAGAACTTTTCCTTTTTTCTTTTTTAAGTCTAATGGTCTTATTATAGTGTATAAAGAATCACCTATGAAATAGTCTTATAAGAAAAAAAGTTAAATCTGAATTATTTAAGCCTTTGGAGTTAATGGCCAGGATGCATGCAAGAGAGGAACAAGTTAGATGATATTACAAGGAAGTAGAAGAATCTAGAATGTGGGACATTCTGTGGGGCCCCTAAACCTGGTTTCTACAGCAAGTCATGACATGAAAACAATTAAAAGAGATTTAAGAGACTTAATAACCAAATATAATGTGTATGCCTTATTGTTTGAATCCTAATTTGAATAAAGCTGTGAAATATTTTTGAGACAAGTGAAAATTTTTAATATGGATTAGATAATCCTATATAATAAAAGGGTAATATGCAAATCAACCGAACAGCAGAACTACCAGTCGCTATGATGCACACTGATCACCAGGGGGCAGATGCTCAACACAGGAGCTGCACCTGGTGGTCAGTGCACTTCCCAGAAGTTCAGAAGCTGGGTTCATGGTTAGCAAGCACAGCAGTGGTGGCAGGAGCCTCTTCCAACTCCACTGAAACTTAAGCCATCAGTCAGACATCCCCTAAGGGCTACCAAACTTCCAGAGGGCACATGCCAGATTTAGGAACCCCGCTGAGTGCACAAATCTCGTGTACTGGGCCTCTAGTTTTAAATAAAACCATATCTATATACAATTTGGTATCCACTTTTTAAAATTTATATTAGCATCATGACCATTTTGGCATTACATTTTTTTGTGTGAAAATACCATATTTTATTGGTCACACTATAACTCTGCCACATGGGTCTACTATCATTCACTTCATTGCTCTCCCAATGTTGGAACTTTCTATCCAATATAATAAAAGCGTAGGTAGTGTCACCCCTCACATGACACCCTCACATGATGCCTTTGTGCAATGTCATCACAAGAGGCTGCTCACACAGGGGAGGCAGGGCCTGGTGGCCACTCTGCATGGTGAGGCCTGGGGGTCCCATGGCTCTATGCAGCAGAAGCCAGTCCCAGTGTCTCTGCCACCTTGCGTGGAGTAGGTGGGTCCTGGCAGAGGAGGCAGGTCGTGGCAGGGGAGGGCAGTTCAGGGCCATCGGACTGGCAGGGGAGAGCAGTTGGGTGATTGGGCCAGTAGAGGAGAGCAGTTCAGGGCCATTGGGCCAGTGAGGGGGCAGTTGTAGGCGATTGGGTGGCAGGGGAGCAGTAAGGCATCAATCAGGCTGGCAGGAGAGCAGTTAGGGGCAATCAGGCAGGCAGGCAGGTGAGCGGTTAGGACCCAGTGATCCTGGATTGTGAGAGGGATGTCCAACTGCTGGTTTAGGCCTGATCCCAGTTAGACATCTCCCAAGGGATCCCAGATTGGAGAGGGTGCAGGTGGGTTGAAGGACAACCACACCTCTGTGCACCAGGCCTCTAGTAATTGGTAATACCAAGAAATTTTTTTCAATTTTGTTAAGTATATTAATGACATTCTGATTATATAAGAAAATGTCTGTTTAAGAGATACATGACAAGTACAGATGATGAATTTTATTTGGCATTTGTTTTTAAAATCATCTTCAAAAATAGGAAAAAGAAAAAGAAGAGAGGGGTCAGGAAAGGAAGTGTGGTAAAATGTAGATAATTACTGACTATGACTAACAGTTCTATAGAATCCATTGTACTATTCTCATTACTTATGTAGATGTTTAAATTTTTTATAATAATTTTTAAGTCTATAGAAGTCAGTAGTTTCTACCAGTATTTTCCAATAAAATTACAGTTAATTAAATTAAAATATTTTTATTTCAACATTCAATTAATACAAAAATTATGAATGAGGTATTTTACATCCTTTTTCATACTGTCCTCAAAATCCAGCACATCTCAGTTCCAATAAGCTGCATTTTATTTCAAGTGCTCAAAAGCCACCTGTGGCTAGTGGCTTCCTTAATGGCCAGCAAAGGTATACTGTACACTAGGCTGGATTCTTAATGAACCATGTTCAACCACTGGTCACTGATTCAGGATATTCCTGGCTACCAAGTTCTACCAAAAAAATCAGGTGATCCCTGCCTTTGCCTTGAATGAAAATGAATGAAGATACTATTGAAGCATCTGAAAGGACAGGGTGCTGGGACTTAAGACAAATTTCATGTCTGCATTTGAGCCTACTTGATGATAACAATATATGTATCAAAAGAAAAACAGATGCCACAGAGAAAAAAAAAGAAAGAAACCTGAACCAGAGCAGAAGCAGAGAAGATCCTAGCATCCACAAAGAGAAAGTGAGATGCTATACAGACTCACAGAATCCATAGAAACCAATGAAACAGCAGGTTGGAATCCATGTTGCTCAATGGGCTACCAATGCTTTTGAGCAATACAGTCCGTTCCCAGTACTCCAGGTCCTTTCAGCTTCAACCCTTTGAGACCCCATCCTTTCATGATAATCCATTCTACTTACACACAAGGTCTAAATATTTTGTTTGTGCACTTGCTTTTGCATGTTCTCTCTCTCTCTCTCTCTCTCTCTCTCTCTCTCTCTCTCTCTCCTGCTCTCTCTGCTAGAAAATATTTTTTTTAATCAAAGAAAGAAGCCTCAAACTTATGCTCTTTAAATAAACCCATAATCACTCTCCTAATTTAAAAAAAAAGGAAACCAATGAAACAATCACAAAGAATAAATTTTGTTTCATGATATCTGTATAGGACAATGTTAAAGATAAGTTTTGCTGTGCAAGAGATGATTGGAATCAGACAAGTCTAAGCCATTGGGATGACTGACAAGCATGTGTTCCCAGATGCTCCCAAGCCTTGTTAAGTTGCCCATCCTTTGCTTCCACATAAACACACACACACACACACACAGCCCCCTACCTGATCCTGTGTATTCTCAGCTGCTCCCGCTTGAGTTGCTCATAAAACACCGGCACCATCATTGCTGCCCGAAGTTCCTGACGATTTAGATTTTGAAGTTGCCTTCTGTAGTGCCGTCTCTTGACATTTTTTAAATGTCTAGCCATTATCTGCCTCATCAGTTGTGTGTTGGAAGGAAATGGCAATTCTGTGTGGCAACAGGTAAGTACCTGAGTCAGGCAGTTTCTATTCTCTCACCTTGTCTTCCCATCAATATTTGTCCTGCATCCCAACCCTTGAGGCTGGCAAGCATCTGACCTCTGCCCACCCCAGACCCTGAGATTGTAAGGCAGTGCTTCTGCCTCATCTATGCTCAGACGTGAGAGACAAACAGGAGATGGAAGAAGAGATAATACCTTTATTTTTTAGTTGAGCCTCAAGGTCATTGATGGAATCATGGGCATTAAGAAATCTGAACGGAAACTGCCGACTGTGGATCACGGACTTCTGTAAAGCAAGGGAAGGGTCTGAGTATGGGAGGCATTTAGGGGCCTCCAGAACCAGGAACTTGAGATAACCGCTCTAAATTTGTGGGAAGGTGAGGAAAGACAAGATGAATATTAGAGACAAGATACAGAGAAAGGGGGAGAAGATTAAAGAAAAATGAAAAATCTATGTAAGAAGATGAGAAGAAGTAAAAAAAGAAAGGAGAGGAAATAACAGAAGGAGCTCTTTGTTTATATCAAACTCCTTCTGAAGTCAGTTAAATCACAGAAGTGCTTCCTCCTGGTAGATCAGAAATAAAAAGGAAAATTATTTTTTCTTTAATTTATTGATTGTAGAGATAGAGGAAGTAAGAGAGGGAAACATCTATTTGTTTTTCCACTTATATATGCATTCATTGATTGCTTCTTGTATGTGCCCTGACCAGAGATTGAACCCTCAACCTTGGCATATTAGGACAATGCTCTAACCCAGTGGTCAGCAAACTGTGGCTCGCAAGCCACATGGGGCTCTTTGGCCCCTTGATTGTAGCTCTTCCACAAAATACCACGGCCAGGGTGAGTCTACTTTAAAGTGGCATTAGAAGAAGTTTAAGTTTAAAAAATTTGGCTCTCAAAACAAATTTCAATTGTTGTACTGTTGATATTTGTCTCTGTTGACTAATGAGTTTGCCGACCACTGCCTTAACCAACTGAGCTACCCAGCCAGAGCAAAAGGAAAGTTCTTATACTCTAATTTCTCAAAGAGTTAATGAACCCCCAGACCTATATCCCCCATCCTATCTGTATCCCCTTACCTGCCCACATGGAAATAGCTTAATGGCCATGACCTTCACCAGCCACTAAGAAAAGCCCAGTTCCCAAAACTGCAACAGCATCTCCACACCCACCTTCCGGTTCCCTGCCCCTCACAAATACCGCTTGTTGGAGTCTCTGCAGTACAAGCTCGTGGTGGTGGACACTGATCCCAACCCGCAGCAGGTTGCACAGATTCCGAAGCATGGCCATGAAAGGAAGCTTCCCATTGTCTGCAGAAGGTCAGAAGGTCGGGCAGGGGTGAGAAATGGCAACAAAAGATAAGTGAGAGAGGTCATAAGTCAGAACAGGAGAAACCAAGATGGCAGCATAGGTGAATCCCTAAGCTGCTGCCTCACAAAACAATTTCAAAATTACAACTAAAAGACAGAATGGACACCATCCAGAACCACAGGAAAGCTGGCTGAGTGAAAATTCTACAACTAGAAGTAAAGAGAGATACTCACAAAGACTCAGAGGAGCTGTAAAAAGCTGAGGTAAGGAGACACACTCATGGAGAGGATGGGCAGAGGAGGCTGGCTTCCTCTAGCAGGAGGGAGATGGAAAATCCTGATTGCATTGAACCCCATTTCTCACTGCACTGAACCCCAATTCCAAGAGAGACTCATACGGGAGAGTCTGGACTGTTGTGAAAAGGAAGGAGTATAGGGAAACTTAGGGGAGTCGCGAAAGACAGAGGTCTGGGGTGCATGAAAGTGCACATGAAAGTGCACACACAAAGTGCTGACTGCTGATTGTAGCACTGGCTTTCTCTAGTGGGAGAAAAACAGAACCTCCTAAGAGCACTGAAATCCAGGTCCAACTGCACTGAACCCCAGTTTCAGGCGAGACTTGAGGACCCAGACTCATACAGGTCCCTAGAGCACACGGAAACTCAGGGGAACTGGAAAGGAAGAGGTCTGGAGGCAAGCACGCGTGTGCAGACACAGCTGATTCTTTTTTTTTAATTAAATCTTTATTATTCAGATTATTACATTTGTTTCTCTTTTTTCCCCTCCATAGCACCCCTCCACCCAGCTCCCACCCCTCTCTCTGCCCTTAGCTCCCTCCCATTGATCTCATCCATAGGTGTATGATTTTTGTCCAGTCTCTCCCTGTACACCCCTCACCCCTTCCCCCTGAGAATTATCAGTCCACTCCCTTTCTGTGCTCCTGATTCTATTATATTCACCAGTTTATTCTGTTGATCAATTTTTTAATTCACTTAATTTTTAGATTCACTTGTTGATAGATATGTATTTGTTGTTCATAATTTTTTGGCTTTTACCTTTTTCTTCTTCCTCTTTTAAAAGAGTACCTTTCAGCATTTCATATAATACTGATCTGGAGTTGATGAACTCCTTTAGCTTTTTCTTATCTGTGAAGGTCTTTATCTGCCCTTCAATTCTGAATGTTAGCTTTGCTGGATAGATTATTCTTGGTTGTAGGTTCTTGCTATTCATCACGTTGAATATTTCTTGCCACTCCTGTCTGGCCTGCATCGTTTCTGTTGAGAAATCAGCTGACAGTCGTATGGGTGCTCTCTTGTAGGTAATAAACTGTTTTTCTCTTGCTGCTTTTAATATTCTCTCTTTCTCTTTTGCTCTTGGCATTTTAATTATGATGTGTCTTGGTGTAGTCCTCTTTGGATTCCTTTTCTTTGGGGTTCTGTGTGCTTCCTGGACTTGTAAGTCTATTTCTTTTACCAGATGTGGGAAGTTTTCAGTCATTATTTCTTTAAACAGGTTTTCAGCATCTTGCTCTCTCTCTTCTTCTGGCACCCCCACAATTCTGATGTTGGTACACTGAAAGCTGTCCCAGAGTTTCCTTACATTATGTTCACATTTTTTTATTCTTTTCTCTTCTTGCTTTTCCAGTTGAATGTTGTCTGCTTCTTTATATTTCAAATTTTTTACTTGATTCTTGCCTTTCTCTAGTCTGCTGTTAGGACTCTGTATAATATTTTTTATTTCAGTCAGTGTATGTTTAATTTCTATTTGGTCCTTTATCATCTTTAGTAGGACCTTTTCCATCTCTAGTTGGCTCTTTTGTATCGCTAGTTGGTCCTTTTTCATCTCCTCTTGGGTCTCACTAAATTTATCGAATTTTTCTAGCATATTCTTGAAAAACTTTACAAGCATGGTTTTGAACTCTATATCCAGTCATTTTTTTTTCTCCATTTCTTTTGTTTGTGATCCCTTCCCTTGTCTTGGCATTTTCCCTATGCCGGGGAAACTTCTGTGTTGGATTCAGCCTTATGATAGCAGACACAAAGCCGCAGAAGCCTCTGTTGAGCTTGGAAGGGGTGGAGTCTCAGGGCTTAAGGGACCGCTTTGCCTTCCAGTCAGCCCCGCCCTCTACGGCCCCTGAGTCTCACGTGACTGGGTAATCCCTGGAGCGGTCCTTGTGTGCGCGCACCCGCAATGCCTCCAACCGCTGCCTTTCCAGCTCCCCTGAGCACTAGGACCACACGAGTCTAGGTCCCCAGGGTTTCGCCCGAAACAGGGGCCCAGTGGACTCAGAAGTGGCACAGTTCGGAGGGTCTGTCTCCCGCCCACTCGCGAAAGCCAGCGGCACAATCAGCAATCTGTCCTGCGCGCAGCACCGTCCGCGTGCGAGACCAGACCTGATCTTCTGCGACTCCCCTAAATTTCCGTGCACCTCTCCCTTTTCACAGTCCAAACTCCCCCCGTATGAGTTTCGCTGGATCTGGGGTATAGTGTCGTAAAATAAGGGGTTCAATGCTGTTGGGAGTCTCCGTTTCCCTCCCGCCAGAGAAAGCCAGCCAGGTTCTTCGGCACCCGCTCTCTCAGCGCGCGCGTCTCTGTACCTCAGCTTTTTGCAGCTCCTCTGGGTCTCCGTGAGCCCCTCTCTTTCCTTCTAGCTGTAGAACTTCCACTGAGCCAGCTTTCCTGTGGTTCTGGATGATGTCCTTTCTGTCTTTTAGTTGTAGTTTTGAAATTGTTGTGCGAGGCAGCAGTGTAGGTGTTTACCTATGCCGCCATCTTTCTAATCCCCGACACAGCTGATTCTTGCAACCAGTTGACTTGGAGGTCAATTCCCCGCAGTGATACCAACAACAATCAAGAATTATCTACAACAAGACTGTACACACAGTTCCCAAAGGGGTGCACCAAGAGTGTCCACCTCAGGTAACTGGGGAGGTGGAGCTACTGGGCCATATTGGACACCTAGCACACAAAGCTACTCTACCAACTCAGGGAAACAGTGAAATATGCAGAGACAAAAGAACAGATCACAAACAAAAGAAATGGAGGAAAACAAACAACTGAATATAGAGTTCAAAACCACAGTTATAACGTCTTTTTAAGAATTTCCTAGAAAAGATGGATACATTTAGTGAGACCCAAGAGGAGATGAAAAAAGACCAACTAGAGATGAAAAATAACCAACTAGAAATTAAACATATACTGACTGAAATAAAAAAATATTATATAAAAATCTAACAGCAGACTAGAGGATTGCAAGAATCAAGTCAAAGATTTGAAATACAAAGAAGCAAAAAAAAAAAAACTCCATTGGAAAAGCAAAAATAAAGAAGAATAAAAAAATGTGAAGATAGTGTAAGGAGCCTCTGAGACAATTTCAAGCATACCAACATCAGAATTATGAGGGTGCCAGAAGAAGAGAGAGAGCAAGATACTGAAAACCTATTTGAAGAAATAATGACTGAAAACTTCCTCCACCTGGTGAAAGAAATAGACTTACAAGTCCAGGAAGTGCACAGAACCCCATATAAAAGGAATCCAAAGAGGACTACACCAAGACACATCATAATTAAAATACCAAGAGCAAAAGAGAAAGAGAGAATATTAAAAGCAGCAAGAGAAAAACAGTTAATTACCTACCAGGGAGCACCCATATGACTGTCAGCTGATTTCTCAACAGAAACTATGCAGGCCAGACAGGAGCGGCAAGAAATATTCAAAGTGGTGAATAGCAAGAACCTACAACCACGATTACTCTACCCAGCAAAGCTATCATTCAGAATTGAAGGGCAGATAAAGAGCTTCACAGATAAGAAAAAACTAAAGGAGTTCATCAACACCAAACCAGCATTATATGAAAAGCTGAAAGGTATTCTTTAAGAAGAGAAAGAAGAAGAAAACGGTAAAGGTAAAAATTATGAACAACAAATACATATCTATCAAGAAGTGAATCTAAAAATCAAGTGAATTGAAAATCTAATGATCAAAATAAATTGGTGAATATAATAGAATTGGGGCATGGAAAGGGAGTGGGCTGATAATTCTCAGGGGGAAAAAGGTGAGGGGGGTGTGCAGGGAGAGACTGGACAAAAATCATACACCTATGGATGAGGACAATGAGGGGAAGGTAAGTGCAGAGGGAGCCAGGTGGAGGGGAGCTATGGGGAGGGGGCGGGAAAGAGGAACAATTGTAATAATCTAAACAATGAAGATTTATTAAAATAAAAAAATAAAGAAATCAGAACAAGAAGTTCAGAGGATGTAGAAAATTCAGGATGGAGGGAGTGAGGTATTAATATATGATCTATCCTACTCAAAATGATTTAAAGGTCCACAAAGAAAAAAAACAAAGATGGTTGGCCTGAAGTTTGGAGCAAAATTTATACAACACTGTTTATGGGACAGCTGTTTCAATAATCAACTTATGCTATCACTTTGTCTATTACATCCAGCCCTGAGACTGGGTTCAACTGGCAAAATATATTCTCTAATCAAAAGTAGTGATTTTCCTAATAAACAAAATAAAGTGATGAACAAAAAAGATTCAGAGACACAGAAGCATGGAACAGACTGATGAATCTCAGAGGAAAGGCAGAGGTGGGTGGGTGGGTGGAGAGAGATTAGCCAAAGAATTTATATGTATATATGCATAACCAATGGACACAGACAATAGTGTGGTGAAGGTATGGGGGTGGAGTTTAGGGTGGAGGGGATCAAAGAGGAAAAAAGAAGAACATCTGTAATATTTTCAATAAGATAAATTTTTCAAAAAAAGAGTAATGATTTACAAACTTTTTAGATGGCTAAAAAGAGAAATATCCTAGTGTAAGTTTGTTTATTAATAAATTATATTCATGTAGTACAATCACTAGTTAATATTTCAAGGCACAATATACACTTAAGATAAGGTTCATCATCATGATAATGAAACCCCTATTTCAAATAGTCTTCTTGATCCTTTCAAGTTTTCTGGGAAACTTATACAATCTGATTAAGCAGACAGAATTTCAGCTCTGTCACTTCCTATTTTACCTGGGTACTTCACTTTAGAGTCCAGGTCTGTAGGCCCTAAACCCACATCCCATATTCTAGTCTGCATTTCTCAGCAGCTTTCATCAGGGTGTGTACACAGTATAAGTGATGTTTGATAACTGATGAACTATTGTATCCTTTGTAAAGTCATGTTTTCTCAACTGTTGCAATGTATGAAAGGTCTTCTAGATATAAGAACTTAAGTCAACATCATATTTATGACTCTAGAAAATAAACTGAGTATTTATCCTATAAATTGGGAAATTTGCTATTTCACTCCAAAGAAATTGTTCATAAGTTAATGAACCAGTGGTCTTCAAAGAGGGGTCTGTATATCTAATTACATTTTACTTCTTTTTTAAAAAATATATTTTATTGATTCTCCACAGAGAAAAAGGAAGAGGGATAGAGAGTCAGAAACATCAATGGTAGAGAAACATCGACCAGCTGCCTCCTGTACACCTCCTACTGGGGATGTGCCCACAACCAAGGTATATGCCCCTGACCAAAATCGAACCTGGGACCTCTCAGTCTGCAGGCCGGTGCTCTAACCACTGAGCCAAACCAGTTAGGGCATACATTTTATCTTATATTTTATATTTATGTTTATTTATTTTAATATTTACTTATATTTACTATATTAAAAATAATTATATTTCCTATATTTTAAGTACATTAGTTTATTAATACATGTATGAAATTTTTATAAATACAGGGTAGAAAAAAAGTAGGTTTACAGTTGTTCATATGGAAAATAATATAATAATTAATAAATATTAACACAAGAATAAACTTTTTCATACTTACAACTATAAATCTACTTTTTTCCACTCTCTACATATACACATTCTGCTGTATCCCAAAATTTGTTTGGCAATATATAATTTTAAAAAAAGTCTGGAGTCCAGTGGATTAGACTATGGGCATTTGTCTCAACCAAGAATAATGACACAGTTTTGGTTTTCAGGGACAGGGAAAGGAAGTAGAGATGCTGCATACAAGAGTCAGCTACATATACTGGCTGCCATCCAGGATTCTTTATTCTACTCCACCCAAAGTTGAATCAATACTGGGGAAGAAGTTGCCAGGCAAGTGTTTGCATTTGTGTTGAATATGTGATTGTGACAACCACAAAGTAAGTGGAGTGCTAGCAGCTGAGCAATTCAGGCTTCCTTGAGTATCCTATCTAATAAGAGTAATATGCAAATTGACCATATCTCCACTACACTCACCAGTGACAGCCACCAACCAATCAGAGCAAATATGCAAATTAACCCAACCAAGATGGCTAGAGCCACAGAGAGAGCAGGAGGCTTGGGTTGCCCCTGGCATGGAGGAAGCCAAGCTTTCTGCACACCCTGGACAGCGCTTAAGGCAACAAAGTTTCAATGGCTGTGCAAGCAGAAGGCTTGGCTCTGCTCCAGGCTACAAAGTTTCAATTGTAGAAGATAAATAAATCCCATACCAGGGCCTCCGTTTGGGTCACCAGGGGTCATGGCTGCCCTGCAAACCACTACAGGCCCCTTGCCCAGGCCACCCCATGCCCCAAGGGAATACCCACCCTGATCCAGGACACTCTTCAGGGCAAACCAGCTGGCCCCCACCCGTGCACCAGGCTTCTATCCTATCTAATAAAAGAGTAATATGCAGATTGACTATCACTCCAACACACAAGATGACTGCCCCCATGTGGTCATAAGATCCTGCACCCATGTGGACACAAGATGGCCATCACAAGATGGCTAGCTGGGGGTGGGCGGGGAGGGCAGTTGGCAGGGACCAGGCCTGCAAGGGAGGGCAGTTGGGGGTGATCAAGCCTGCAGGAGAGGGCAGTTAGGGGTGACCAGGCCAGCAGAGGAGGGAAGTTGGGGGTGACTGGGCATACAGGAAAGTGCAGTTGGGGGTGACCAGGTCCACAGGGTAGGCAAACAGGCTGGCAGGGAAGCAGTTAGGCATCAAGCAGGCTGGCAGGGGAGTAGTTAGGGGGTAATCAGGCTGGCAGGCAGAAGCGGTTAGGGGCAATCAGGAAGGCAGACAAGTGAGCAGTTGGGAGCCAGCAGTCCTGGATTGTGAGAGGGATGTCTGATTGCCCATTTAGGCCCAATCCTACCTGAATCAGGCCTCAATGGGCAGTCGGACATCCCTTGAGGGGTCCCAGATTGGAGACGGAACAGGCTGGGCTGAAGGACATCCCCCCCTGCACAAATTTCATGCACTGGGCCTCTAGCAATCTATAAACAGCAGCCCATAGAGAAATAAGTTAAAAGCCAAATTGGCCTTCTAAGGTTCTACAATGTGAAGTCTACAAAACTCAAGCAGATAAAAGGTCTAATTAGATATTTCTCAACAGAAGGAAGTTGACTTTAAATTGTCAAAGATGAAAGAGGAAATAAAAGAAAACAAAATGGAATAGAAGGAAACGTCTATAATTAAAAATTTAAAAACATAAAAAGAAGATTGAGAGTAATTTGGTCCTCCCTGATTTGAAGTTTTTTTAACTCAATATGGGCAAATTACCTAAAATTCCATGTTCTAAATATGAATACCTAGGGATATTCCACTAAGCCATGTGCCAGAAAGTTCTATCTTATTTGAATGAATTACACAGATATTGATACAAGTGAAATCAGGGAGAAGGTACCACTTTTGTCATTGTTGATAAAGACCTAACCACATCTGGGATAATGATCTATCTACAATTGCATGCCTGTCCACTTGGGTGTGGTCAATGGCAGACCTTATAAGTCCAATAATTTTTAGTGACACAACTACCAAACAATAGAGTAACTGCATCATGTCATGGAAATCCTCTAGTCTAAAATGGAAGGCATAAATTGGGAAGAGCAGAAGAGGGTGTGATGGTCAAAGTTACTGTACCAATGAGTTCCTCCCAGATGGAAGCTTTGTTTCCCCGCAAGCTCAGCTCCCGTTCCCAGGTCTCAGGCTGAGATAGCTTCATCCGCTTCCCAGCTCTGCAAGAATCCCATGGCCCGGGGAGGCAACTTCGAGAGAAGGCCTGCAGGTTGGAGGGGTATCTAGAACAGAGGGGGAAAGCTTATCATTTCAAAGCCAGCTGAAAATAACTCAGGAAAGGAAAGGTGAGCCAGTCAATGCTAGTCAGTCATGTTTACAGGCCACATCTGCCCAAACTAATGTTGCTGGGGTCAGAAATACAGGGATTGGGGCCATGAATGTAGAAGAGTCATGGGGTTTCCCAGATGGAATGTACGTTCGGAATGTATCTTCCCACCTGTAGCCTAGCAAGGCATGCACGTGCTGGGCAGGCTCCCGAATGTGCAGTCGCTGTACCAACTTCTTTAGGGTGAATCTTTGTGGCTTCTTTCTCTCTGGCACTGCATTATAAGACTTCTCAAACTGTGGAAATATCCCCAAATCCCACTAGGGTCATTTAATCTATGACCATGGTCACTTTCTTCAGAAAGCAGAACCTAAGACCATCCTATACCTATGAAATCATTTCTTTCCCCAAAGCAGATTTGGGCAAAGAGTAGGAATAAGGGGTAAAAAATCTCTATCAACAAGAACTCCTTTGGTAAGCAGAATATAGCAGTGTTTGGGGATCACCATGTTTTATTTACGTAAGATTGAACTATCAATAGTAAAATGGAGTGATTGGCTTGTGAATAGCAAAATGGAGGTAGGATGAACAGAGGATACCTTGTTCTCCAAGGGAGGAAAGAGAAAGGGAGCTCTTATTTAAATCACTGAGACTTAGACCAGGAGGAGGCATCAGAATAATGCAAGCTGTGAGGAGTTAAAAAAAAAAAAAACTGAAAGAAGTTGCTTTACAGAGTCTTCTATGGTGCAAGAGCTAAGTTTGATATGTATTAATAGGATGAAAAGAAAAGATCAACTGACTGATTGAGAATGTGTTTTCTTCTAATACTTACATCTTCCTAATAATCTATATCAATGATGATGGTGGTGTTGTTAGAAATACTGGAAATACACTAATTTAATCCTCACAAAAATCCAATGAAGTAGGTACTATTATAATCCCCATTTTATATCTGAGAAAACTGAGGCAAGAGAGGGCAAATCATTTGGCCAAAGTCAGGTAGTTGGTGATGGAGGGATTCACACTCAGGTCAGAATACAGATTTTATGCTCTTAACCACTAAGTGCAATGATTTGTTTGTCATTAATGCAATTTTAAAAAAAATGGTTTAGTTTGTTTTTAAAAATTGCCATGGAAGGTAAACATTTCATATCTTTAACTCATTTATCCAGTTGGACATGCCATCTGTCATTAAAGAAATGGGCGGGGGCAAATTCTGTAATTTATTGCTTTACTTGTGATCAAGTATTAGTAATCACATTTAAAAATACTGTAATGAAACTAAACAGATATTAAACCCAAGTTTTAGAGAAAAATAAGAAGAAATGGGGGAAAAGCCTTAGCCAGTTTGGCTTAGTGGATAGAGCATCAAGCCTACGGACTGAGGGGGTCCCAGGTTTGATTATGGCCAAGGGCATATGCCCAGGTTGCAGACTCGATCCCCAGTAGGGGGTGTGCAGGAAGCAGCCGATCAATAATTCTCTCTTATCATTGATGTCTCTCTCTCTCTCTCTCTCTCTCTCTCTCTCTCTCTCTCTCTCTCTCTCTCTCTCTCCCTTCCTCTCTGAAATCAATAAAGATATATACCTATAAAGAGCCTTACCCAGTGCTCTCAAAACCTGATCCCATAATCACAGCTGAGAATTCCCCAGGTAGGAAAATTGGCCTGCGCCTACCACACACTCTATTCGTATTTCTAAACCAAATGGAATTCCAAGTATCAGCTGAGAAGATTGTTTGTCTATCTATAGTATAGACTCTACACTAATAAAAGCCTAGGTGGTGGCTTGGAGCAGTCCCTGGTACTGCTGGGCGGTTTCCCGGACTGGGGGGGGTTGTCCGGAGCTACTTGCCTGCAGGGCTCCCCATGGAGGAGATGGAACGCCCACGGGGCAGCGCCTCAGGAGGCGATGAGAGCGTAAGCGCAGGGGAGGTCAGCCCCCTGGGCCTGTGAGAGGGTGTAAGCGCCGTGGTCCAGCCCGTTGGCCAGCCCACGGGGCGGAGCCAGTCTGCCAGGGTTTAAAAGTTCAAATGGCAATAAAGGGTATTACTTGCGAGGCAATGAGAGCGAAGGAGTCGTCTCTACCGCTTCAGCCTTTTTTTTTTTTTTTACTTTTTCATAGGAGAGAGCATATTAAACCTATAAATTTGAAAACCACATCCTGGCCTCCAGCGCCAGCACCTCAGTCCTGTGACCCATGTGACTCCCAGGCACCTCTTCAGTAACAAATGCAATGAGCCGGGGGCACGTTAACTATGACTTTTGTATTGGTCTAGGGCTGGCTATGAGCTCCAGCATTTTCATTGGAGAGAGCTTCATTTTGAAAAAGGCCTTCTGTGACTGACCCGGAAAGGCTCCATGACAGCAGGTCAAGGAGACCATGCATATCTTAAAGAGTGGCGTGGTGGGCTGGACTGCTCTCAATGAGAGCCGGTGAGGTGGCCAACTTTGCCGAGTACGCTTCTGCCCCGGCCACCCTCGTGACTCCGCTGGGAGCTCTCAACGTCCTAGTCAGTGCCATGCTTTCCTCATACTTCCTTAATGAAAGGCTGAACCTTCACGGGAAGTCTGGGTGCTTGCTGAGCATTCTGGGCTCCACAGTTATAGTCATTCACGCACCAAGGGAAGAGGATATTGAGACTGTAAGCGAGATGTCACATAAGCTTGGGGATCCAGGTTTTGTGATCTTCGCAACACTTGTGGTCATTGTGTCCTTGATACTAATCTTTGTGGTGGACAGAAGAACATTCTCGTGTACATCACAATCTGCTCTGTGATTGGAGCGTTTTCGGTCTCCTGTGTGAAGGGCCTGGGCATAGCTATCAAGGAGCTGTTTGCTGGCCAGCCTGTGCTGCAGCACCCCCTGGCCTGGTCCCTGCTGCTGAGCTTCCTTGTCTGTCGGAGCACGTAGATCAACTACCTGAACAGGGCTCTAGACATATTCAACACCTCCTTCATCATCCCCATCTACTATGACTTCTTCACCACCTCCGTGCTGACCTGCTCAGTTACTCTCTTTAAGGAGTGGCAGGACGTGCCTGTGGATGACATCCTTGGTACCTTGAGTGGCTTCTGCACAATCATTGTGGGGATATTCTTGCTGCATGCCTTTATAGACGTCAGCTTTAGTCTAGCAAGCCTTCCCATGTCTTTTCAAAAAGATGAAAAAGTGATGAATGGCAATCTCACTAATATGGATGAAGTTCTTAATAACAAAGAAAGTTTAACCTGTGAGACTGAACAGCACACTGGGGAGAATGTCTCCCAAAGAAATGGAAATCTGACAGTTTTTTAAGAAAGAAAGAATCAAAAGTTGATAATTGTTGTTATTAAGTGAATTTCATTATCAGAATGTGTCGGAAAAAGCAGTATTCTCAAATAATGTTCTCTAAAGACAATCTTTTTTAAGGTTTCACTAATTTGGACCAAGAAATTACTTTTCTTATATTTAAATGATGGTAGCTCACTAAAAACCTCAGATCCTGGCCAATTTTCATTAACATTGTATTATTGTAGCGGTATTAAAATTTTTCTTTCATAAAAAAAAAAAAAGCCTAGGTGGCATCTTGCCCTTGCATCATCACAAGATGGCCGCCCCTATGTCGTCACCAGATGGCCACCACAAGATGGCCACCCCTATGTCATCATAAGATCAGGGTAGGGCAGTTGGGAGCCATCAGACCAGCAGGGGAAGGCAGCTGAGGACCATCAGGTCAGCAGGATAGGCAGTTGAGGGCGATTGGGCCAGCAAGGGAGCAGTTAGGTGTCAATCAGACCACAGGGAGTGGTTAGGGTGTGATCAGGCTGGCAGGCAGAAGTGGGTAGGGACAATCAGGTAGCAGGCAGGAGAATGGTTAGAAGCTAGCAGTCCCAGATTGTTAGAAGGATGTCTGACTGCTGGTTTAGGCTTGATCCCACAGGGACATCCCCCAAGGGGTCCCGGATTGGAGAGGGTGCTGGCTGGGCTGAGGGACACCCCTGACCCCCAGTGCACAAATTTCATGCACCAGGCCTTTAATGCACATATAGAACCTCAGAACAAGGCACTCACCTTCTCCTGTTTATCTTCAAGAAACTTAAATATTGGCAAATCTTTCTGTTTCTCAGAAAATTGATGCTTCATCTTCTGTAGGGACAGGAGAAATGGTTTCAAAAAGGGAAATGGAGGTTGTCCCTGAGAGATCCATTTCAATAGCCCCAAAGGCCTATTTCTATCCAAGAGGAAGCCAGCTAGAAAAGAGGCAGGCCTTGCTTTCTCTGCCTCCTGAGCTCTACCCAGCTCCTCTACATTTTTCAGACTATTAGTTCCTGGTGGTAAGAACATGCCAGACACTTAGTGTGGGATTCCTCTGGATCAACATGTTCCTCCATCCCGCCCTTTCCAGAGAAAAGGGATCTGGGCTGTGAATGACCAGAGCTGAGACAGGGACTGACTGGAGGCCGGGGGGGTCGGTGAGGGCGTCTCTTGGCCCGGTGCTTCCGAGAGTTGTACTTGGCCAGCTGGTACTCATCAAACTGGGTGAATTTGTCTGTCATAGCAGCACGCAGGCAGGCAGGCAGGGGCACCAGCTTGTCCTCCACTCCTTCAGCCAGGCTCTGCCAGAGAGACGAGAGACCATCAGGAGTAAGACCCAAACAAACCCTCCAAAACAAAACAAGACCCACCACAGGGTTAAATGAGAATAAAAAGCAAGTTCTTAGCCCAAGCTCTAAAGCAAGGGTGGGGAACTGTTTTTCTGCTAAGGGCCATTTGGATATTTATAACATCATTCTCAGGCCATATAAAATTGACAATTTAAAAATTAGCTTGCTATATTTTGTCAAACATTTAATTAACTCATTCTTAGTGCCTTGGCAGGGCCAGACCAAATGATTTCTTAGACCTTATATGACCCACAGGCCAGATGTTCCCTATCCCAGCTCTAAAATGACAGTTTCTGTGGTACTGGGCTAGTCAACAGACTTCCATGGGTCTCATTTTCTTCATTGTAAATATAAGGACCAGAATAAGACCAATTTTTCTTAAACTGTGGTCCAGCCCTTCTCAATCCTATTCTCCCTGTTGGGCAACCCAGCCTGGTAGAGGGAGATGCTGTCCTATCTGGGCACCAAAGTTGATGGCAGCAGAAAGGCGGCCAAACTGTCCAAGAATTTTCTCCAGGGATGCAATGAGAAAAAGTGAGGAACCTATGTGAAGGCCAAAGTTCAGAGAAGTGAGTGCCATACCTGGTAGAACTCGGCTACCTGAATCCAATCAGAAGGCAGCTGGACAATAGCACAGAAATATCGTCGCAGGTGGGGGCGGCAGACTGGCAAGAAGGCAGCAATGGCCAAGACTTGGTTGGCTACATCCCTGATGTTCAGCTGCTGCCTGGCATACAGAGATGCCTAGGGTGCAGGGTGGGAAGGGTTAGCATCTCGGCCACTTCTCTCAGAGCTTCATGCCCTAAACTAACTTGCATATCTAATATACCTGCATAAAAACTTTCCTGACACCCTCCAGATGGTCTATGAAATATCAAGGTCAACTCCTGAGCTTTGTATCCTAAATCTTCTGTAATTTAGTCCGTTCCTGCCTTTGCAGCATGTTTTCTCCTGGGTCTATGGATCACCTCCCTCATCAACCAGGCCCTTTCCCTCTTTGGAAGACCTCCCACCTTCAACATCTATCAAAGACTTACCCTGGACTCAAAGTGCTGATTATTAAACTTGACATCTTCCAAAGTCTCATAAAACACACCCCTCCCTCCTTTTCTACTTCTGAAATAGTCACTTATCTACTGTGCCATTTGCATTTACATATTTGGGAGTCTTTTGCTGACCTAACAGTACCATAAACTCCTTAAGAGCCAGATCATGTTTCATTCTGTATACTTAAGACTGTGTACTTGCTAAACAAATGAACCCTAGCATACTCCTTTCCAATCCCATCTTCTCCACTCCTCAAAGAACCCTAGGGACCAGGCCACATACCCAGAGATCATATTCACTTCCTAAGTGAAGCTCCCTCCACCAACAGCACAAAGTTGGTCACCATCCCCCTCACACACAATAAGCACATTCTCTAGCTCCCAGCTTTCTACTCCCATCCACTCTCTCACACCACAATACCTTGAGGATAAACTCAGGCTCCAAGGGAGCAAGTTCACTACAGATTTCCAGGAGGGCAGTCTTGGTAGGGTTGTCTGCATCTTTCATGTTTACCTTTGATGCCACAGTGGAGCACAACAAGCTCATTAGAGCCATCTGGGAATTGAGAAAGAGAGGTAATAAAGGAGGAAAGAGGTAATAAGGACCAAATTAAGCATCCTTCAGGCCAACTTATAAAATCATAGACAGAGAAAATGGATCCCAGATTCAAAAGATGTTTTTTCAACCAAGGGGTTGGAAAGTGGATTAGGAGGTGAGAAATAAGAGCTGGGTGATGCCCCTTCCCTCCCCTTCCATCAGTGGAAGGGATCTGGTTTAGTCTTTGGGCACTACTCCTCCCACCCACCCCACATCCTTCCCTCCATCATCATCAACCTCTTTCCCACACTGGAACTTTTACCTTCTTCTCCTGAAGGACCTGGTCAGTGGGCTCAGACCAAGACTCAGAGTCTCCAGGGGTGAGTTTCAAGGCCAGTTCCTCCACCTCCTCCTCCTCTCCCAAGCTTAGACTGTAAAAAGGCATTTGAGCCTCCGTCCATTTCTTCTCTCCTGGCTTTTTCTCTTCTGAAGAGGACCAATGACCCTGGGGATAGTGGCAATTATTAATCACAGTCTCTCAAACATAGATACTAGTAGATTTGAAGGCAGCTCCCAGGGATAGGAAGTATTTACATTTATCTTCTAGCACCTCAACTCCTCCCCTTCCCACCCAGCACCAATCTGTCCTGTCTGACATAGGGATCTCTCCCTATCACACACACCATCTTTCTTGGCTCAATCTTCTGAACATTTGCTCAGGTGCTTCGTGATCAACCTGTTTTCATCTCCTTATTGATGTCACAGCCTCGGAGCCTTCCTGTGATGCTATTAAAATATTCAGGAGACACCCTGGCCAGTGTGGCTCAGTTGGTTGGGCATTGTCCTATGCACCAAAAGGTTGCCAGTTCGATTTCTGATCAGAGCACATGCCTGGGGTTGTGGGCTCAATCCCCAGTAGGGGGTTTATAGGAGGCAGCTAATTGATCTTTTGCTCTTACATCAATGTTTCTCTCTCTCCTCCTCTTTCTTTCTTCCTCTCTAAAAATCAATAAAAATCTTTAAAAAAAATGCATTTTGGAGTCAGAAGGAAAAGGGTCATATCCCTGGTCAATCTCTCAGCAATTTTGGGATCCCCCTTCAAAGGAACCTCAGGTACCTCATTCCCTTCTAATGTCTCCATCAGGCAGGGTTAGGGCTCTAGTCCTTATAATAAAACCCCTGATGGGGTCATTTAGATGAAATGGGATAATGCATGTATAACCCTTGGCAAATTGAAAAGCCCTAAATAAGTATAAGATGGCAGTAGATAGAATCCTGACAATGACCCTATGAGGTAGATTTGCACTGATCTTGTTTTAAAGGTGATAATGAGGAGAAAAGGGGGAACATCTGAAATACTCTTAATAAGAAAGATAAATAAAATAAATAAATAAATAAATAAATAAATAAATGTGAGGAAATTAAAGTTTCAGAAGACTAAGAGTCTTGCCCAAGGTTGTGCTTGTAATAGGAAGAGACAGTATAGGGCTCAGATTAGTCTTTGCCTCAGTCCGAATCCTGAGGCTATCCAGAGGAATGTGGGTTTGTATACAGATTCTGACCTGTGCTCATATATATGAGTATAAATGGACATGTATCTGTATATGCACCTCCAGGGTACTGGGCAGATGTGTCTCATGCCTATAAAGGATCTCAAAAGCACTTGACTGACTGTGCTACTGCAACATCATGATGGCTCTCCTCTTGAGCAGAGGCTTTCTGAGGACAGGGCCTGCTTTTGGTCTGCTGTCCAGAATTTCTGAACTAGATATGTAATGAGAGTAATGATGCTGATGAAGCCAGCCCTGGGGTAAAGGGCACCTCAGAAAAAGGTTTCGAGGAGATAAGTTCACAGAGCAGCACAGAGAGACGCTGTGGCACGAAAGCTAGGGGCTAGAGCATCCAACAGACATGACTGCAGTCAAGACGAGCACCTAGAGCTATTACCAAAGCTGTTTCCTGAGCTCCCCGTGTGGCAGAGATGGATTTCAGGGCTCTGGGGCAGGTCAGAGGGCCTGGTCTCTCAGAGAAACACCGAGTCCTCCAGATTGGAGGCTCAGAGAGCAGGTGGTTATTGGTGTCTAGGCTGCACAGATCAGGTTGCACCAGCTGAGATGTCTGGACACATGGGAGAAAGGAGCTGGCAGACATAGTGCTCTTTAGAATAGAAAGTGTAGCCAGACACCGGTTCTCCAAGGAGAGAATGTCTGGGTGGGCAGATACATGTCCATGTGGTTTCTCCATGACCTTGACATCAGGAAGTGTGGCCAGGCACCGATTTTCCAAGGAAAGGATGTCTGGGTAGGAAGACACATGTCCATGTGGTTTCTCCATGATCTTCACATCAGGAAGTGTGGCCAGGCACTGGTTCTTCAAGGAGAGGATGTCTGGGTGGGCAGACACATGTCCATAAAGTTTCTCCATGGTTGGAGCCCAACCAGTATATCCTAGATGGAGAGAAAGATGTGATGAGCACTTGGCTACACTGGGAGTGTATCTTTCCTATAGCACTCCTGGTAATGTCAGTGACCTGAAGGCAGAGAACAACCAATACTTCTTTTTCCAGGACTGATTTTTTTATAAGGACTAGAGTCCTAGTGCATGAAATTCATGCATGGGAAAAGGGAGGATGTTTCTCAACACAGCCTGCACCCTCTCCAATCTGGGACTCCTCAGGGGATGTCCAACTGCTGGTTTAGGCCCGATCCTTGTGGGACCCCTGTGACATCCCTCTCACAATCTGGGACTGCTGGCTTCCAACCGCTCATCTCCCTGCAAACCTAATCACCCCCTAACAATTCCCCTGCCAACCTGATCGATGCCTAATTGCTCCCCTGCCAGCCCAATTGCCCCTAAATGCCCTCCCCTGCCAGCTTGGTCACCCCTAACTGCTCACCCCTGCAAGCCTGGTCACCCCCAACTGCCCTCTTCTGCTGGCCCAGTCACTCCTAACTGCCCTCTCTTGACAGCCTGGCTGCCCCTAACTGCCCTCCCCTGCAGGCCTGGTTGCCCCCAAATGCCCTTCCCTGCAGGTCTGGTCACCCCTAACTGCCCTTCCCTTCAGGTCTAGTCACCCCTAACTGTCCTCCCCTGCTGCCCTTATTCCCCCCAACTGCCCTCTTCTGCAGGCCTAGTCCTCCCTCTCTGCCCTCCCCTGAAGCCCTGGTTACCCCCAACTTCCCTCCCCTGCAGGCCTGGTCCCCCCCAACTGCCCTCCCTTTTAGGCCTGGTCCCTCTTAACTGCCTTTCCCTGCCCTCCTTTGCAGGCCATCTTGTGGTGGCCATCTTTGACCACATGGGGACGTCCTTCTTGTGTGTTGGAGGGATGGTCAATTTGCATGCTACCTCTTTATTATATAGGATGTATTCAGGAAGTATTCTACAGAGAGAATAGGGGGAGTGTTCTAAGGGAGAAGAGAAGGGAAAGATAAGGCAGAAGCTTAAGAGCAGGAAGTTTGTTGTTTTTTAAAAAATAGACATGTCTTCTCATGAAAGAGTAAGGAACCCCCAAAGGCTATAGGTGTGATCCCAACTTAGTATAAGAGCCACACTTGTAACCTGGACTCTGGATTCTTAGTTCCAGAAACAAACGTTTTGATCAAGCTGTCTACATGCACCAGCTCAACTTCTTTGCCTCCTACTCACTCTTCAACCAAATAAATGGGATTCTGTCCCACTATATCTACAAAGCTGTTCTCCTAGGTAACTAGTGGAATTCTTGTTATACAAGAACAGACACATCTAGGAACTTTCTTCCTTCAACTCTCAAGTACAATATGAAACTGTTGATCACTTTCACTGAAATTCTCTTTTCTTTTGGCTTTCATGATGCTACTGTCCTGGTTTTTCTCTTACAACTCTGACCAGACCTTCTTGGGGGTTCCTTCTCTGCCATTCCTTGAATGTTAATGCTCCTTAGAGTGCCAATCATTCTGTATACTTTCCCAACAGAGTCTCACCTATTCTGTGGCTCTAAATAACATTTCTATGTTGGCAACTCACAAATTTATTCCTTGACCTAGATCTCGTCTGAGCTTCAGACTCATTTACCCACTTGCCTGTTGGACATCTCCACTGGGGAGACTCAAAGGTATGCAAAGCTCCATAGATCCCAAATGTATTGTCTTTCTCACAATCCCACCTCTTCTCCAAATCTGCCCCCCCTCCTCCTTTGCCACCTCTGATTACATAGATTTGGAGTGGAACAGACTTGAATTTAAATCCTTATGGAACCTTGAATCTACTTGGGACCTTGAGCTTCCTTATACTTTCTGTGCCTCAGTTTCCTCATCTACAAAATTAAGATAGATGTCTCCCTCCACAGAGTTATTAGAGGAATAAGTGAGAAGAAAAAATAAGCACTTACAGCAACACTTAGTAAGTGTTCAATAAATAAAATCTATTGTTATTTTCATGCAATACACTACTGAATCCTATTGATTCTACTGTATCAGTGTCTCTCAGACCTATCCAGTTCTCTCCATTCTGCCTGCCATCACCTTTGTTAAAATCCTGCGATCCATGTGGACTCCAGTATATAGAGCTGTTTAAATAAAGAAGCATCTCCCAAAAAAAGGAGCACCCTCATGCATACCCCAGCCACTGTTTAATACATAGGCTTGTTTATTTTATCACTAGAGGCCTGATGCACAAAAACTCATGCAAGAGTAGGCCTTCCTTGCCCTGGCTGCTGGCACCGGCTTCCCTCCTGCCCTCGCCACCAGGCATCTGCACCAGGGCTTCACTCTGCCTCCGACTTCATCTGGCAGGATGTCCATAATGATGCCCAGAAGGTCTAATTCGAATATTACCCTTTTATTATTATAAATGGTAAAATTTTATCTTGTTTTCTTATTTGCCTCCTTGTTCACTCTCTCTTCTTACAATAATAGAACTCCCTAAGTGTTCCTTTATCTTGTTTTCCTTTATATGCCCTGCATCATACATATAACCTGGCTTCTAATTATTAGGTCTGGTCAAATAATTGAATCAACAACCTCTCCCTTGGGAACTGAAATGTAGGCCACTTCACAATAGACATTCCACTTACTAAGACCATTATCTCTCCACTCTGGAGTTTCCCAGAATCCAGACCTGCACAGAGAATTCTCTGCCCAGAAAAAGCCCACCTAGAATTCTTTAAAAACCTCTGACTCCCCACCAGTGGCTGCTGGTGCCATGTTGGGGCTCAGACCATCTGGTATACAGATGACCTAATAAATTCATGATTCTTCACCTCTTTTGTCTCATGCGTTCCTCCTTTGGCAACCCTAACACTGATCATGTTTCAACCTCATCTCTTACTGTTATTCCCATCTAACTCTAAGATTCTACTTTATGTAATCACTCTAGATTACATAAAGGCAGGTACCTGGAACACTCTTCCTTCTATGAAGACCACTCCTTCCCCATCCTTTCCTTTATCAGGCCTAACTGTACTTTCCTCTCACTCAGCAAGCTTCAATTTAATAGTTCTTCCAAGAAGTCAGGCAGTCTAATTTAGATGGCCCTGTGTTCTCACAACATCGTACCTCCTTTATCATAGAACATATCCTCTGGATTGTAATTGCCTGTTTGTCTTTCATTCTACCAGATTATAAATTCCTGAGAACAAAAAACCTTGTATCCTTGTTCACTGTTGTTTCTACAATGCCCTCATCAGTAGGATTCAGAGACTTTTGACAAACTGGTGAAACTTATGGAAAACGTGAGTATATTCTATTTTGCCCTCAATTTTTAGGGCCCATGCATGGATCTCTTAGAATCTCCTTTAATTGTAAATTAAGAACCTCTGCTTGATAGAATGCTTGAACTTATACTATTTGAATGTATTTACTTATTTGGACAAGTGGTTATCTTCTATTTGCATTAAGTATTTTAGGAAAAAGTACGTTGTAAAATGAATCATTTAAACCTCAAATGCAAGAGCTTATGGAGAGGAACGTAAAATACTTCCAAGAAAATCTGAATGGACAGACAATCCAGTACCAGAAAGGACATGGATAGCTCACTGGACACTAGTGTGGGCAAACTACATCCCGAATGATGGCCTCTGTGCCCTATACACTTCCCTCATATCTTGGTACCACATAAACCCCAGGGAAAGGAGTGGGGAAATCTGAGAATTAACTCAAGGGTTTTTTTATAATGTCTCAAAACAAAAATTAAGTTAACAGAAAAACACAGTTAAATATTTTTTGCACCCTGGAATTTGGGAAGGGAGATTCAGCTGTAAACTACAAATGAAAAGTCCCCGCCCCTCACTCCCATCTCTAGATCCATTCTCCAGCGATATCACTGCTGTTCTATATGAATAGTTTCAGATATTCCTATGCTTATACAAATATATATGTATATGTGTGCATATGTATGTGTGTGTGTGTGTGTGTGTGTGTGTGTGTGTATGCTTCTTCCACCCACCCTCTTTTTTTTCTTCTTTGCTTTAGATAAAGAGGATCATACTTTAAACACCATTCTGCACTCAGTGTGTCATGGAAACCATGCTGCGTTAACACTTTAGCACCCACCTCGCTTTCACAAAAGTTGGCTGTATGAGATTCTTTCCTGTTTGAGCACCGCCCGGGTCCCTGCTATTACAAACAGCGCTCAAACTCCCTGTTAGCGGTAGTTGCCGGCTCCTTCCCAGGAGCGCTGAGCAGGGAGACTCCTTCTCCCTTGGTCTCTTCCTCGGACGTGCCTGCCCCGCCCTGCCCCGCCCCGGCCCTCACGCTCTCCTCCGGCTTCCGTGGGCCTCCTCTCCGTGCCCACTCCTCCGGAGCTGCCGGGAGGAGCCGGCAACCGGCACCCGCACGCACCCGCCCCCGCCCACCCGAGCCTAGGCCGCGCTCGGCCCTTGGCACCGGCTCTCCGTGCCGAGCCCAGGGCTCCGGACGCCGGGCCAGGGCGGCTTTTACCTGCGCTCGGGCCGTCCCGCAGCCACTCGGCACTGGAGAAGCTGGCGGCCTGGGACGCCGCCGAGCTGGGTTCTCGGAAGCAGGAAGCGGGACCCGGGCTCTGGCTCCGCGGGTCGGAGGAACTGGAGCCGGAGAAGGAGCCGAGCGGCACGGGGAGGGGACTGCCTCTCGGGCGGAGACGCCGCTGGGCGGGGCGGCCGCCAGAGCTGCTCGCTGCCGGGAAGAGCAGGTGCCTGGCGCCGGTGGTGCTAAAGTCCGGAGGACATTGCAGACAGACTTTTCTGGGGCCTGAGTTTGGTCCCCTCCCCTTTCCCCCTTTCTTGTCCTCCTTTCTCCTGCCCGTCAGGCCCCCGTCTACCAAGGTCCCCACTTTTGCTAAATTTCCTCTACTTTCTTGTGACACTGTTTCTTGAAAAAGATTTTTGGCATGTTTGTTTCCTGTCTGAACACCTGTGTTTGTTTGTTTTTTTTCCTGGTGTCAAAGACAGTTGGACTCTTACTCCACCCACAAGTTACTTTGTGGAAATAGAAATAAAAGGAGACGGAATATGGAATAATTGGGGCAGGGTGAACTGAGAGCAGCCCATGCTCATCTAAAGGAGATTGTAGATTAGAAGGAATCTATCTGGAGCCGTCAATTGAATCAATACTCCCTCCCCTGGAAAATGACCTTCAGGCAGTTCAACCAATCAAAGCATAATATGATAATGATATGCTAAGGCCTCGAACTGCTTGCTCTGATGGGCACTGACCACCAGGGGCAGATGTTCTGACCGGTAGGTTAGCTTGCTGCTGGGGTCCAGCCAATCAGGACTGAGCAAGATGGGCCTAACACGCCCTGGAGCACTCCCGTGGTCCCTCCCCAGCTGGCCAACCCCCCATGTCCCTCTCCAGCCCCGATCATACACCAGTGAGGTCCGTTGGCCTGGCCTGGGCCATCTTGCAATCTGGGAACCCTTGGGGGTTGTTGAAGAGCTGGTTTCAGCCCAATGGTGGAACAACCAGTGGCTATGACACACACTGACCACCAGGGGGCAGAAGTTCAATGCAGGAGCTGCCCCTTGGTGGTCAGTACATTCTCACAGGGGAAGCCCTGCTCAGCCAGAAGCTGAAGTCACAGCTGTTGAGTGCAGAGGTGGTGGCAGGAGTCTCTCACGCATCCATAACAGTGCAAAGGATGTTTAACTAGGTCCCTCTGGCGATCAGGCCTAAGCTGCCAGTCAGACATCTGCTGAGGGCTCCCAGACGGTGAGAGGGTGCAGGTTGGGCTAAGGGATCCTTCCCTGAGTGCAAAAATTTTGTGCACTGGGCCTCTAGTCTATATATGTAAAGAGGTAATATGCAAATTAGGCTAGGATGCTGTAATAGGTCACTACCAGACAGGAGCAGGTTGCATGCACAAGTGAGCGGAGACAGAGATAGAGGTGCCAGCCCACAGCCTCCATGGCAGAACGCAGGCTGGGAGAGGAGAGGGCGAATCTGCCTGTAGCCTTCCAGGGCAATCACAGGCCTGGAGTAAAACGTTGACAAGTCCTTTCAGTATAATTGAGGCATTAGAGGCCCACAGAATGATCATTTCCTTTTCTATGAAACACATAACTCTGACACACTATTTACAATTAAATAAGTTCCATATATTTTGACATTTTACAGCCCTGGAAAGTTACATATAATGATCAGCAAAGTGAGAAGATTAAAAGAATTTTTTGGCTTTTAAAGATGTAACTGGCCGAAACCGGTTTGGCTCAGTGGATAGAGCATTGGCCTGTGGACAGAAAGGTCTCAGGTTTGATTCTGGTCAAGGGCATGTATCTTAGTTGTGAGCACATCCCCAGTAGGGGGCATGCAGGAGGCAGCTGATCGATGTCTCTCTCTCATCAATGTTTCTAACTCTGTATCCCTCTCCCTTCTTCTCTGTAAAAAATCAATAAAATATATTTTTAAAAAAATGTAACTGGCTGAAGAAACCAAGATGGCAGCATAGGTGAACACCTAAACTGCTGCCTCGCACAACAATTTTAAAACTACAACTAAGAAACAGAACGGACATCATCCAGAACCACAGGAAAGCTGACTGAGTGGAAATTCTACAACTAGAAGGAAAGAGAGGGGCTCATGGAAACTCAGAGGAAATGCAAAAAGCTGAGGTACGGAGACACGCGTGTGGAGAGAGCAGGCGCCAGAGAGCCTGGCTGGTTTCCTCTGGAGGGAGGGAGAGGGAGATGGTTCAACTTCACTGAACCCCTTATTCTATGGGACTGAACCCCAAGTCCAAGTAAGACCCATACGGGGGGAGTTTGGACTGTGAAAAGGGAGCAGTGCACAGAAATTTAGGGGAGCTGCAAAAGGGCAGAAGTCTGGTGGCTCGCACACCACTGTGCACAGAAGACGGACTGCTGATGGTGCCACTGGCTTTCACTAGAGGGCTGGAAAAAGAGCCTTCCAACTGTGCCACTTCTAACTCCACTAAACCCGTTTCAGGTGAGACCCTGGGGACCTAGACTCATACAGGGCCCGGAGTGCAAGGGATCCGGAAAGGCAGCGGTCTAGAAGCACCACACTGCATGCTCACTGGAACGGCTTCAGTGATTACTGAGAGACCCAGGGGCCGTGTAGGGCGGGGCTGACTGGAAGGCAAGGCAGTCTGATAATCCCTGAGACTCCACCCCTCTCAATCTCAACAGAGAGGCTTTTGCAGTTTTGCAAGTCTTGTATCATAAGGTTGAATCCAACACAGAAGTTCTGCTAGCATAGTGAAAATGTGGAAACAAAGGATCAGATCACAAAGAAAAGAAATGGAGGAAAACAAATGATTGGATATAGAGTTCAAAACCACGGTTATAAGATTTTTCAAGAATTTCCTAGAAAAGATGGATAAATTTGGCGAGACTCAAAAGGAGATGAAAAAGGACCAACTAGAGATGAAAAAGGACCAACTAGAAATTAAACATACACTGACTGAAATTTAAAAAAAAAACATTATACAGAAACCTAACAGCAGACTAGAGGAACACAAGAATCAAGTCAAAGATTTGAAATACAAAGAAGCAGAAAATACTCAACTGGAAAAGCAAGAAGAAAAAAGAATCCAAAAATGTGAAGATAATGTAAGAAGTCTCTGAGACAACTTCAAGCATACCAACATCAGAATTGTGGGGGTGCCAAAAGAAGAGAGAGAGCAAGATACTGAAAACCTATTTGAAGAAATAATGACTGAAAACTTCCCACATCTGGTGAAAGAAATAGATTTACAAGTCCAGGAAGCACACAGAACCCCAAATAAAAGGAATCCAAAAAGGACCACACCAAGACACATCATCATTGAAATGCCAAGAGCAAAAGCCAAAGAGAATATTAAAAGCAGCAAGAGAAAAACAGTTAATTACCTACCAGTGAAAGGAAATGGACTCCCCTCCATCTTGTCCTATAAGGGCTGGGACCCCTGCCTAAACCCCCTCCCTTTTCTGGGAGTGGCCACAGGTGTGCCAGCAATGTCTTAACTTCCCTGACCCCCACCCGAAAGGATCAATGAAGCTCCAGGGACACAGCTAAGGTCCTAATTAGGCTTAACCACAGAAATACCCCAATTCAAGTGACCAATCTCTGTAACCCTCATCACTTTCCTAAGCCCCCTAATTATCCTACCCCATTAAACTCATTGTTCCCGCCCGGCTCACTCTCTCGCCTCACTGCTGCGCCAGAAAGAGGTTGAGAGCCAAACCCGGGTTTGAATAAAGACTCTTTGCTTTTGCATTGGAAAAGGCTCCTTAGTGGTGGATTATTGGGGACCCCGAACTCTGGGCATAACACCAGGGAGCACCCATATGATTGTCAGCTGATTTCTCAACAGAAACGATGCAGGCCAGACAGGAGCGGCAAGAAATATTCAAAGTGGTGAATAGCAAGAACCTACAACCAAGATTACTCTACCCAGCAAAGCTATCATTCAGAATTGAAGGGCAGATAAAGAGCTTCACAGATAAGAAAAAGCTAAAGGAATTCATCAACTCCAAACCAGTATTATATGAAATGCTGAAAGGTACTCTTTTAGAAGAGGAAGAAGAAAAAGGTAAAGATAAAAAATTATGAACAACAAATACATATCTATCAACAAGTGAATCTAAAAATTAAGTGAATTAAAAATTTTATCAACAGAATAAACTGGTGAATATTGTTATGCCCAGATTTCAAGATCCCCAAAGACCACCAGGGAACCAAGTCTGATGCAAAAGCAAAGAGCCTTTATTCAAGCCCTGGGCTTGGCTCTTCACCTTCACCTTAGCAGCGGAGGATGCAGGAAGAGAGCGAGTCTTGAAATTACAAAGGTTTTATAGGGGGAGGTGGGGCCTCCTCAGACCTCTGAGTTGGCCGATCCCAATTGGTTGGGTGAGGGCTGGGGGCTAGTGACGCAAAGGCAGGGTGGTTAGGGTCTGATTACACAGACAGGATGCGGTCAGCATACTTTTGGGAGTTCCCCTTGCATCCCCATTGGCTGATTTAAGAGTGAGCTGGGTAACTGACACATTCTACAGCCTTTCTCGGAAAAGGGGTCAGGTCAGAGCCACAGCTACACAAGATGGAGGACACGGCATGAAATGGAGTCAGTCCTGCTCTGCCCTTTCAAATATAATAGAATCAGGAGCACAGAAAGGAAGTGGACTGATAATTCTCAGGGGGAAAGGGGTGAGGGGTGTACAGGGAGAGACTGAACAAAGAGCATACACCTATGGATGAAGACAATGAGGGGGAAGTAAGGGTAGAGGGAAGGGTGAGAGCCGTGTGGAGGAGAGCTATGGAGGGAAAAAAAGAAAAACAAATGTAATAATCTGAACAAAAAAAATTTTAATTAAAAAAATTAATTAATTAATTTTTTTAAAAAGATGTAACTGATTTCTATCTAGAAAACAAATCAATTTAAAAAGTGATGGTTTTATTGTCCTATAGGACATTAGCCAGATTGTATCTAATTTAGCAGTTTTACTTCAGGCTTTCATCTTTGGCAATCTCCTTTGAACAGCATTATCATCCTGCCAGTCCCTTCACTGAGTTAACCAAAATTCTTGCATCTGCTATTATGTATTTGAATAAGAATTATGTATTTAAAACATGTAAAATTTTGTTTTGACACAATAAAACAAAAGATCATTTTATTTTTCCCTGGAATACAGTAAAGCACAAACTTGAATCATTGGTGTGGCTTAGGCTAATTTTTCAAATATTGTTAATAAAATTTATGTAGGGATCTTCACAGAGCCAAGAATTCTCTTTCAGGCCTACATATTCATCATCTCCAAAGAGGAGGCCTGTTATTCTATGTTTTGTTTTGTTTTGTTTTTTAATGCTCACCAAGAGGATATTTTTTCACTGCTTTTTAGAGAGAGTGGACAAGAATGAGAGAGAGAGAGAGAAGACAGAAAAGGAGAGAGAAGGAGAGGGAGAGAGAGAAGGAAAGGGAGAGGGAGAGGGAGGAAGAGGGAGAAGGAAAGGACCCGCTCATGGCTGAGGGCAGGCCCACATCAGCAGTAATGCCTCTGCACATGAGCTTCAGAGGAAACACCTTTTCTGCTCATTGGCTAAGCACCCCATACACCACTTGGTAACTTGTTCTTGGTAACTTGCTTAATAAGAATCCAAGAAGGTGATCGAGGGTTTTTCCACCTCACTCCTGGAGGGAAAAACGAAGGTCTGCTGCTAGAGGGTCTAAGAAATGTCATATACTGCTCTAGCTGGTTTGGCTCAGTAGATAGCACCTCAAGGGCATGTAGCTAGGTTGCAGGCTCCTCCCTGGCCCGGGCCCAGTTCAGGGCTCATGCAGGAGGCAACCAATCACAGTGTCCTTCTCACATTGATGTTTCTCTCTGTCTTTCCCTCTCTCTTCCACATTCTCTAAAAATCATTGGAAACATATCCTCAGAAGATTTTTAAAAAAATGAAAGAAAGAAATATCCTGTGAAAGAGATATCTTGAAAATACCTAAAGAAAGTTGTCATTTTTTTAAAATTAATTTTTATTAATTTTTTATACATATCTCCCCCATTGCCCCCCCTCCCTCCCAGGCATACCCCGACCCCCCAGTGTCTGTGATCATTGGTTATGTTCATAAGCATGCACACAAGTCCTCCGATTGATCACCCATCTACCTCACCTAACTTTAATCTTTCTGCTATAATTTCACAGTCTGTTTGATGCTTTATGATTTTTGTCCTCCTGAGAATTATCAGTCTACTCCCTTTCTGTGCTCCTGATTCTATTATATTCACCAGTTTATTCTGTTGATCAGATTTTTAATTCACTTAATTTTTTAGATTTACTTGTTGACAGATGTGTATTTGTTGTTCATAATTTTTTGTCTTTTACCTTTTTCTTCTTCCTCTTCTAAAAGGGTACCTTTCAGCATTTCATATAATACTGGTTTGGAGTTGATGAACTCCTTTAGCTTTTTCTTCTCTGTGAAGGTCTTTATCTGCCCTGCAATTCTGAATGATAGCTTTGCTGGATAGATTATTCTTGGTTGTATCATTTTTTTTTTTGTGGTGAAGGGACTGGAGTCCATGTTGATGAAAACACCTTGGCAGCTGCAGTAGTCAGCAGTGGCCAGGAGTGGCAGCAGCAGTGGGTGATGGGGGCAGCACCTTCCCCTGATCAGCCAGATTGCATCTTGCAGAGGCAGGCCTACTGATGGCTTAGGCCCACAGGGAGCGGGCCTAAGCCATTAGTAGGACATCCCCTGAGGGCTCTCAGACTGTGAGAGAGGACAGGGTGGGCTGAAGGACCCCCCACAAGTGCACAAATTTCATGCACCAGGCCTTTAGTAAATTCATTATTCTTCACCCCTTTTTGGCCTCATGCATTCCTCCTTCGGCAACCCTAACATTCCCCAGAAGGTGGACCAGGATCAGGAAAGAGACCAAGGACCTGTAAGATGTAATGCTAGTGCTATTTCCTAAATAGCAGAGCCAAACAAATAGTAGCAAGGGGAATATACTCATCTTCCATAAAACAGATAATCTGTCTTCTGGGAAATACCACTTTGGTTAGAAATGTACCCTTCATTCCTATTTCAACTCAGAAGTAGGGCCATCCGACTTTCCCAATTTATTGAGCTAGATTCTGCCTTCCTTCCTGATGCCTCCCTTACTACCTACTCCATTAGTGTCAACACTTGTTTTTATAGCACATATTTTTATGTAGCCTTTATTCTGCTGAACTACAGTTATTAAAAAATAGAATTTACCTATATACACAATTTTTAAAAATAATAAAATACTCTAAAGAGATAGAAAGGAATAGCAAACGAAATGTGATTTATTATACAATACTATATGTTTAGATATATAAATATTTGGGCATGGCATTAAGAGGACACAATGTGGTATTCAAATGCATGCATTTCTATAGAGACCTACCTTAAAAGTTACAGTTACAGCCCTAGTTGGTTTGGTTCAATGGATAAAGCATAGGCTTGTGGACTGACAGGTCCTGGGTTCTATTTCTGGTCAAGGGCATATGCTCGGGGTATGGGCTCAATCCCTTATAGGGGATGTGCAGGAGGTAGCTAATCAGTGGTTCTCTCTCATCATTGATGTTTCTACCTCTTTCTCCCTTCCCCTTCCTCTATGAAAAAAAAAAGTGACAGTTATAAAGGCAGCATGATACAGGGGTACTATGATGGTGATTGAATACAATGAATAGATGTTCCTGTGGCATGATTTTCCAAATGATGAATAATTTTTGGCAGATTTTCTAACAAAACATGGTAGGATCATCCCATGATATTCATGGTGGTTGCATTTTATTCATGGTAATGGTGATTCTAGTCTTTGATCCCAGGACAATTTGAAAATTACTGGTCTAGAATGATTCCCCAGACAGAGAGACAGTAACTACCCCACTGTAGTTTAATAAGGGAGGTCCCTGCCATGCCTCAATTTCATACATGTATCTATATGAGTAACTGAGCCCAATTCCAGAGATTCTGTTCTGGTCAGAGAGCCACTGACTGATCCCTGTGGACAAAAATGGGATAGTGTATTAAATCTAACTCAAAGTAATCTCACAGAGTGATCTGATAATACATTTCAGACTGGCCATGGTGGGTAGTCATACCCCAACTTCCTTTTTTTTAATTTAATTTTTTATTTTTAAAATGTTTTACATATTGTTTTTCAGTCACAGTTTACATTCAACAGCATTTTGTATTAGTTTCACATGTATAGCATAGTGGCCAGACAATCATATACTTTACACAGAGATCTTCTTTTATTTTAAGTGCCCATATAGCACCATAGTTATTACAATACTAATGGCCTAGTGCACAAAATTCATGCACATTAAAAGGGAATTAATTAGAATAAATATTTTAATATTGCTAGAGTCAAGTCCCCACCTCCCACCCACACACACTTTGAAAACACAGGAGAGCCAGACCCGATGATCCCACCCCCATTGGGTGAGACCCAGACCCAGCCAGCTCCACCCCTGTCAAGCCCCTTCAGGGGGAAGGGCACAGCCTCAGGTCCTCCCACCAAGTGCTGGGGTGGGGAGTGTGGCCTGAGGTCCCCTGTCAAGTCCTGCTGTGTGGGGATGCAGCCTGAAGTCTCCCTGTCCTGTGCTGGGGCAGGGAGCATGGCCAGAAATCCCCTGTCTAGTCTATGCCCTCCCCCGACCCCTGCAGCATCACATCAGTGCTGAACAGGGATGCACGCAGGCAGTGTCACCTCCCTAGCCGAGGATGGAGGCAGGCAGCTTCACCTGAGTGCTAGGCGGGGACTCACTCAGGCAGCATGACATTAGCGCTGGAGGCAGAAGTCCCCACCCCCAGCCCCACAAACAGACTGGTCATGACTGAGACACCATAATGGACATATTAGCATATTACCTCTTTATATGTATAGATTACTGACCATACTCCCCATGCTGTACTCCACATCCCCAGGACTGTTTCATAACTAGCAATTAGTACTTTTATTTATTTATTTATTTATTTATTTATTTATTTATTTTTATTAATATTTTTTTATTGATTTCAGAGAGGAAGGAAGAGGGAGAGAGAGCTAGAAACATCCATGATGATAGAGAATCATTGATCAGCTGCCTCCTGCAAGTCCCCCACTGGGAATCGAGCCCACAACCTGAGCATGTGCCCTTGACTGGAATTGAACCTGGGACCTTTCAATTAACAGGCTGAGGCTCTATCCACTGAGCCAAACCGGCTAGGGCCCAATTAATACTTTTTAATCCCTTCACCTTTTATACCTGGCATACAGCCATCAGTCTGTACTCTGTAGCTATTAGTGTGTTTCTATTTTGTTTGTCTATTTTGTTTTTTAGATTCCTCATATAAGTGAAGTCATATAATATTTGTCTTTTTCTATGACTTATTTCACTTCACATATGACCTCTAGCTCCATCCAAACTGTCACAAATGGTAAAGTCTCATTTTTTTTATGGCTGAGTAGTATCCCATTGTATATATATGTAGCACTATTTTTTTATCCACTTGTCTATTGAAAGGCACTTAGATTGCTTCCACATTTTGGCTATTGTAAATGATGCTGCAATAAACACATGAGGTGCATATATGTTTTCAAATTAAACAATCTTCTTTTAATGATGTTATCTTGCCATTGTCTTGTAAAATGTCCTACCTTTGGATTTATTGGGAAACTGGAAATTAAATTAAGAAGCTGCACTCCCAGCTTCTTTAGTAAAAGATTTATCTTTGCCTTAAGAAATCCCTGTCCATTGTTTTTGTGCATTCAGGTTAACACACCTTTGAAATCTCAGAGTAATCCTCTTTTTCCAGACCTCTTGAAGGTGTAAGAGAGCACATGATATTATTGACTATCTTGTACATTGCTTTCTCCCACCTTCACACAATCTTTCTTACTACCCTCTTTATTTCCAAATGTATAAAAGGAACTCATTCTCAGGGGCATTTGAGGTCTTGAGTCCTGGCATTGTCATCAGTTTGACTCAAAGAAAATCTTATAAAACATCCTTACAGGTTTGGATGTTCATATGTGGACATAAAGGATATTTCAGTTGGATTTTGAGGGAGCCAGATAAACTATCTTTGCCTTGCAACAGAAAATCTCTCATTGGCAAGATGTTTACAAAGTCAGATTTTCTTTCTCATGGACAGTGATAAAAACATATTACCAATATTTGTTCCTTTAAATCCTGCTTTTCTAAACTAGCTACTCTCTTGAGTTCAAGTAACCTTTCTTCAGAATACTGTCATTGATTCAATAGGGGGTAATGGGGGTTGCCAATCAAATAACTGTAGCAGAGTTGAGGACACATTCTGTTCCCCACTAGAATAACTCTCCTAGAGTTTATTTTTCTTATTTCCAAGTTCTTAAATTCACACTCATCTCCATATATAGCCTACACCCCTAATTGTTGATCAATGGCATTGAGCTCCAATGTCCAATTGATGAGTGTAGTATCCAAACTGGTTCCTTTCTGAGGCCAAGGAATGCCCTCAGCCCTTAGAAGCCCCTTTATGTTTTTGTTAATTCTCACCCAAAGATATTTTTCCATTGGTTTTTAGAGAGAGTGAATGGAGGGGGAGAAACATCTATGTGAGAGAGACACATCAATTAGTTCCCTTCTACACACACCCCAACTGGGGCCTGGGATCGAGCCTGCAATCATAGTATGTGTCCTTGATTGAAATCGAACTTGAGAACCTTCAGTCCATGGCCAACATTCTATCTACTGAGCCAAACCAACTAGGGCTAGAAGCCCCTTTATTGAAGGCCATTTATTGGGACTATTAAAATTGTTCACCTCTTCTAGTTAGTTTAATTGCAAACTTCTTATTTCCCCCCACTTTGATTCAACAAACATCACTTAAGCATCTATCAAGTATGAAGGACAGTGTGTAAAATGTATACAACATGCCTCCTTCTAAAGTCTTCATGGTCTCACTAAGGAGAAAGATATATAAAGAAGTCACAAAAATACAAAGTGGAGCCTTGGCCAGGAAGCTGAGTTGTTTGGAGTGTTATCTTGATACTCCAGGGTTTCAGTTTCCATCTCCGGTTAGGGCACATACAAGAATCAACCAATGAATGCATGAATAAATGGAACAAGAAATCAACGTTTCTCTCCCTCTCTCTCTCTCTCTCTCTCTCTCTCTCTCTCTCTCTCTCTCTCTTTCTCTCTCTCTCTCTCCCTTCCTTTCTTGCAAGTCAATACATTAAAAAAAAAATTAAAAATGAGGTGGGTATTGGGAAGTACTATATTCCATTAAGGAAGAAACTACAGGGTTATGTGAAGGAGAGACCTTCAGCAATTTCCTGGAGGGGTAGATTTTGAACTGAGAAGGGAGGCTTCTGAGAAGAAGTGGAGAGGAGAGTGAGAGCCTGGAGATTATAAAGACCAGTTGGTTCCACCGAAGTTTTTTCCCTTTTGTGAATAATTACCTTTAGATTCACAGCTTGTGCTTCTGTTCAGTCTAATCACTGCCAACTTCAAAGCATTGCTCGTGCTGTGATGGACAAGCACTTACTGCGTAGTACTTGATATCCCAGAGGAGCCCTTCGGGCCAACTGAAAGCTCCAGAAGCCAGTCAGCAGGTTACATGAACTTCAAATATTAAGGCCTTCTCCATTCTGACTCTGACTCAAAACAAACCTGCATTTGGTTTCTGGCCTATTGACATTTACTGACATCTCTCTTCACCTTCCTTCAAGGGCTATGTTCCCCCGTGAGCCATCCTTCCCTGACTAGTCTTCCTTACCAGACATGGTTGATTAAAGCAGGCCACAAGTTCTTTGTTTCTTTTCCTATTGGAAAGTGGAGTCTGATTGCTCATTTCTTAAAACTGGACTGACTTAGTGACATGCTTAACCAATATTTGTAACAGAAGTGACATTCTGGCACCCCTTGGACCTTCCATCCAGGACTCTGGAATAATCCCTCTGAGAGCCCCGAACTACCAAGTAAGTCCAACTACTCTTTGTCATGCTGAAGAGATCACATATAGGTGCTTCAGTTAACAATCTCAGCTGAGCTCAGCTTTCCAGCCATCCCCATCAGGGCACCAAACATGTGAACAAAGCTGCCTTGGGCCCTCCAGACCAGGCCATCTACCACTTCAATACAACCAAGTAATTTCCATCAATGAACATGGAACAAAAGAATCATTTAGCTGAACCCCGCCTAAATGTAAGTGAAACCAATAACACATAAGATCTTGAGAAATATAGCAAATTAGAGGCCTGGTGCACAGGTTTGCGCACATTGAAAGGTAATTAATTAGAAGAAATATTTTAGAGCCCGAGAGGGACCATGGGATGTCTGGTCCATCTCACCCAGTCCCAATTAGCCCGATCCCAACAGCAAGCTAACCTACTGGTCAGAGCATCTGTCCCCTGGTGGTCAGTGCTTATCATAGCGAGTGGTCAAATAATTGATGGAAACAGTCAGACACTTAGCATTTAGGTTTTTATTATATAGAATGATTGTTATTTGAAGTCACTACATTTTGGGATAGTTTGCTATGCAGCATTAGATAATTGGCATACCACAACTGCAACATTTAACGCTAGGTTACATCATATTACATTGTTGTCATCCTACCTTCCTTAAACCTTTTATGTATTTTTTAAAATACATTTTTATTGATTTCAGAGAGAGGAGAGAGAGGAAGAGAGAAATAGAAACATCAATGATAAAAGAGAATCATTAATCACTGGAGATTGAACCCACAACTTGAGCATGTGTCTTAACTGGGTATTGAAGCATGACCTCCTGATTCATAAATCAACATTCAACCACTAAGTCATACCAGCGAGGCTTTCCTTAAACCTTTTAAATCACCTGATTCCTAACACATTGGTACTCTGCAATAGTTTTATGTAGTGAAATGTTCCTTGTAGTGGTAGGTTAGCTGAGATAGATGCCAACTTATATGGCAAATATATCTGGAAACTCATATCTATGTAATTAATTGCACTCCCTCCTGCACATTCTCTGACCAGGACCCAGGCTGGAGGGGAGCCTGCAACCAATGTACATGCCCTTGACTGGAATTGAACCTGGGATCCTTTTGTTTACAGGTTGATGGTCTATCTACTAAGCCAAACCAGTTAGGGTTAAGCCACCTGTCTTTTTTTTTTTAATATATATTTTTATTGATTGTTTTTTACAGAGAGAGGAAAGGAGAAGGATAGAGAGATAGAAACATCAATGAGAGAAACAAAACATCATCAATTGGCTGCCTCCCACACACCCACACAGAGGATCAGGCTGCAACCTGGGCATGTGCTCTGACTGGAAATTGAACCGGTGGCCTCTTGGCTTCTGGCTCAATGCTCACCTGCTGAGCCACACAGGTTGGGCTGATCTACCTACCTTTCTTATGCACACTCCGGAGGCTGCTGTGAGACCTGCTGGACCTGTGCAATCATTTAGGTGATAAAGGGGCTAGTATTGTTACTTTAGTTTTTGGCAAATTCATAAAGAGAAAGTGAAACTATCTGGTCTATAGAGGAGGAATTAGAATATGTATTACAAGCAGATAATCTCTTAGTACTGCCTCTTGTGAGGGCCTGGGGAGGTCCATGCTGTGGATTGATTGGTGGTCCTGGAGGCTCTAACCACTCACCAAACTGTAGCCTAATCCCTGGAGTGCCATGACTCCCCAGTCTGTGAATGGTTTCTGTTCTAATTCCTGATTCTTACTGTACTTCCCTTCTGGGTCCAAATTACTATCCTGAATCTCAGTACACTTGGCGAGGGACCCAACTGTTAAATGGCCTATATCATTAACCAGGGTTCATTTTCAAATCAGACAGTTCCTCCTCTCTTCTCACTCTACTCTCAATTTTAAAACTAAATAATGAAAGCCAGAGACCTCTACAACAAACTGCTCCCATCTGTATACTTTTGGATTCTTGGCTGTCAGCTTCACCTGGGATGGAGCCATGTCTTTCTGGACACTATGATTTAGCTTTCTGCGGCCTTTTTGGATTGAAGAAAAAAGGCCCAGGAGAGTGTGCTATAGCTGGAGCTAGGGGAGGAGAAATGTTTAGAGTAAGAGCCAGTTTTCAAGCCAGTCAATTCCTGTAGAAACATGAGTAAGAATGAGAATGGCCTTACCTGATTTGATTGGTGAGAAGTAGGTCATAATAACAATGATGAAGGATGGGTTTTCAGTAGTGTATTGGAGACAAAAGTCAAATTACAGGGAATTTTAAATGCTTTTTATAATAAAGAAACTCAGACAAGAATGATTCAATCATGGGAAAACCTTTATTTAAGCCTATCTTTGCATACAAATCATAAATATATGTTCATAGTTCTCCCTAAAGACTCTTTTTTTTAAGAATAATTTATTGATTTTTAGAAAGGGAAGGGGGAAGGAGAGAAATAGAAACATCAATGAGAGAGCACAATATCTATCCGCTGCCTCCTGCATGCCACCTACCAGGAATCAAGCCCAACACCCAAGCATGTGTCCTTGACCAGGGAATTGAACCAACAACCTCCTGGTGCAGGAATGATGCCCAACCAACTGAGCCACACCAGCCAGGGCAAGACTCAATTCTTATAGTTTCTCAATGCTTCCAATTTCCTTCTTTCCATGTGTTCTTTGATCTTTCTTCTCTTCTCTCTTAAAAATCTTACTTATCCCTCCTCATTTTCAACTATGTTTCTAAACAGACATAGAAAATAACCTTAATAAAATATCTAAAACAACAAACATTTCAAGTACCCTTCGGGCCAAGATGAAGAGAGGTACAATGAGGCTCCTTCTTCTCACCCTTAGGAGTATGAGATTCTGAATGAACAATGGCAGCAGAAGATTGATCCATGCAAAGAATTTGCCCTTTGTTCTAAGCTGCTCTGGGGGTGAGAAATGGAAATATCGATACAGAAAAGATTTAGGGAAGTTGTGGAGGGACAGAATATACAATCATTAAGTGAAAGCCATTGTCTTCAGAAAGGCTCCAGAGAAGAAAGATAGTTGGCCACAGAAGCAGAATTCTCTGAAGAACCACTGGAATTCTAAATTCCCCTTTGCTGTGGAGACACAGAGTGCTACATTCCCCACTTGCTTCCTTTGTCAGGAATGCCTTCTTCCTTTTCTGACTTCCAGATCCAGTTCGAACTACACCCATTTGATGATATTGCCTTCTGTAACAGAAGTCTTCCCTGGGCAGAGTTCACTCTTCCATCCTCTGGGGTCTCGAAGGCTAAATGTGTATGAGAGTTGTAAGGGAATTGTCCATACTTCTACTAAAAAACTAATATTTGTTTATAAGTCTGTCTGCTGGCAGGAGCTCTCTGGCCTCTGTATCCTTAGTGTCCCATATTGTTCCTGACATATAGTAAGTAATAAATAATTGTAAGGGAGAAAGGAGAGAAAGAAAGAAGAAGAAAAAGGAAGGAAGAGCAGGGTGGAGAAAGTGAGAGAGAAAGCATTTGACTCAAAGTTCCCTGATCAAGAAAAAGGGAAACTGATTCAAAAAAGTCTGGAGGAAAGTCACAGAACAGAGGAAAAACAATTTTCCATGTCTTCTTTATCTCTCACTCTTCTACCTACCATTCCTCCTACAACCTCATTCCACACTGTCCTCCTTTCATTCCTAATTCCTCAATTGACTCCAAAGGGAAGGAAAGAAGCCAGTTAAGCTTCTGACTTCTACCCCATCCCCTCAAACCCTTTTCCACCCTGGTGCCTCCCCACTTTGTCTCTTCCCTTCTCATCTTCCCCACATACAGCACTCCCACCTCAGTGCCCTGGAATCTCACCCCTGTTCTGGGCCAGGTCCAGATGGAAACTTCTGCCTCAAATTAAATACCAAGAGGCTCTTAGGGACAGCCTGTGGTATCTGGACTAAGGAAACGCTAGATTGGGCCTACAAGTTGCCTGAGAAACAATACTGTCAAAGGGTTTAGGTGACCCAGGGATTGGAGAGTAGAGAGGAGCAAAAACTGGAAAGGGGAAGGACTTAGCAATTACAGTCCTCCCTGCCCCATGCCCCTGACTCCTCAAACTCATTCATGGATGGCCTTTAAATGATTTTCTCCTTGTTCCATGGGTCAGAATCATCATTTTCCAATCTGCCCCTTATAACCCCTATACCATGGCTACTGGAGCTTCTTGACTATCTTCCAGCTAGATGGACTTTTCCTGCTAGAAACAGTACCAAGATCCCCAAACCTTGTACAGTTGCTCCCGGGTCTCCTCCTCTTACCTAGGTATTCAGCTGCTCCCCTTCCTCAACACCCTTTCCCTGGCAATTCTGGAGCCACCTTTTCTTCCATGAAGATCATATATTCAAAAGCAGTTTATGAATTGTAAAGCACTGTACTAGAATAAAATACTATCCTGAAAAAAGACTTCTCTTTGTCTCCCCTTCATCTCTGTCCTTCTTTCTTGATATATCTTAGCCTTCCTCCCCCATCCACTGCTGCTGCTCCATGCTCACCCGGCAGGTTTGGTTTGGTGCCCTGTGGGACCTAAACCTATGTGCTGCACTGTGGGCCGAGTCAGGATGCAGGCAGGCATCTCAGCCCGAGGCCTTGGCAGAGTTCCCAGGCAGAGCCATCGGCCCAGGCCAGGACTGTACGCATGGATAAGGTGGGAGAGGGCATAAGTAAGGTGGCTGTAGCCACCCAGCACCAGGAACTCTCCCTGCAGCACGGCCCCTGCAGCTCCCACGTGGGGGGAGGGCAGAGGTACCAGGTGAGTCCAGCTGTCAGTCTTTGGTTCATAGGCTTCAAAGCTCAGCAGGTCCCCAGTATCCCCTAACCCACCTGCTACATACAACCGCCCACCCAGAGCAGCCATCACATGGCCAGCTCGAGCTACCCTCATAGGGCTCAGAAGTGTCCCTGGTTTCTCGCGTTTAGGGTCATAGTGCAGTAATGAGGTCAGGCATTGGCTAGTCCCATTGCAGCCCCCGCTTATGTACAATCGGCCCTCCAAAATAGCAGCTGCATGGGCAAAGCGTGGTGCTGGAAGTGCAGGTGCTGGCCTAAGGGAGAACAGAGCACATGATCAGGCAACAATCATCCTTGACTCCTCCTCCTCCAAGTCTCCTAGTCTCTCCCTGATGCCTAGAAACTCCCTCCCCGCCCGCCCCCTTTCCCTGCTCACCTCCAGACGTTGAGCTCCGGGTCGTAGGTCTCCACAGAGTTTAGGACAACACCGTTGGCTCGTCCACCCAGGGCATAAAGTAATCCATCCAGTGCCACCAGAGGGAAAAAACTCCGAGCCTGGCACAAAGGTGCCATCTCCTTCCAGTCCTCTTGACTGGGGTCCCACCTGGCCACAGAGTGACAAGAGATGGGAAGAGTGAGTCTGGAGTCTGTGGTTGGCGGGGCCAGCAATTTCCCTCAGCTGCCCACCTTGGGGTCTTGGGGGGTGCATACCTGAGAGTAGAAGCCAAGGTGTTGGCCTGGCTGTAGTAATCCTGTCCCCCACACACGTAGATTTCATTTCCTGCCAGGCTCGCAGCCCCATGCCGGAAACGTCCTGGGGCCGGCAGGGCAGGCAGCCGGCCCCACTCCACCGTTCGGACCAGCCCCATGCCGCAGCGGAAGGCCCGGGCCCACCACACTCCTCGGGTGGGCTCCTTTATGGCCATGTCTGACTTGAGCCCGTCCCCGCCAATCACTACCAACGCCTGGTCAGGCTCCCTCCGCCTCTCTCGACCTGGAATCTCCGACTCCACTATCAGTTGAAGCAGCAAGTCCGGGGGCAGGGGTGGAGGCAGCCCCGCTGCCCGCACTCTCCGGAGCTCCTTGGTGGACATACGACCAAAGCGGACACATCGAAGCAGGGCCTTGGCCTCTGACTCCTGGGTCTCAGGGTTGGCTGCCAGCCAGCATCGTGCTGCCGCAAAGGCCTCAAACTCCTCCTGCACGTGTAGTTCATCATTTTCCAGGAGGTGAGCCAGGCAGGCAGCGGGTAAAGAAGGGAAAGTAGGGCACAAGGTCACAGCGGGCAGGTGGGTGAGGAGGTAATTACGGGCTTTGGTCCAGAGCCTCTCCAAACCAGGAACTTCCGCCATGGGGAAGAGGGCCAGGCAACGGGCAGGGTTGAGGCCCCGTGCCAAGGCTGTCTCACACAGAGCTAGGCAGGAAGCGCTCTGGTACTGCAGGGCAGCCTGGGCAGCTCTCAGCAGTCCTGGCCATCTTGCCCGCACAACCCCAGAGTAGGCAAAAGAGACGAGGAGTCGCAGGTCCTGGGCAGAGATGGTGTGCAGAGACACCTGTGTGCCCTGTGATTCCCTCATCCCACTCAGGAGCATGGCCCCAAAGAACTCGCTGCCACAGACCAGCGCTGCTCTGTGCACTGCAAGAGGGAGAAGAAGTATATGGGGATCCAGTTTTGCAAACTGCTAGGTACTATCCCAACTTCACAGCCTCAACTTTGAATCAACCACCCAAGGCCAACAGCCAAACTCTGATGTGTATCAGAATACCATGGGGTACCTGTTAAAATGCAGGTGTCAGCTCTAACCAGTTTGGCTCAGTGGATAGAACATTGGCCTGTAGACTGAAAGGTCCCAGATTCAATTCCAGTCAAGGACATGTACCTTGGTTGTGGGCACATCTCCAGTAGGAGGTGTGCAGGAGGCAGCTGGTCGATGTTTCTCTCTCATCGATGTTTCTAACTCTGTCCCTCTTCCTTCCTATCTGTAAAAAAAATCAATAAAATATAGATTTATTTTTAAATCCAGGTTTCAGGAACCTACTTCTGGAGATGCTGATTCAGAAAGTCTGAATGGAGTTCCTAGAATTTTTATTTTAACATTTTCAAGCATCCTGCATGACTCTCATGTTAGTGGCCTGAAGATACTTTGGTAAACATTGCTTTAGTCTTTTTGATCAATTAGAAAAAGTCTTGATAGATCAAGTCCAGAAGATGCTTTAGACAACATTTGCTAACAGAGGGCAGAAAATAAACTTCAAAGATCAATGTGCAACTTGTATAGGTCTCTATATTGTGTACAGAATAAAATTCTTTCCTTGACAATGGTAAGGGCCACTGACATCAGCCATTCTGTTAATCAGGTTTTACTCAGAAAGTGCTGTGACAATCAGGAAGGCTATAAGCCAGCCCACTCAGACTACCATCTCCTCTTGCCCAAGATTTAGTGTTTAAGATTTCCCATCTGTTCTAGCTTTCCTCTGCACATCCCCACTACAGATCTTGATTTTTTTTTCATATATGTCTTTATTTATTTCAGAGAGGGAGGTAGAGAGAGAAAAAGAGATAGAAACATCAATGATGAGAGGAAATCATTGATTGGCTGCTTCCAGCACACCCTCTACTGGGGATCAAGCCCAGGCATGTGCCCTTGACTGGCTCAAACCCAGCACCTTGTAGTCCACAGGCCAGTGCTCTATCCACTAAGCCAAACTGGCTAGGTTTTGGTATTATTTATGGAAACCTTCAAAATTATCTAGTTAAATTGCTTCCTTTAGGTAAGAAAATGAGCAAAAAGAAGTGATTTATTTTCAATTGCCATGCAGTGGCTTTTTGGGCAGATCTTCACCATCCACTGTCACTGATGCCAGGCTGCTGTGTATCGATACCCTGCTTATCTGTACTGGTGCCCTCACAACACTGAAATTGTCCTGTTAACAGATGCTGTTAAACAACTAGATCTCAAATGCTTCCTAACATAACTCAACTTGAGGTCTTGGCATCACCTATGGAATATTCTGACTGATATTTTTAACCTGAATCTAATTGAGACTTTAGCTCTAAATTCAAACTGATAAGAATTTGAGAGGCTAAAGGAACAGATTAAAACCATGAGAATCCTGGTGGCTGTGGCTCAGTTGGTTGAGCATTGTTTTGTGCACCGAAAGGTCAATGGTTTGATTCCCAGTCAGGCATATAGCCAGGTTGCAGGTTCAATCTCTGATTGGCACATTCAGGAAGCAACTGATTGATGTTTCTCTCTCACATCCATGTTTCTCTCTCTCTCCCTCTTTTTCTAAAATCGACCAAAACATATTAAAAATTCCAAAAAAAAAAAAAAACCCATGGGGGAAAACACATACAAACCTAGAAAATGAAATGTTCTATAGGATAACTAATCTTGTTTCTTCAATAAGTCAAGTCATAAAAAGGGAAGGAGGACTATATAAGAGGAAAGGAACCTTAAGAGATGTACATCTGAGTATACAGCACAGTCCTTAATTGGCTCCTGGATTGAGCAAACCAATACTAAAAGACATTTTTTTGACAAGTAGGAAAATTTCAATGTGGATTAGGTAATATTAAGGAATTGTTATTAATTTTGTTAGATTTGATAAAGGTATTGTAATTATATGAGAAAATGTTCTCTTTTAAAGAAAATGATACTCAAGTATTTATGAGTGAAATGTCACAGATTTATAAGTAAATTAAAATATTAAGTATTAAGTGTGGGTGATGGATATTCATCTTTTTGTTTGCTTGTTTTTGTTTATTGTTAATCCTTACCCAGGGATATTTTTCCATTGAGTTTAGAGAGAGTGGAAGGACAGGGGAGGGACAGAGATAGAGAAACATCCATGTGACACATCGAGAAAACCAGTGAGAGACACCACATGCCCTTGGCAGGAATCGAACCTGGGACCCTTAAGTCCACAGGCCAATGATCTATCCACTGATACAAACCAGCTGGGGTGGATGTTCATCCTAATATTCTCCTTACTTTGCTATGTGTTTGAAATGCTTCCTAATTAAAAAGGGGGAGGGGGGGAGGAAGATGCTTCTCGAAGTCCTCTATGGCAGGTGACACAGGGCCAAGCTCCCAGTGAGGTTTATGAACCTTAGGCTGCTTTGACCAGCTTTGCCATGTTCATCTCTCTCAAAGGGGAAGTGATGTTGCTATGGCTTTCCATTGCCTTTTTAAGCAGTAGGTAGTGGCTCAGTGTTTCCCAAGTGGTAAACATCAGTGGCAGCTTTCAAATACGTATAGTATTGCCTGAGAAAATCTGCCTTCCTTGAGACAGGTAAGCCATCTCATCTTCCATATCACCAGTCAAACTGTAGGTCAGAGTCAACTGTGAAAGAGCTCACAACCACTTGTATTCTTCTTACTCATTGTTAGTCTCTAGAATTTTAAGCGACAGGCTCCCACAATTAAGCTGGAATGTCTCTTAGAGAAATGAAAACAGTGTATAAATTCTAAACCCCAGTGGGAATTTTATAACTATGAAATTTTAACCCCCCCCCATGTATTCTACCTGATGTTAGCTGAAATGATAACAAACACGTTAGAAATCTGCTAAAGACGGAATATTTGTGTCCCTCCAAAATTCGTATGATGAAGCTCTAGTCCCTAATATGATGATATTTGTAGGTGGGGCCTTTGGAATGTAATTAGGGATGAGTGTGCCTCTCAACCATGTGAAAACATAGTGAGAAGGTGGCTTTCTACAAACCCGGAAAAGGGCCCTAACCAGAACCTGACCATGCTAGATAGAACCTTGATTTTAGACTCCCAGCCTCCAGAACTGTGAGAAATAAGTTTATGTTGTTAAACCACCCAGTCTCTGGTATTTTGTTGTTGTTGTTATTTTTGTTACAGCAGCCCAAATTGACTAAGACAGGATGCTTTTTCTTGTGGGAATCCCAGAAGCACTTTGAGCAGTAGCTATGTGACTTTGGACATGTCTTCACGTCTGATTTCTTTATCAATAAAGAATAAGAGCTGAACTAGATAATCTCTAAACTAATCCCTTTTAATTTTAAACATGTATGCATCTGCATTCCAACTCCAGTTCCGATGTGTCTTTGGTTTGGCTGTATAGGAGGCATTGCATGGTCTAATGAGAGTAGGCTAGGCTAGTGGATGTAGACTTGTATCCTGGTTCTCACCATTTAACATGTCTTAGTTTAATGTACTTTACCTGCACCTAGGAATAATGGTACCTACTTCACTAGTTTTCAATGAGAATTAAAAGAGATAGCAAATGTAATAATTCATGGTACTCAGTGATAGATCCTCCCTCCCGCAACTGCTGGGCAGAGTTATGAGGTAACTGGCGTTTGCCTCTCCCCCTCCCCCACCCAACATCTCGGAGACATTCAATCACCAATCAGCTGGAGCTGAGTGCCCGGGGCCCAACCCCTTCCTGTTCCCTCAAAAGGCATGTTCACCGCTACACATGTTGCTGTCTCCCAGTCTGCCAGACAGTCCGGCTGGCTCTTCTCCTCCCCCTCCTCTAATCCTGGTTTTTCTACCTCCTGCATAATAAATCTCATTCGTTAGTGTGGAAAAAAACCTCCTCTTTAGACATGCCTTGGCCTCTGACTCCTGTTTCCTGCACCTCGAATCTTACACTCAATACCTCCCTAATATGTTAGTAGAGTCTGAAGTCCACTTACTCAACCCTCCTTAGCTTTCCTGGTGATGAGCAGAGTTAACTTCAAAGTGTCATGGTCTGAGAACCTTAAGATTCTTTCAAAACAGTACCAGACCTTGCTCATTAGCTGTAGGACTACATCAGCCATGTTGCCTAGCACACTTAGGTGAAAGGACACACTTAGGTGGAAGGACACACTTAGGTGGAAGGGCACACTATGATCCTCTGGCTTTTCCTGTGTCCTAAATACAAGAAGGGCCTTTGGTTAATTCCTGTTTGAGGCAATCGCTTTCTGCCTGCTCTACTGGCAATGGCTGCACTGTAGCTCCAGCCAGCTGGCTGTTCATTCCGTGTTACCGGGCCCAGGAAGCCAACGCGTGGAGAGTCAGTTTAAATTTGTCAGTGCTCCTAGGCAAACAATCCAAGTGCGCATGCTCCACTCTCTGGTGGCTGCAGAGAGGCACCGAAGACCCCCCAGGGGAATTCTGACTGCAGCAGAGATCAAAACCACTCTGTGGTAGGGATCAAACCACCTGCTGCTTGCACACACCATTCCGGGAGCATTTGCACCTACGGGAAGGAATGCCCCACAGGCCCTCACCCCTCAGCCTGCAGCCGCCGGCTTCCAGCTCCAGGTCACACCCGACGCCCTCTTGGTATAAGAGCTCGATGCCGCGCAGGTTCTCCCTCAGCTCCTCCGCCCGGCTGGGCTGCTTTTCTCCCTCCGAGGCGCTTCCAGCCTTCTTGAGCTGCCGCCTGGCCGCGGCCTCCACACGGGGTGCTCCCAGGGCCTTGGCGGCCGCCAGCACCTGCCGCGGCGGGACGGGACTGAGCACGCCCTCGTAGGCAAAGGTCAGCACGGCCTCCCAGGCCTCGGTGGCCACGTCGAGGCTGAAGGGGGGACGCGGACCAACGCCGTCCAGCAGCCGGCCTCGAAAAAGGCTGCTCACGGCGGCCAAGATCACTCGATGCACCCCGTATACTCGCCCCTCCACGGACACCTGTTCATCCAGCAACAGCCTCTGCTCCCGCAGCCGCTGGGCCTCCGCGAAAAATTGCCTGGGATGCTCCTCGCTGCGCAGCCCCTCGGGCTCCGCCGCGTCGTCCTCGTCCTCCTCGTCCTCCTCCTCCTCCAGGGACAAGGTGGGGGAGGGAAGGTCCCCCCCTGGGGCCACGGACCGGGGGCCAGGCTCTTCCAGAGGAAAGGGGGGCAGCGTGGGGTCCTCGTCCGGGGTGTGAGGCCAGGACGGGTTTCGCCGGCCGGGCGAGGGGCAGCCGCGGCCGTCCTTCTGGATGGGCAGGGCGACGCGCCCCCGGTCCGAGGGACGACGTTCCGAGGCCGAGACGCTCATGGCCGAAGTTCACCGGGGTGCTGCAGCGGCGCGGGGGAAGGGGCGGGGGTCAGAGGTGCCCCGGGAGTCAGAGGGACCCCTGCCTGCAGCCCGGCGACCTCAGTTTCTCTCCCTGCTCCACGCCACTCAACCCCCGCCGACCCTCCACCGCGCACCAGTCCCTCCAGCCCCCGCGCCCGCACCAGCTGCTCCCCGCAGCCCCTCTCGCCACTCCCAGGCTCACGTCCCGCGCAAGGATGGGGTTCATGCGGTGCAGCGGGGCGAGCAAGAAGCGTGTGTCCAGACCCAGTACCGGGCAGTGCCCGCCCGCCTCGCCCGCCTCCAGCAGTCACCTTGCCGAGACACCAGCGCCCGCCTGTCCTTCTCGCTCGAACTCGCACTGCTTGGGGCGGCGTGGCCGCCGGGACTCGCCCGCAACCGAGCGGGCGGCCGCACCCGCTAATTTTAGCCGGCGCTGGCAGGCGTGGGTGGGCCTGGGCTCCGGGTGCCCGAAGTCCGACACCCAATCCTCCTGGGCCCGGTCCTGAGATGACCGCCTATCCCCATCCCTCTGTAGGTCACGGCCTGCAGCCCAGCGAGGCAAACTCGGATGCTGGAGGGTGCGGGGCCTGGGTGGCGTGAGCCGGCGCGGAAAGGCAGCGCTCCTCGGGAAGCGGGTGGGCGAAGACTGTACTGCGTAGACCCCCGGACATTGGGGCGAGAGGAGGGAAGCAGGTGTGGGGGAGGGAGGGGGGCGGTCATTCCTGGGTTTTGACTTGAATTTTCCCTGCACGATGAAACTGGGATCATGCAGTACCGATGTGAAACGCAAACGTAACCCGGCTGGGTCCGTCGGGGGTGGAATGTGTGGGGAAGATGAAGGGGCTTGTATTAGGGCTACCACCCTGGGTGACCCACCCCCAGCAGTGGGTTTCCTTCAGGACCTCGGTAGGATCCCTGGTGAGAGAGTGAAACCCAAAACCCTGTGTCTTCATAGATGGTTGGGGTGAGGACCCCATAGTGGGGACCAGAGTCCGGGACTGGACAGGCTAGGGACGTTTTAGAATTGTTTTGGGGGGGGGGGGCAAGACACCAACAGCCCCTCCCTCTGCCCCGGACAATGCCCCTTTCTCATCCAGAGACCTTTAAATTCGAGCAGTTGCAGATATCCTCATGGACAAAGAATTTAGAGAACGGACAGCATTCACCTTTCCCCGCCCCTCTACCAGGGAGTTAGGACAGGCCAAGGGCTGCTGGCGCTGGCTTCTCTGGCCAATAGAACGGCTGGTCCAGGCTGAGTAGGTTCACTGGGTAAGCTGATTTAACCTGCGAGTGAAGCCAGATAGTTCCTAAAGACTTAGGTGTGAGGAGCGGTGTTTGCATGGGGGGAAGTGGGGAGGGGTACGGGAAGGTGAATTGCTGGGGTACACCAATCCTTCTGCTTTCATGGCTGCCTCTGCTCTCCACTTGAGGCTTGGGTACCCCCACTGACCAGGGGTAGCACTCCCCAAAATGGTTTGACAGAGAAAGGCAGCCAGCCAGGAGTTGTCCTGGCTAGAGAAAGGGTCCATAGTGACCAACCTCTGTCCCTTTTCCCTCAATTCAGACATTTCATGGCCTTCTGCCAGGGAGAGGAGGTCAGCACCTTGAGCCCCCTCCAGGGAGAAGGGGAACTATATTCCCCCATAAGCCAGTGGAAACATACCTGAGGTGAGTCCCTGCTCCAGCCCCACCTTCCCCAGGAGGAGGACACTGGACCCCACTCTGAGTTCTACACCAGTTCCCTGCCGCTGAGGCTGAGGCAGCAGCCTGTTGGGAGACACTGTGTGGCTCTGCCATGTGAGATACATGCCCCAAAGTGAGACTAGTTAAACCCTCTCCTCTGGGTCATCATCCACCCTCCATTAAAGCCTTGGGACTCACAAAACTCCAGGTCTCCTGGCCTTCCTCCTGGTTGCTGATGAGGGGTCTGGGTACCTCAGCCTCATCTTTGCTGTCTCAGTCAGGGCTTAGCCAGGTTTCCACCTCTGTAGAAAGGGCCCCACACGCCCATGGTGGGAGAATGTGGGGGTTGGGCCTGGCAAAGCCCTAGTGCACTTCCACTAGGTTATGGGAGTCATGGTGACTCAGGGTTCCCAAAGGTCGAGGGTCTAGATAGGGGAGAGAGAACTTTGCTCAGAGTTCTCAGAGGGTATTTCTGTGGGAGGGAAGAGAGAGCTGAGGGGGACCTCAGTTTCTCCCTCACCACCCTGCCCCACCAGATCTGCTGCATGCTCAACACCTGGGGCATCTTCCTTTACCTGTGGTCAAGTTGGATCACTGCTCAGGTGGGCATAGGCGTGAGCTCAGGGCTCTGCTGGGCAGTAGGAAGGGACTGCCGGATTTAGCCTGGTGAATTAAAGGGGCCCACTCCTGCCTTGGCCGGTTTGGTTCAGTGGATAGAGTGTCAGCCTGCGGACTAAAGGGTCCTAGATTTGATTCTAGTCAAGGACACATGCCCAGGTTGCAGGTGTGATCCCCACTAGGGGGTATGCAGCAGGCAGCCTATCAATGATTCTTTCTCATTATTAATGTTTCTCTTTCGCCCTCTCCCCCTTCCTCTCTGAAATCAATAAAAATATATTAAAAATAAATAAAGGGGGCCACTCTTATCCTCACCCCAGGGCTCACATGGCTCATTATCCTGCTCTCAGGTTCAGTCACTACCATCACCAGCCTGTCTATCTCGCCATCTCCCCTGAGGCAAAATCAAGGCTGATGTCTTACCACTCGGTTATTTCAAGGCCTGTAAGGAATTGCTGAGACCACAGACTATGTCCTAATCAGGTAACATGTACTTTTTTTTTTATCTCATACAGATTGGGCCCCAGACTTGAAAGCTCCTTCAGGATCATTTTCACTTTTCTCAACCCAGTAGCTACGGCTTTGCACATGACAGGCTTTGTGAACACCCTTTTGGATCTGACCATCTGAATATTGCCCATTCCGTCCCTTGGTGCATCCTTTCTCAAGCCAGCTGACCATCAGCCTGCATTTTTTGTGACTCTGGGCAAGTCATTTTAAGAATCAGATGGAGGCATTAAATTGGTCAGTTAAGTCTCCATGACCCCTACCTGTGTGTCTTACACTTCTAGAAGCATGGGGTGCAGCTTTGAAACATGGGTCCCAAAAATGAGTTGTAAGTGGTGGGCATGGTGACTGTGACCATCTTTTTGGGCATGGGAGTCCAAGGCAGGCGCTAGAATTGAAGTTGGGGAGGGGGAGAAAGCTGAGGGGATGGCTGTGAGATTTGGACAGATCTGGGAGGAGCCAAATGTGGGGAGATGTGTGTGTGTGTGTGTGTGTGTGTGTGTGTGTGTGTGTATGTGTGTAGCTGGCAGAGCAGATTTCCAGTGACCCAGACCTGAAACTGGACAGTTTTGCTGGAAGAAACTCCACATGTCAGTTGTTGAAGAGGAAAGCAGGACTCATTCTGAGGATCTGTTGGAATGAGCACCAGATAAGACTATCAGTTGAGAAATTCTGTTTCTTGCTCCCAGATATTTATAATCTTGAGATTCACCCTTCTGGAATGGAAAGGGACACTGCTGTTTGAGGCAAGAAGATAAAGGATTCCAATTTAGCCACACTCATGGAAAAGACTGGTGGGAAAGGAGGGGAGAGTGAAGATGGGACAAAGAAAGAAAGGAGGTGAAGTAGATTGTTACTCCTTTCCTTCCACTCACATTTCTCCTTTTTTTTTTTCTTCACTCATGGTATTTTAGGTCCAAATTATCTTCTTCCTGATCCCCTTCTATCAGCTACCAGCTTGCAACATTCCTCCCACAAACCCCAGCCACTGGCTTCTTTGGGTACCGAGGTGAGATAGTGGGAAGATGGCTGAGAAATGAGAATTGCACTAAAGGGAATGAATGAATGCCTTCCCTTGGAGCAGGGACCTCATTAGCCCAAACCTCTTCAGAAAAGACCCCTTAACTTCTAATTCTATATTCAATTTGCAAACTGACCATCAGACCACTTGAAGTCCTCTAAGTTCCTAGGCTGGCAAGTTTGCAAAATTCCCTTATTCTTTCCACCATCATCTACGTTACAGGCACTAAACTGAGTAGAGGGATAATAATCTTGGCTGAATGAAGGGAAGCCAGAGATACTCTTTAAAATCCCATCTTTTCTCCCTGAACTTTTATGTTGGAAGCATTTTCTTGGAAAATAATGGCATGGTCTGGAGGACAGTTTCTTTGGTATGTTTCCCATCTTCTTTTTAGCCATGGAGTATTCATTGGGACCTCTGGGGACCTCAAGGTGAGAAGGATGTCTAGGCATAAAGCATATTCTTCCTCTTCACTAATGGTTCAACTTTTGTTATCAGGACCCTGGGATAGCTCTCCCCAAAGGAACCCTCTTTGTCACACTTTCTTACCTCCATCAGTAAGGCCCTCCACTCCTGCCTTCTATCCAGAATAACCTAGTGTCCTGGTTTCTGCCTCTCTGAGGTGCTGGGGTATAAGTGGTGAAAAGAGAAAGAGTACTGTCCTACTCAGTGAACCTGACCAACATGCAGGACCAGGTCAAGAACTTCTGGTGAGGGAGTCTCTAGACCAGGGTTTGAAAATTGATAGCCTCTGAACTGGATCTTGCCTTCAAATGAGTTTGGTTCAGATTGCACAGAATTTACAATAAAAAAATTAATTGGCAACATTTAACATACATCTGGTAGTCGTGGGCCTCCATCACAGATGACATACTTATCTGCTGCCAGGGAGCTGCTGTCCCATGGGATAGGGCAGGTGCTCTCCAGCCCTGGTGATTTGTGCAGGTCTTCACAAGAACATGAATCTTTTAATCTGTGGGAATGTGGTCTTGGTAAGAGAAGAAAGGACTCTCAGTGTGAAGGAACTAAGTACAGGGAAGAAAAAGGAGTAGAGAGATAAACAGGTCAGTGAATGAGTTCAGAGAAAGAGAGTATTGAGGGTTGTTAGAAGGATGCTTTAAGGAAGGGACAGTCACAGCCTATATTTCTGCCTCTCCCTCTTAAAAGCCCCAAGCCATTCAAGGTTCTGAGAATTATGTCAACTGGCTAAATGTCTGGAAGATTCATTTACTCTATATAGTCATATCTAACTCCAGAATATGTTCTAGGGCCCAAAGCCTCATGCAGGTCAGCCTGCCAAACTGTATCACTTCTTGTCGCCCTATGCCCAATGTCAACCCATTCCCTTCTTTCCTTGCTGTCTCTCCTTTCACATTTGGGCCAGCTGAGGCCCAATGTACTAGTCTTGGAATATATGCAAACTTGGCAGGAGGTGCTGATATCAGCTGTGGAGGATTGTGGTGGCATTTTATAGCAAGTGGAGGGTGGAAGGCATAGGGAGGTGAGGATGGCTTAGAAATGGTCAGAAACCAGGGGAAGAGGAAATGTAATCATGGTAAAACCCTGTTCCCTCCAGCTGCCAATCCCAGGAAGGGGAGCTCCCTTTCTTCAGCTCTTATTCTGAATCTCCTAATAAAGGACTTTGACTACAACTATGATGTTTGCCTCCTAAGGATGCCACAGGGGTTAAGCCTGGCTATCCAACATCATCGAAGTGTGTCAAAAGGGATGGACCTAAGCGAAGGATAAGGTGTCAAAACTGGTGTGTAAAGATTGGCTGCCAAAGACAGTGTGATAGGAGGTAAGTGTACTTATTTAGTTACCAAGACTTGAGTCCTAGGTAACACACTGTGAGAAAAATGAACTTTGCTTTGAAATTCCTACCTGTTATAGTAAGTTCTCTTGAAACCTTAAGGATGGGGGAAAGCTTTAAAGTTATATCCTAAATTCAGGTGGCAGGAATGTGGATGAAGAAATACAGTAGCAGGGTGAGAGTGAGCTGGAGTGTGGTCAGGAAGGGGTATGATCCAATACCAGAACAGGGTTTCTGAAAGTACTCCAATTCTAATAATAGCATACATCTATACTTGATCTTAGTCAAAGGCTGAGAAGCAATTAATAATAGCACACATTTAAATAGCTTACACTTGGGATGTCCTCATTGATTGGGTGGGCTCCAGGAAGAATGCAACAAGACATTTTCTGTTATACCCTACCTTTCTCAGTAAATCCAAGGTTTTTGGATACCACAGGAATGGATTCTCAGAAGGGAGAGGAGACCAATTCTAAAACAGATCCTGTTTTAGGGGGAATAGATTTGGGGAGTGAGGAAGAGAAGAGCAAGGAACCCAGCGAAGTGAACACAAAAAGGAATGTGAAAGAAGCTGCATGACATTTCTCTGGCATAACAACTGTTTTCTTTTTGGAGGGAGGCGGAAGTGGGGGGAGGTCTGATATTGAGTTAGGGACAATTGCTAAGCTGGATAAGGTATTTGTCTTGTTCTTGTCCTTCCTCTTCTTGTGTAGTATCTTTACATTGGCAGCCTCAAATACCATTCTAGTCTAAGCAGGGCCAATGGACAGTGGACATATATTGACTCAGTGATGATGGAGATAGGGACTCTTGCTAAAAAGCCCAACTTGCTGAAACCAGCTTGGTTCAGTGGATGGAGCGTCGTCCTGTGGACTGAAAGGTCCCAGGTTCGATTCTGGTCAGGGGCATGTACCTTGGTTGCGGGCACATCCCCAGTAGGGGGCGTGCAGAAGGCGACTGATCAATGTCTCTCTCTCTCTCTCGTCGATGTTTCTGGCTCTCTATCCCTCTCCCTTCCTCTCTGTAAAAAATCAATAAAATATATTAAAAAAAAAAAAAGCCCAAATCTTCTGCAAGTTCCAGAGGAAAGGAAGGGTAGGGATATAAAGTTGAGGGAGAACTTGAGAACAGGCTGCACGTACAAAGCACCTAATACCCTTCTCCCACCTTCGAGGCCATCACAGTGTGCTCCCTTGTCCCTAGGAGAAGGCAGGTGGGGAGGCTACCCATCTGCTCTCTTATAGTCAGAAGGCTGACTATACTGATCTCCAACTTACTGGCTCCCAAGAAAAAATGGGATGTCCTATAACAGTTTTTGTGAGAAGTCCCCCTGAGCAGCTGGAGGAGAAACACCAGGAGTAAGCACAACATGAAAACCCAAGGTTATGGCCTAAAATACAGAAGACAGGAAGGGGAGGAAAGGGTACTGGGCCACTTGTTGCAGATGAAAGGATAGAAAAAGCTATGAAATGTAGGCAAAATGTCCAGTTCCTCTCTTGTCTTACCCTAGGATACATTTATCACAAGGTTCCAACATGTGCCTACTACCTGAGCTCACAGGTCAGAACCAACCCCCCATCCCCAACACTTCTCTTCCTGTCTTCCCTCCTTCTTCATAGCTAAGTACCTATAGGAGTAAGTAAGTGTCAGACAAGCTACACTTTCACTGAATATTTTGGGGGAGGAGGAGCCGGAATCTGATGAAACAGGACTGCAGTGGGAGTACTGGCTGAGGGAAAAGAGAAGCTGTAGAATTGGGACTGACAATGGCATTTACCTTGTCCTCTGCTTCTTCCTAGCCATGTGATTGGAGTGGCAAATGTGTCTTCATGAAGTCCTATGGCAATGTTTCCTCAGGGTGTTGCCCTCAGTCATGTGAGTCTGGGAAAATTCCTAACGGCAGGGCATAGATGCTAGGATAGGGCCAGTCCAATGGCTAAACTGAGGAACAGCACCAGAACTCCCTCAGTCAGCCTGCTCTGGGGCCTGACACACAAACTCCCTCCCCCCCACTGCTTTGTTCCTGTTAATCAGCAGGGCACACTGAGCCTGTAGGAGACTCAGGAGACTGAGGTAGAAGGAGGACCCCATAATTTAGGACTCACAAAGCCATGATTTTAGTCTCTTGGCTCCACAAATGTTAAGACTATTCTTGGGAAGCCTCAAGTAAGAGCCCAGTTCCAACCAGAGTGGCTCAGTGATTGAGCATCAACCTATGAACCAGGAGGTCAAGGTTCAATTATTGGGTTCAATCCCTGGTGGGTGGCATGCAGAAGGCAGCTGATTCTCATCGTTGATGTTTCTATCTCTTTCTTCCTCTCTGAAATCAATAAAAATACATTTTAAAAAAAAAAGCAAGCACTCAAAGCTTGCTAAGGTAAGAATGCCCCTACTACAGTGCCAAAGGTCCTCCCTTCAAGATCCATTCCACCCCATATTAATAAAAAATTACACATAAATACCCAAGGCAAATATTAATAACTCACTTGATTCCCAATTATAAAATTAACTGTCCAAGCCTAGAGAAGCAGAGATCATTCCTGTTCTCAAATATATTCAAGGGGAAATTTATCTTCTTTCTACTTGTATCCTGAACACTCTATCTTCCATTCAAGTTTCTGATTTTAAACTTCATTATCTTAATGCATTTTCAACCCATTTATGTGTCTCTTCTTTGTAAATAAAAGTGTTTGTCACTACTTTCTACTTAGTAAGTAATCAGAAACTTACTCTTTTTCCAAGCTTATATAATCCAAATTCTTTTTTATTTTTGCCTGTCTTACTTTACAGTCCTTTGATTATCTCTTTGCTTTACTTATTCATCCCCTGGCAAATACTGATTGAATGGCCATTCTAAGTACTGGAAGATAATATGGCAATGAATAAAATTAGATAATCCCCTCTTCTCATGGAGTTTCTTTTTTAAAATTTATTCTTAATTATAGTTGACACACAATATTATATTACTTTCTGCTGATAACATAGTGATTAGATATATACCTCATGAAGTGATCATCCTGAAAGCTTATATTCTAATGGGAGGAGAAAAGCAATGATCATAAAACCATTAGATGAGAAGATGGTAAGTGCTATGAAGAGGAAGAAAACAGGGAAGAGAGCTAGAAAATGTTGGAAGAGTGCAATTTTAAGTAGGGTTGTCAGGAAGACCTCACTAAAAGAAGAAGAAAAAGTTAAGCAAAGATTTAAACACTCTGATGGAATAAGCTACATCTGGAGGAAGAGCTTTTCAGGCAGGACCAAGAAATATAAAGAACTTGAGGGGTGGGCACACCTTCGGTGTTGAAGAAAAACAAAAAGGCCAATATTGCCGCAGCAAAGTGAGCAAGGTGAGTAGCAGGAAGCAAGATCAAGCAATAAGTGGGGAAGGGTGGGGCTGCTCATGGAAGGTCTCACAGACCTTTAAAGGACTCTCGTTTTTACTCTAATGTAGGAAAACACGGAGGGTTTCAAGTGTGACTGACACAATCTGCCTTCCATATTAACACTATTCACTCTGGTTGCTGTGTTGAGAACTGATTGTAAGTGGGCAATAGTCAAAACAGATAGACCAGCTACTGCAGCAATTCTGATTTTGTCTCAAGTTGGAGCAGGGGAAGTGAAAAGAAATGGGATTCTGAATATATTCTCAAGGTAAAGACAACATGATTTGATAAACTGGAGATGAGAGGTGTCAAAGATAATACCAAGGTGCTATGACACAGAAGTTGTCATTAACCACAATAGGAGACTACAGCAGTTGAGAGAAAAAGAAGTTCAACTTCAACATCCAAATCCAGATGTCATTGGGCAACTAGATATTCAGGACAGAGGTCCAGGTTAGAGCTAAAAAAACTAGTCATCCACATTAAAATAGTCTTAATGTAAAAGACTGAATGAGCCCTGGCTGGTTTGGCTCAGTAGATAGAGCGTTGGCCTGCACACTGAAGGGTCCCAGGTTTGATTCTGATCAGGGCACATGTCTGGGTTGAAGCTTCAATCCCCAGTGGAAGGCATGCAGGAGGCAGCAGATCAATGATTCTCTCTCATCACTGATATTTCTATCTCTTGCTCCCTCTCACTTTCTTAAATCAATCAAAAAATATTTTTAAAAAAGATCAACATTTAAAAAAGACTGAATTAAATCACTGCAGATATGTGTGCAGAAGTGGTCCAAGGACTGAACCCTAGTTTCTAGGTTGTAGAGATCAGGAAAAACCAGAAAATGAGACTAAGAATAGTCAGTGAGCTAGGACGCAACAAGAGCACATTTCCTAATGCCAAGTAAAGAAAATGTTTCAGAGGGAGTCAAATGCTGCTGACAGCTTGTGCAAGATGGGACAGAGTGTGCCTTTAGGTTTGTCCAAGTCATTGGTGACTGTGATAAGAACAGTCTTAGTGGAATGGACTAAATAAGGAATTGATGGGAATTGGTAGAGAGAAACTGGAGACAACTTTTAAGATGTTTTACTGTAAAATGGGGCCGAAAAATGGGAAGCTATTGGAAGTGGCAATGGGGTCTAGGGGTTCATGTATTTGTAAGATGAGAAAAATGACAGCATCTTTGTGTGCTGATAGGAAGATCCAGGAAAGAAAAGAAAATACTGATAAAAGAAAAGGAGGGAGAATTGTTGAGATATCCTTAAAAGCTAGAGTATGGAGTGTACTGTTCAAGCTTTTGGAGAGGAGCAGGGTTTCCCATCGTTGACACCAATGACATTTTTGCCCAGATAATTGTGTGGGGAGCTGTTCTGTGCATTGTAGGATACTTTGCAGCATCCCTGGCCACTGGCCAGTAGCAATGCCTCCCAGTTGAGAACTACTAGTATACAGTAGGTAACAGGAGGAAAAACAAAGTATATGGGGTACAAGCAATGAGATAGTTAAATGTAGTGGTGGGAGTTTGTGAACATTTTCTGATTGTTTCTATTTTCTCTTTAAAATAGGAACCAAAGAGTGAGAATGAGGGGAGATCTTGGAGATGTAGGGAATATTGCTAGGTAGTCTAAAGGACTCACCTAAGTTTCATGGTGATGGATTTAAAGTAAGACAAATTAACCTTTTGGCCACCCCTTTCAGCTGCATGGATCTAGGCGTAAAGTAGGTGAAGAGTTGACTATTACAGAGAAGCAAGGGAGATGAGGTGTTTGCAACAAAGTGCTCATAATTAAAATTTAGATGGAGGAAGGAAATGAAGACACAGGAGATGAGGTCAGTGGAAAGGAAGATCAATGGATTATAGGTCCTGGTAAAGGGATGAATTGTTGGATTCAGTGCACTAAAGGGGATAAACTGGAAAGACGCAGCTAATGGTGGGAGAGTGGGATATTTGGGAATGATTTATGAAGTGGTCGTAGGTCTAGAATATGGCCAAGGGAATGAATAGCTGAAGGGGGGGTACAGGACAAAGTCACCAAAAGAGCAAAAAACTGAGAGCATTAGAAAGTTAATCCACATGGATACTAAAATCAAGATTCATGACAGGAATGGTATTGACATGGTATAATCGAATGACCAGTGTTTCAAAAGCTGAAGAGTATTATGGATAATAGTCTAAAAATGGTGTAAGGAAAAATGAGAAAAATTCACTGCCGCTAGGCCCAGGGGTACAATAAATTTGAGAGAAAAAACACCACCATTGGAGGTGATAGCAGAAGCAGAGCCCTCTGGAGAAAGCAGGGCTCAGAGGAGGAATGTAAAGGGAACATTCAGAGGAGAGGCTAAAGGTGTAGGGAATTTTGTTAGTAACTGGCCATTAGTTGAAAAGAGCACAAAAGAATTCCAGAAGTTAGGAGAGGAAAGTAGATGGGGACAAAAAAAGGGTGAAGAGTTATAGTTATTAGTCTAAAAAATGAGAGATGACTTGGTAGTTTGGGACTTCTTGTGGTGATTGACATAAACAAGACAAAGAGCATAATGATATTAATTCTCACAAGGTTTATGTATCTGGGACCCCCCTTTAAGCCTGCCAATGTAAGTGCATGTATGAGTGACAGTTTTATTCATTCTTTTATCTTCATCAGAGGATATGTTTTCATTGATTTTTAGAGAGGGAGAAAGGAAAACATTGAGGTGAGAAAGAAACATTGATAGGTTGCCTCCTGTACAAAGGATCGTACCAACAACCTAGCATGTGCCCTAACAGGGAATAGAGCCCACATGTAACCTTTGTGTACAGGATGGTACTCCAAACAACTGAGTCACCTGGCCAGCAGGACAGTTTTATTCTTGAGTTTTAAATTAGTATGCAATTAGACCTGGCTCCAGGCTATTTTGAAGGAAGTCCTGAGCACCTATTTCAAAGAATTTAAGTGAGATGATGAATGTAAAGCAGTTAGCACAAGGCCTGAAACTAAAATATTAGTTATGATACCACTATTAAGGGGATGTTAGAAGAGGGCCTAAGACATTCCCTCAATCTTCACTTCAGAGTAGCAACCCTGAAGGCTACGCTGCTCTGACCTCTGCCTCCTTATCCACTCACACCACCACCACCAATTTATTAGTGTCATCTCTATATTGTTCCTAAAAAACAAAAGCCCATTACCAACATACAAAACCAAAAATATTTTATTGCTGAGTCATCTTGAGGTTCAAATGATGGGAAGGGGAGTCCACAGCCTGGCCAAGACTCCCATCAGGATGGAGATAATGGGCTCCACTTAGGGCACTGTCTACTCTGATCTTGTTCACCTTGTCAGTCCCTCCAGGTGACTTCCACTTCATCAGTCCGATACCTGTGAAAAAACAGGAAAAACTTGGTAGATGGACTATCCTTTATCCATCTTCTATTCTTCTTTGCTCTCATGATTCTGGACCCTCTGATGTGCTGATTTTTGCCCACCTACAAGGGCATGCTTACCTCTGCGTGACCCCAGATTCACTGAGGGGAGTCCTGTGTCCTGCCCGAAACATCTCCCAGCCAGCCTGGGCTATCATGGCTCCATTGTCAATGCAGAATCTGGGAAGGAAAAAGAGATATGAAATTTGGGATCTAAAGATAGAAAACTACAATTGGAAAAAAAAAATCAAGAAAGGACAAGGACCCTTACCTCTCATCTGTGGCAAAAAGCCGGGCTCCACGTTCCTGGCACATTGTCTCCATCATTTCTTGTAGTCTCATATTACCTATGATGAGGTGTGGGTAGGATTAACTTAGTTTAGCTACTTCTCCAGTCTAGCTGTATGCCGCATGTGCATTTAATTAGGAAAGTGAAGTACGGGTCCTAGAGGGCAAGGATTGGGAAGCATAGGATAAGAAATAAAACTAGTAATTTCCACAAACCCTCAGATTTAAACTATCAGGAGGAAGATGCACATGCCCAAGAAAAGGAAGAGTCCAATGATACATACACCCCACACCTCCCACGACGAGGGCCTCCTGGGAGCCACAATGTGCCATGGCCCGCTCTGTGATCTCTACCAGCATTGCAAACACAGTTTCCTGTGGGGGACAGACAAGGAGAAAACATATGAGGGAATCCCAACTTAGCCCCAGCTTTCTGTCCTAGCTTTTTACTCCATTACCTGCAGGGAGAAACACAGATCCTCAGGAGTACACTCGCCTGTGGCCAACATCCGCTGGGCTATATCCTATTATTAAAGGAGAAAAAGAACTCATAAAACTCAAAACCAACCAAACAGACAACACAACCAAAAAGTTGATGGAGGACCTGAAAATACACTTCTCTCATGGTAACATACAAACAGCCAATAGGTATATGAAAAGATATTCAACCTCACTGGTAATTAGGGAAAGGCAAGTCAAAACCACAATGAGATACCACCTCACACCTGTCAGAGTGGCTATTATCAATAAGACAAGCAATAACAAGTGATGGAGAGGTGTGGAAAAAAGGGAACCCTCATTCACTGCTCCTGGTACAACCACTATGGAAAGCAGTCTGGTGATTCCTCAAAAAATTAAGGATAGAGTTACCATATGATACAGCAATCTCTCTCCTGTGTATATACCCGAAAAACTCAAAATCATGTATTCACAAAGATATATGCTTCCCTATGTTCACTGTAGCATTATTCATGGTAACCAAGATATGGAAACAACCAAAGAGCAAAGAGGACTGGATAAAGAAGATGTGGTACATATACACAATGGAATAGTACTACGCAGTCACAAGAAAGGATGAAATACTGCCATTTGCAACAATATGGATGGACCTTAAGAATATTATGTTGGACCTGGAGAGCATTATGCTAAGTGAAATAAGTCAGTTGGAGAAAGATAAATATCATTCACATGTGGAATATAATGAACATAAACAGATTCAGAGACAGTGAAGCATCAATCAGACCGTCAAACCTCAGGGGGGTGGAGGTAAGGAGGAGAGATCAATCAAAGGACTTGTATACATGCCTATAGGCCTAACCAATGGACACAGACACCAGGTGGGTGAGGGAATGAGCGGGGGGAGGGGAGGGCAGGAGGGGACCGAAGCAATGGGAGGATAAGAACACATATGTAATACCTTAATCAATAAAGAAAATAAAAAAGTAGTTTAAAAAATATAAAAAAATAAGTCAGTCAGAAAAAGCTAAGAACTATATGATTTCACTCATATGTGGCATATAAAACTGAACCTCCTGCACACAAACAGCAGTGTGGTGGTTGCCAGAGAGAAAGGATGAGGGAGAGGGGGAAGGGAGAAAAGGGTCCTAATATATGATGACAAGGTTTGACTTTGGGTGCTGGGCTCACAGTGCAAAATACAGATTTTGTAACAGAAAGCCACACCTGAACCTATTATGTAGACTAATGTCACCCCAATAAATTTAATTAGAAAAAAAAGGTAGGGAAACAAACCGATAAAACAATGAACAGTGGTTTGGCAGATGCCATGAGAATAAAAATTCGTGCACTTGGAGGATCACCATGTCTCATCACAATTCAACTGACCACACACTTTGTCCTTCATTGGTACCAAACTACAGAATGGGTAGCATTCATTCAAGATTCAATAATTATGAATATCCTCCCACCACTCCCCACCCCTCCCATACCCTGCTGCATTTCTCTTCATCACTTACCACTATGCAACCCTTTATATTTTATTATTTTCCCCTCTTCCCTTTTTGTTTCTTTATCCATCTCCTGCTAGAATGCAAGCTCTGACCACCAGGGGGTAGACGCTCTGACCGGCAGGTTAGCTTGCTGCTGGGACCTGACCAATGGGGACTGGGGTAAAAGGGCGAGGCACACCCTGGAGCCCTCCCTAGGTCCTTCTCAGCCAGCCACCCCCAATAGGGCCCAATCTGACCAGGAGAGAGGGCTCCAATCACCGGCCATGCTGAGGGATCCCACCCATGCATGAATCACTGCATGGGGCCTCTAGTTCAATAAATATTTACTGAATGAATTTATTTAGCATCAAATACCAGCCAGTACTATGCTATATGCAGGAAATACAATGGTGAGCAAAACAGATTTGTTTCATTAAAAAGCATGCAAATGCCCATCATCTCACCTCAATGAAAGACAGGATCCCTGAGAATGAGACGTCCATTCCTTTTACAGTGTATGGCAGTTCAACTAGCTTCTTGCCTCTATGTGGGAGTACATGAGGCACTAAGCCTATAATCAGGCTTACCCTCCAAAGCCCCTCCCAAACCTCATTAATGTGTACATAAAATGCCAGAAGCCCCACCAGCCAGCCTCTTTCCAACTTATGGCCTCTTACCGCTTTGCCATCTGCTCAATGTTGTAGCCTGGACTTGGGTCATTGGAAATCTAGCAGATAAAAAAAAAGACGATAAAGTCAGATATCCAGGAAGCATAAAAAGTGAATTTACTACTTCCTCCCTCCATTTCCATGGCTCCCCAAAAAGTCATCCACATCTTATGTTCTCTGCAGCCCAATGGCTTACCTTCAGCACTCGAGCAAAACGATCCAGACAATTACCCACAGCAATATCGATGGTTTCCCCAAAGATGCGGTAACGATGTTCTGAATATGCAATCACCTAAGGGTGATGAGGATGTCCATGAAAACCTCAAGTCTGTAAAGAGGAGTAGTTGGCTTTGGGGAAGAATATAGCAGAGGAGGATCAACATGGCCATTAGAGCATCCAATAAGAAATAGAAAGTGCTTTGCCAAACTCTAAGAAGCTCACATATACCTTGAATATTCCCAGAGCAGATTCCTAATCTATAAAGATGGTCAGAGCAGAAGCAAACTGTCACTTCAAATACATTTTTTTTTTTTAGCTTGGAGATTCCTGGCATATCCCTTAAAAGGGGTCTTGACTGGAGGCAGACTAAGGAACAGGCTTTCCTGCTTAAGACAGGGAACCAGAGTCCTTTTATAGTATCCTATCAGGGCATTACTATTTGTAAACATGAGAAGTAGTGGTAAAAAAAGAACACCTCAAAAATCCCATATTGGGTCAGACTGATGGCTGATCCAACTCAACCTGGCAATCAACTTATGTCCATTCTTCCTAAGTGATCAACTTCTAACACAGAAAACATAGGACCCACCGACACGTTTCATATTTTTGGCAGTGAGTGATTCCTAGGGATCAAAGAAGTCTCTTTTTCCCTGGTGCTGCTCAGGATTTCTTTGCATTCTGATGTAGATTTTGCACTCTGCTGCCAAAAAGCTGGTGACAGCCTTGGCTGGGTGGCTCAATTAGTTGGAGCATCATCCCATTTGGCAAAAGGCTGGGGGTTCAATTCTCGGTCAAGGCACATACCTAGGTTATGGGTTCGGTCCCCAATAGAGACAACCGGTTGACGTTTGTTTCTCTCTCTCCTCCCACTTCCTTCCCTCTCTAAAAATCAATAAAACATACCCTTGGGTAAAGATGAAAAAGAAAAAAAAAAAGGCTATTTACAAAAGGGGAAGGAAATTTTCCTGCCTTTGTTCTTCTTCCTTTTTTTTTGTTACTCCTTACCTGAGGATAGTTTTCCATGAATTTTTTTTTTTTAAGATAGAGTGAGAGTAGGAGACACACACACACACACACACACACACACACACACACACAAACACAGACACAACAATTAGCTGCCTCCTGCACCTGCCCTAACCAGGGGCAGGGATTGAGCCTGCAACAGAGGTATATGTGTCTTTGACTGGAAATAAACCCTATGCCTCTTAACCCTTCCAAAACTTCCATTGCTCCTTTCCACACCCCAAGTCTCTAACCTTGCACATCATCCTTCAGGCCTCACACAGATACTTGCCCTCTACTTGTTAAAGTTCCCACATTATTTTCATGGGAATGTGTGCTTCCATCTTTAATAACTATTTCACACAATGAAGTTTTAGAACATAACCCTTTCATAGGCTGGGACGATGACTATTTCTAACAATACCTCCATCAGGTGCTCTTTGGGAAAAAAGGTTGGAGTTCTCCAATTCGAACCTAAAAAAGGTCTTATAAAAGACCCCAAACAACTATGACTTCCCCTATAAACTTAAAATATCTTCAACCATTTATGAAATGTTTTTAAAATTGTATGTTTACAACCTTAAAATAACAACTTCTATATATTTCTTTTTTAAAAAATATATTTTATTGATTTTTCACAGGGAGGAAGGGAAAGGGATAGAGAGTCAGAAACATCAATGAGAGAGAAACATCGACCAGCTGCCCCCTGCACGCCCCCTACTGGGGATGTGCCTGCAACCAAGGTATATATCCTTGACCGGAATCGAACCTGGGACCTTTCAGTCCACAGACTGATGCTCTATCCACTGAGCCAAACCAGTTTTGGCAACTTCTATATATTTCTATCAGTAATGCAAACAAAACATATAATTGTCATAAACTAATTGTGTAGTATCCTTTAGTTTTAATTGCTAAGATCTGTACAAGAATTAGCTTCAGAATAATGACATTGAAAAACCTTTATTTTGAAGGTTTCAATCCTTACCACTCTTTCATTTTCTAAGGAAATTCTGAAGAAATTCTTTATCTTTGTATATAAAAGTCATTTTATTCTAATTATCCTGCCCAAATCTGCACTATTACAACTGTATTGTGAATTTTCTAGTGTACCCCAGTTTAGGTTCAAAAGAGCCCAGCTTTGTTTTTGCAGTTCCTGCCACTCGGATAGAGCATGAAAGGTGCTGGTATAGTTCTTTAAAACTTAAGAAGAAATGGTGTAGTCTGCTTAATACCTGTGTATTTCCTCCACTGACATACAGCACAGTTGGGCTGGTGGCTCCAGTGATGAGGCGGCCCATTTCAATGTGCCCTATACAGTGGTTCACTCCTAGCAATGGCTTATTCCATAGCTGGGCCACAGTACGCGCCACAACAGCCACAGAAACCAGTGGGGCACCCATGCCAGGGCCTAGAGAGATTGAAATGGGAGTTAGAATCCTTTAGAGATTGAGGAAGCAGGGAATATGAGAGATAGGGCTGAGGTAGTGATGGTAGCAGAGGCAAACTGCATGCTACTTTGATATAGGCAAGTTCCAGGTATATTCTTCCACTGCCCACCACTCACCCCGCCATACCTTTGGTGTAGGCAATGCAGTCAATATCCTGGGAGGTTAAGCCAGCCTCTGTTAGTGCCTCTTGTAGCAAGTCCAGGACAACAGCTCGGTGGTGCCTGGCAGTATCACCTGGAAGAAATCCTAGGGGATGAACAGAAGTCAGAGATCATAGGGTTTTTTGGTAAAAAGGCAGATAGCAATCCAAGACAGGTGTTTTAGCAGTAGGAAGAGTCCCTTTCACTCTCCTCAAGCATCCTGTCTTCTAGGTGCTCATACTATTGCTAGTGTGTTCAGCTAGGATGACCACCCCCTCCAGAATGCCTTTCTTCATATCCGACTTCTTCTCAGCCTTTAAGGACTCAATCCAAGTGACACCTATCTCATATCCTTTGGTGATCTTCTCTATGATCCTACAAACGCTGTGCATGACCACAACATTGTATTTAACCATGCGCGGTATTTTCATCATGAGCCTGTTTACTGTAACATCTTTGCCATAAGCATTTCCTCCACAAACATTTTTTCAGCACAAATACTTGGCCTTAGGCAATTGCACAGTAAAAGATAAAATAATGGTAATAATAAAGGGGCACTGAAACATGAAAAATTAACAACAAAATTAAAAACACTTTATTGTGAAAAATAAAAATATATTGTCTTGTAAGTCTTTTGTTCATAGTATACTTTTTGCTTGTTGATTTCATCTCCTAGATTTCATCTCATATTTTTCCTTTTTCAATATAATTCTTCCTTCATTAAGAGAGGTATCAGTTTCAGCTAAAGAAATCAGTATTTTTAGAAAAATTATTGCTTTCAGAGAGGAAGGGAGAGGGACAGAGAGATAGAAGCATGAATGATGATGAGAGAATCATTGATCAGCTGCCTCCTGTATGCCCCCAACTGGGGATCAAGCCCACAACCTGGGATGTGCCCTTGACAGGAATGGAACCTGGGACCAGTCTGAAGGCTGATGCTCTATCCACTGAGCCAAATCGGCCAGGGCAAAAGAAATCGGTAACTAATGCTTTCAAAGACAGTTGTGAATAAGTAGCTGCCTCTTTTGTATTTATTATTGTTTGGTAAACTTTTGGTTTTGATGGGTGGGAGGGAAGATTGCTCACAAAGGATTTGCAAACTGATATATTATTTTTATTATAGTATGCAATCTGACTTTCACATAGCTGTGCAATGTGGCTTATACATAGTGGTTATCATCCACTATTTGAAGATTACCATATCTACTCATCACTGCAGAGACCATTATGAGGACTATGATTTCTTTAACATAAAAATGGAAGAAACTGCAATAATTTCCTCAACAGAGAAATGAAACCAAACTGTCAACTACCTGAAATACATTAAATTTGCCAAATGTTAACCAAACTGTCAACCAGTTATTTTATCTTTTATAGTGTAATTGCCTTAAGGTCAATGGGTTGTGCAGCGAAAATGTTTGTGGCAAAAATACTTAGAACTGCATGTAACAATGATAGCGTTACGATGACCTGTAGTTTCCCCAGTTCAACTGTGAGCGTCTCAAAACATTGGCCCTTTTATTCACCTTTGCGTTCCTATTGCTAAAATGCCTAGAAAAGGGAGTGCTAAACATTCATACAGCATTTCTAATGAGTAACCTGTCACGACATCACCTGCTCAGGGAGCCTTTTTGGATACACACTAGTCAGTCGCCCTCTCCTACACATACAGGTGATCTGGGAGAGGGTAGGCATGCTACAGCATCACAACTTACAAATAATAGTAAAAGTTGTAATGTGACAGGTACTTTAATCCTCCAGATCCCATGATGCAGGCATTATTCCCATTTTAAGAGTAAAGAATCCCCAAAACACATGTTGACCATGAATACTGTAAAGCCACCCAGTTCTGATACCTAAACTGGGGCTCTTTACACTCATTCTGGAATTTTTGGTTACATCTACATGCTATACTATTCATCCTACTGTAGAGTTCGGTTGACATGTCGGATCGCCATCGTAGGCTCGTCACAGCTGCTTTTGTATGCAACTATTTTTGTACCGAACCGTTAGCTGACTGACTCTCGGCACAGAAAAGGCACTCGATAAAAGCTGAACGAACAATGAAGACCCAGCTACAAACGCCTGTGACTCCTATCCATCAGCGTTGTGGCGTTAGTAGACGTCACATAAGCCGTGAGCCTCGAATCCAACGCCCCCTCGGAGGGGACAAGGCGCTCCACGTTTTAAGCTCCCTACTCACCCGTGCCCGGAGGCGTGACGTACGTGCGCCGCGGGTTCGCCAGCACCGCGCCGTCCCGCACCACTCCCACGCCAATCTTGTTGGCGCTGCCCTCAAAGCCCAGTACAGTGGGCATGGCCGAAGCGGGGAGAAGGCCCCGCAGGGCTCCGGCTGACGCTGCGGCCGCGGAACCGTGCGCAGAGGGCGGCGCCCGCAGCTGCCCAGTGGCGGACCGCACCGGGAGGGCACCTCACGACTCCGCGTGTCGCGCCGCCCCGCCCCCGTCGTCACGGCGACCCGGCAAGGCCCCGTCGAGAACCTGTCCTCCTCACTGCCAGGGACGCTGGGCCGGCACCCGCTCCGTACACGCCCACCCGCTCCTGTGCCTCCCTCCGGGGGCCCAGCCCAGTCTCCTCCGCCGGCTGTCTGTCTCTCTGGCACAGCGTTGGCATCTCCGGGCGGCGTGGCGGGAGGAGCCGTGCAGCGGGCACGCGGATAAACAGTCCCGGAAGGGAGGGCTGGGGCCTTGAGTCGCCTGGGGACTTTGGAGAAGGGCGGGCCTAGGTTCTCCGTCACGTGGTGCCAGACAGACTAATCGCCGGCCTCCCTGCGCCACGCGGTGATACCCCAGGCCACGTGACCCCGCCAGTCTCCCACGTGCGGGCTCAGCGTGCTCCCTCCTTTGTGCTCGGGTAAGGAGGGTCCCGGCGGCAACTTTGGCGGGTCAGGTACCGGGTTGCTGTGCTTTGGACCGTCACAAGGGCCTTTCTGGAGGTCTGGTCGGCTAGCGTAAGCCGGGATCCTTGATGAAGGCCCTCGGTTGATTGGCCTGAGGCAAGATCTATGAGGCGGGCGCCTAGGTCCCTGTGGAACGGTCCGGTGGGGTGGGTGAGGGGCTGAGGGGCCTTCGGCGCAGGGAGGCGGGGAAAGGATTCAGAGGAAACGCGCCGCTCGCGGGAGGAGCCTGCTCCCCGGCGTGAGCCGCTTTCACCGTTTCTGTGCCTCTGCAGGCGAGGCGGACACGATACTGCTCCGCAGGGCGGCGACGTGGGGCAGGAGGGCGTGCGTCTCAGGGATGCCGAAGCGTGGGAAAAAGGGAGCGGCGGCGGAAGACGCAGAAGAGCCCAAGATTGGTAAGAGTGGAGTGAGCCCCGCTCCCGAGAGGCTGTGATGGTGGTGCTTCTAATTTATTCGATGAACGGGAAGTACGGACCGACGCACCACCATGTGTGCAGTTTGAAGAACTCGCGGCGACTGCCGGCTCGCAGTGGGCCTATAGTTAACTTCGCATGAAAGTCGGTTACCGCCAACTTTTATCACTATGTACAACTTATTTTTATAGAACCAGAGGCCAAGAAGCGTAAGGCGGGAGCAGGAGCAAAGAAAAATGAAAAAGAGGCAGCGGGAGAGGCGTCAGTCCTATATGAGGACCCCCCAGATCAGAAAACCTCGCCCAGTGGCAAATCAGCCACCCTCAAGATCTGCTCCTGGAATGTGGATGGGCTTCGAGCCTGGATTAAGAAGAAAGGATTAGATGTGAGTGGAAGTTGAGGGGAAAGAGATAGTCTTTAGTATTGGATGATCTTGGGGTTTAATTACCTTTTTCCACTTTAGTAGCTACCACGAAGGTTTATTTACATATATATACATATTTATGTATGTGTGTATATATATTATATATGTATATTTTGTTTGTTTGTGTGGGAGAGGTATGAGGAGGGGGCTTCACCAAGTCATAATCATTTCTTCTTACCCATTCTATTGCCATTGTCTTAAACGTTTAACGTCCTCATCTCTTCCGCAGCATATTGAAAAAATCTTACTGGATTTGCTCCATATTTATCTCCAGCGTATTTTGTTTTTAAATAACTAGTGCTTACACAATGCAATTCACAGATGCTATGTTATATAATTGCACTATTGAAACAATCTTATTGGCCAATGTCACCCCAATAAAATTTAAAAAACGAAATAAGTTACTAATGCTTTAAAAATCTTAGCTAGCCACTCCCTATAGGGGGAAAAAATCTCCACAGGGTTGTATGTAAGCCTTCTTCCATTCGTTACCAGTTATCTAATGGCTTATTGTGCTAGACTGTTACACTCCTTATGCACAGGGACCCTGCCTACAGTTTATCTCTAGTACTTAGCACAGATTCAATAAATATCTGCTGTATTGATACTATTTTTTACACCTGTCATTTGACTCAGTGGGTAAAGGAAGAAGCCCCAGATATCCTGTGCTTGCAAGAGACCAAATGTTCAGAGAATAAACTACCAGCTGAACTTCAAGAGCTGCCTGGACTATCCCATCAGTACTGGTCTGCTCCTTCAGACAAGGAAGGGTACAGTGGCGTGGGCCTACTCTCTCGCCAGTGCCCGCTCAAGGTCTCATATGGCATTGGTGAGAGTCTACTGATTCCTAATACCTGTGCACTTTCTAATTGCCAATACTCCAATCCAGCCTCAATTCTTGATTCCTTTATTCTCTTACTTTCCCTTTGCTTATTTATACTTTCATTTAAAAAATTTGTTTTCCCCTATGCTTTTTTGTACTGATAATCATTCATTTCTCTAGGCGAGGAGGAACATGATCAGGAAGGCCGAGTGATTGTGGCTGAATATGACACATTTGTGCTGGTAACAGCCTATGTACCTAATGCAGGCCGAGGTCTAGTGCGCCTGGAGTACCGGCAGCGCTGGGATGAAGCCTTTCGAAAGTTCCTGAAGGACTTGGCTTCCCGCAAGCCCCTGGTGCTGTGTGGGGACCTCAATGTGGCTCATGAAGAGATTGACCTTCGTAACCCCAAGGGAAACAAAAAGAATGCTGGCTTCACCCCACAAGAGCGGCAAGGCTTTGGGGAATTGCTGCAGGCTGTGCCACTGGCTGACAGTTTCCGGCACCTCTACCCCAACACCGCCTATGCCTATACCTTTTGGACCTACATGATGAATGCTCGATCTAAAAACGTTGGTTGGCGCCTTGATTACTTTCTGGTGTCTCATTCTTTGTTACCTGCATTGTGTGACAGCAAGATCCGTTCCAAGGCTTTGGGCAGTGACCACTGTCCCATCACCTTATACCTAGCACTGTGATACCTCCCCCAAATCATGTTAAGCCTGGGAAATAAGCCCCTACATTAGCTTTAAAACTTCTCCACTTTCAAGAGAATTCGGCACTGTATTTCCCTTTAGCCAGGCTCCTAATAAGAGATAGGCTTCTTTTAAGCCCAAGGTTTTGCTTATTTTGGTGTGGAGGTTTTTTTTTTCTTTTTTTTACATTAAACAAGCTACTGATGACTTGCTTTGAACTGTCAATGCAATGTGAAAATAAAGAGTCATAGTTTCAGCCTTGCTGTCTTTGTATTCTCCTTTGCGGAACTGCAAATTCCCCTCATTTTTGTCTTATGTATAGATTAACAGTTAGAAAAGGGCAGAGTCATGACCTTATTTATTTACAAGCACAGGATGAGTCCTTAACCTCCCCCAACACAGCAACCCTACCTAGCCCAGTGAAATACTACTGCTGGGGGGTAAGGTTGGAAGGAGGAATTAAGGGAAACACAGGATGAGGGGAACATACCCCATATTAAATAGTTATATACACATCAGTTCCTGTGGTTCTGTACAAAGCAGCGGTTAGCCCCACCCCCACAGGACATGGAATGGGGAGAGAGGAGACGGAGGGGACTGAGGCCAGAGCCAGTCCCTGGTGAAGTGCAATAGCAGCAAGGTCCTAATGGTGCACGAGAGGGAAGGAGACCCCCAGGGCAACCCACCCCAACCCTGCCCTGGAATGTATAAGGGACAGGAATGGCTCAGGGAGCATACAGGAAGGACAAAGGCTAGAACCACCTTTTTTTTTAAGTTCCAGGTTTAGGAGCAACATTTCCCCTACTTCACCCTAAGTACAGCAACCCTAGGAGGAAAGCAGATGGCCTGCAGCAGTCTTATCTACCCCTCCAAACTTAGGTGAGGGCCTGGTTCCTTCCTACTCCCCAGGGAAAAGGAAGGCAGCTGCTTGGCTCCTCTTAGAGAAGCCCAGGGAGCCTTTTGTAGTGTCACTGTCCCCACCAGGGAGGGGCCAGGCAGTCTGTGGATCATCCTGGGGCTCAGGAGAAGTTCTGGACAGGGTGGCTGACCTTCATACAGGCCCAATAGAGGGCCCGCCCTAAACACAGAACAGCCAACAGGATGGCAAATGCCCAGGCTGCATAGATGCCTCCATATCTCCGTGCTTCCTTCCACGTCCCAAACTGACAAAGAAAAAGAGAATGATGGGGTTACTGTGATGTCTCACCACCTTCTAGCAGCCCTAATAACAGTAACACAAGCTTTAATCCCTGTTCCCTATCCATGTGCAGCCAGCCACCTTCAAGGACCTCTTAAGGGCCCAGTTGTTCAGTTTCCTTTCCTTAGGCAGGAATATACTCATACAATCCCAAAAATCTGTCCGTTTTTAATGTCTTACAATTGCACCAGATTTCCTAAATAGCAACTCCTACCTTAAGCCACTTCTCTACTGTCCTATCTTCCGCAATAAGATGGCTGGCCTGGCCAGCATTGTTCAATGGTTGAGCACTGACCTATGAACCAGGAGGTCATGGTTCGATTCCTGGTCAGGGCACATGCCCGGGGCATTGTGGGCTCGTTCCCTAGTGGGGGGCATGCAGGAGAGAGCTGATTGATGACTTTCTCTCATTATTCATGTTTCTCTCTTTCTCTCCCTCCCTCCCTCCTTTCCTCTCTGAAATCAATAAAAATATATTTTAAAAAAAGAAGATGGCTGTTCTTTACTCGTATGGTAACGAAGACTATTATTCAGTCCCCTCAACTTCAGCTCCTCTATACATTAAAACACAAAATAAACACAACACTTGTGATCCCCCCCCCCTTTTTTTTAGGTTAGCCATTCCCAAATCTTAGCCTCCAGAGATGAGGCTGAAGAATAAAAGGGGTCAGATCACAATTACTCACAGCAAGGCCAGTGGCAGTGACTGCCAAGAGTAAACCAAGCAAGAAGCAGCAAACACATCTCTTTCGTGGATATCTACGCCCAATAGATGACCTGTAGGGAGGCAAGCAGAAATGGATGTTTGAAATGGTCCTGCAATTTTTACTCTACCCCTTACCCGATCACCAACTCAATGATGCCATTCATAATCACTTACACTTTCCTGCAGTGAGGACAACGGGCCAAGGTTCGGTCTGTGAACTCTGTCCACTATAGAGAAAAAAGGGAGAAACCAATTAATAGTGTAAGCAGGGTTATCTATTTTGAGAGTCCTGGGGCAGGGGAGGGTGGGAAATGGGTTCTCATGGAACAGGCCTGTTCAGGACTCATTATCATAAGTCAGAAACCCATTCATGATTCCTCCTGGGATTTTCCCCCAGGACTTCCCAGTACCCCTCCTCACCAGAAAAGTATTCTTGCAATGTCCACAGATGACCCTGACACCCACGGGTTGAGGTTCTGGACTTAGAGGTCCTGGGTGCACAGGCCCCAGATTAATGATTCTTTTGCTGTACGAGAAAATAAAGTGTTTAAAAGTTTTTAATCCTAAGGACCTCTCCTTCATACCCTCCACTCTCTGCCTCACTATGCTCCTCTACTTCTCTGTACATTTAACGTACTCTGCTCCTCAATGCTGCCCCAGAGAACCCTTGAGGAAGAGCACTGCTTTAACTACAGGTCTCTAATTTCCCTTTTATCTCAGGGTAACTGATGCAGTCCCCAAAACTCTCCGTCTTCCTAAAGTACAGCATTTCATCCCAATCTTTTTATTGGGAGATGAGAAAGATGGCTACAACATTCTAGAGGCACAATAGTCCTTAGCCTTTTCTCCTTCTAAATAAACACCAGGCTCTCTCACCTTGACATTCTCTATGACCATTCATCCTTTTGGGGCATTCCAGGTTTCCCCACTGACACCCTTCGCCACCTGATGCCTCTTACCAGTAGGGTCGGGGACAGGCAATTCGCTGCGAAGTCACTTTGCAGATAAGGAGACAGTTGCAGGGGCATCGAACGTATTTTTTCCCTGGGGGTGCATTCTTGATTGGCTAGAGAATAATGAGAATCTCAGTAAGCAAACCTCTTATCTCAATCCTTTTCATTTCCTCCCAAGAACACCTTCTGAGGAGAGATCAGATAAATTATTAAAGTCTTAGCCAAGGCAGAGAAACGAAAAGAAAGGCAAACAGCACGAGACTGGCAAATGAAAACTAGGCTTAAGTATCTGGGATAGGTATGAAGGGGAAGAATGGTAAGCATTAGCTTTGGTGAGTGGCTTCTGGGGAAAGGGCGGTATGAGACTCCTGGAACTAAAAGCTGGCTTTTATGAAGAGCTCTGGCTGAAGGTCAGGGACTAGAATTATGGAATCAGAAAAAGGATTCAGGAAACAGGAGATATATATATATATATATATATAAAACATATATATATGTGTGTGTGTGTGTAACTCACGGTGGCTTCGTTGCAGACGCCACATTTGACTACATGCTGATGCATCTTGCCTTCCACATTGATGAGAGACTGGCAGACTCGGCAGGTGATCATGGGGGCATTCCCACTGTCGGGGCTGGTCAGGGGTGAGTAGGGGGGTGGGTCATCCCCAGGCAACACGGCTGGGTGTCCCTCGGGGAACGGGGGAAACGCTGGGGAGGAAGGTAAAGACAAGGGCTGGCATCACTTGCAAACGCCACCACTGATGCTCCACGGGGTAGGGCTCGCTTTCGGGTCCTCATTCCTTCTGACCAAACTCGGCGGGCTCCGTACGGACCGTCCTGCCATCAGCTTCCTCAGAAACCCCTTCCGTTTTCAAGATCGGGCGGGTGGCGATTGGGAAGGAAGAAAACCTCGCCCTGGCACAAGTGCAGCAGCTCCGCACCTGGCGCTCGGGCCCCGCCCTCCACCCGCGGCCCCGCCCCGCCCGCCTCTCAGCGTACCCCCGGGACACCCGCGACCCGCCCGGCTTACCCTGGGGTGGGACATGTTTACCGGCTCCGTAGGGTGGTGCTGAGGGGGTCAGGCCGCCCCCGGGCCCAGTCCCACTCCCGCCGGGCCCCGCTAAGCCGTTGCCACCGGCGCCACCGTCGATAGGCTCGGAGAGCAGCGGGGAGCGCTCTCCATCGGCCGCCATGGCCGTCACCACCGCCTTCAGCTTCGGCCAAGGGTCCGGCTCCTGTCGCCGCAGCCACAGCCACCGCCGCTACCGGGTCCCCAGGGCGCCTGCGCGCCGCGCGCCCGGCTCGCACCGCCACCAGCGGCCTGCCCCGCCCTGGTCTGTCCCGCAGCACGTGATACGCTATCCCCGCCCCCGGCGGGTTATCATTCGTGGAAAGGAGCCAATTCCTGGTCTTGTGGAGACAGCTCTTCTCTACCATTGGGTAGCGTTGCAAAGACGTCAACTGTCACATGACCTCCCGAAAGGCGGCTGGGCCTGCAAAAGCTGCACGTGATGAGAGGATGAGCAAGCCATTGGCAGCGTGGCCATCGCGCTACCTCCAGGCCAGCAGGTGGGGCGGGGCAGCGCCGACTCAATGGTCACGTGTCGGGAAGCCGCGAGTCCTCTGTTACGCGCCCAGAGCGGGGTATAATCATTGCTCCTCATTGGTCCAAAGACACCATTAAAAAGTTTGCTCCCTCTTTGCGGTTATGGTTGGCATCCTATTGGCTGGAGGCTTCCATTCCCTGGTCCTGTGATCCTTAGGCTCAAGTTTATTGGCCCGAATTTAGCTCCAGAACCCGGAGGCGTGGCTCAAGGAACGAGCAGTGGAAGAATGCGGAGCTTGGGATTTCTGTGCACCTAGAGGAGGATCTGCAGACACTGAGCTCAGAGAAAACGTGTTAAAAAGTCAATGAAAGATGTACCATGAGGAAATTATTTAAAACGTTAAAATTATAACCCCAATCTTTCTTAGAGTCACTTATGGAACAGGACACAAACCTTTCCCCCATCCCTAATTGAATTGTAAGATTATCTTTTTTGAGTCTGCATCTCCTGCATCTCATCTACCACTTAAGGGAGATCTCAAAGTTCTACTCAATTTTCTGACCCCTCAGCATGAAAAGTATTTTTAAAATATTTATTGATTTCAGAAAGAGAGATAGAAACACCAATGGTAAGAGAGAATCATTGATTAGCTGCCTCCTGCATGCCCCCTACTGGGAACCGAGCCCTCCACCCAGGTCTGTGTCCTTAATCACAATCAAACCTGGACCCTTCAGTCCACAGGCTGACACTATTCATTGAGCCAAACTGGATAGGGTGAAAAGATTTTTTTTTTTTTTATGGAGTTAACCAATCAAGCCCAAGGGCCAAGGGTATTTTCATCACCTTGTTTGGCAGATGAGACAGTCTTGAGCCGAGTCAACTTTGCCCTCAGGCACCAGACTGCAATGGAGGTTATTCTGACAAGTATTGGAAAAGTTCGTAAGTAACTTAGGCATTTAAACATACAGCCAATCCACCTACCCACTCTCCTGTTCTTCCATATTCCTCTATACTCAACTTGCACAGCAGCTAAAACGTAATAGGTGCTCTACTAAATAGGTACCCAGGCAAAGATAAAATGTGTGGGTTTCCTCTTCCCTGCTTAGGGGTAGGGAACTTTTTTCTTTGTTTCAACTTTATTGGGTGCTTCAGTGTAGAGCAGAGGCAGTCAGTGAAGGTGAATGGCTTTGTTATACAAAGAGTAATTTAGGAGGATTTCCTTGATTATGTAAGGGTAAGGTGGGTAGGCTGTTATTCTGAAATTCAAAAGTGAGTTACTTTAGCAAATCTTTGTTTTATGATGTTAGGTAATATCCTTTAGTTAAGCCAGTACAGGATAGGAAGGGCCCATTGTTGTGGAAGAAGGTAGAACCAGGAAATCAAATGGAAATGGTTCCAGCTCCTGCTCTTGGACAATATCTGATTGTTACCCATGGGAATACTTTAGCTCAGGTCTATTAAATGTAGGGGTCCCTTGACTGAGAATAATGCTGGAATGGCCACTTTTCCCTGAAGAGCCCCCTCAGATGAGGGTTCTGTTTTATTCCTTCCCAGAAATCAAAACAGAACTCTGAGAGTCTATCAGTAACCTCTGAACTCAACCTTTGATGATAGTGCCCTGCCAGGCCCCTTTCCTAACCTTCTGTAGCCTTTATGGATGTTTGAATCACACCTGGTTTCCCCACCCCCCCATCCCCAGACCCAGGTCATAGCCCAAGTTGTGACTGCCCTATACAGGAGAGGCAACAAGGAATTGAAACAAACAAACAAACAAACAAACAAACAAACACCCTTGGGAATGAAGACCAGTTTAGCTAGAAGCTTCTTTACTGAGCCTAATATTGAGGAAAATGCAGCCCTTCCCAGGTATTTAATAATAAAGGTATTGTTTTTGTCCCAGCCATTATCTTTTTTATGAGTCTGCATCTACCACTTAAGGGAGATGGCTGCTATCAGTGTTGAAGACTTCACCTGGGCTCTGAGTTTTAGTCACATAATTTTCAAGTCAGCTTCTACTTAGAAGTAAATATCCATCTAGCAGTCTGTCCCACAGACACTTAAAGAACTATAGGACCTCTGGATACAAAAATAGGCAAGGGGTTGTAGCTATACAAGGGAACAGGCCAGTCTGCCACTTTTTCTGATGTTTGTGGCACACATTTGCTCAAGTGTTCACTCTGGGGTGGAGAAGGTTCATAATTTGCACCTTGGTTACACATATTCCAAAACTTATCCTTTTGTGACTCTTCCACCCTCACCAAAGCCTTACTTAAAGTTCATTTAAATTTAGTATTATGTGTATCAAAATATGGGAGAGATGGAGAATTAGACACAATACCAAGGATCCTCTAGGAATGAGTGAGTAGAATGGAGCCTTTTTTTTTTTTTTTGTAGTAGTAGTAGTAGTAGTAGTAGTTTGGGCTCTTATAGGTGAAATACAGGGATGTGGCTAGAGAAGTAAATGGAGAAATAAATATTAACAAATAGAATGTTCTCTCTGACAGGTTTGTGAGGCACTGAAGGAAAGATGTAATAGAATAATCCCTCAATATGTCCTGTTATAGATCCCTTTTAATGCCAGACTAACCTCTTTTCACATAGGTGTGGGACAAGATTAAGGGAAGGACAATGGCTGTCTTCAGTGCTCTCATGATAAAACTGCTTTATAATAAAGAATATACTTATTTATTTATTCATTTATTTATTTATTTATTTATTTATTTATATAATATAATAAATTCCTTTGAAACTTGAGTTCCATTGGAAGGAGCCATTACTTATTCCACAAGTGTACTCAACACCCACTCCCTACAGTTCTGGGCACAGTATTTTAGGAGAGATCTAAGATCAATAAATTCTGTCTCAGCTCAGTGACATAACAATTTGGTAATGGTTAGAAGACACATGCCCAGAAAGCCAGGTAAGTTGTGAAAAAGAGGTAGAAAAATAACACCCTGTCAGTATGGAAGAGAGAAATGCCTTTTCTGGTCTTCAATAATCTATTCTTGTATAATGAACAACACCCAAACAAAGTACTGTGTGTTTTTTTTTTTCATGATTCTGCATGTTGGCTACATGGTTCTATTATTGGTCTCCCTGGGCTCATTCATGATCATGCATTCAGAGGTAACTGTAACAACTGAATTGTCCAAGATAGTCTCATTCATATGTCTGGTAGTTGTATGTGCTGGCTTGGTTGGGCTTGGTTGGTGGTACTTTGAAGGATGGTCCAAGAGGGCGAAAGGAGAAGATAAAAGGCATCTGAAGTCCTTTTTTCCTACCACCTTCTAGGGTCATACCAAGTCACAAGGCCTGCACAGATTCAAGGTGTGGGGAAACGAACTTCAAATCCTGGTGAGATATTTTGGTTGTTTTTCAACCTACTATAAATGGTAGAATTTCAGCAATCAATATATCTGCAAAATATTTGTCAAATATTTTCTCTTTGTGAAAGAAGAAACTGACACTCTGGATAGGGTGACATAATGTAAAAATTAACAGTATAAAATATAAGCACTAGTAACCTTTTATTAAATCATGATACAACATGTGCTTCATAACAAATTAATTAAACAGTATAATATGAATTCAGGGAAAGAAATAATTTCTAATCACAGTAGCCAGAGAAAACTTAAAAAATATAATGAAGGGCACTAGCTAATTTGGTTCAGTGGATAGAGTGTTGGCCTGCGGATTGAAAGGTCCCGGGTTTGATTCCCAGTCAAGGGCACATGCCTGGGTTTTGGGCTCGATCCCCAGTAGGGGACATGCAGGAGGCAGCCTCTCTAATCATTGATGTTTCTTTCTCTCTCTCCCTCTCCCTTCCTCTCTGAAATCAATAAAATTATATTTTAAAAAATAAATAAGAATATAATGAATGCAATGAAAGATTATTCTATTGTTGTTCATGGATAACGTGGATTTGAGCTCTGTCTTGAGTAGGTCATTTGGCAGAGAAATGCAAAAAGTAAAGATAATATCTGTAATTTGATCATAGTTAATAAAACACTTTTATAGTCATACTTATTTCAAATCCCCTATGATACTGCCATTCGCTAAGCAAAATAAATCAATCAGGAAAAGCCAAAACCATGATTTCATTTATATGTGGTATATAAAACTGAAACTCATGAGGCAGGCGTAGCTCAGTGGTTGAGATCAACCTATGAACCAAGAGGTCACATGTTTGATTCCTGTTCAGGGCACATGCCTGGATTGCAGGCTTGATCCCTGCAAGGGTATGTGTAGGAGGCAACCAATTAATAATTCTCTCTCATAATTAATGTTTCTATCTCTTCCTCTCCTTCCCTCTCTGAAATCAATAAAAATATATTTTAAAAAATAAAATAAACTTATGGATATGGACAATAGAATGTATGGTGATTACCAGAGGGAAGGGAGTGGGGATATAGTAAAGGGATCCAAATATATGGTGATGGAAGATTATTTGACTTTGGGTGGTAGGAACACAATGTAATATATATCATGTAATATAGAAATGCACATTTGACACCTATATAATCCTATTAATCAATGTCAACCCAAGCAATTTAATAAGGAAGTAGGTTCAAATGCCCCTATGACATGGACAGGGAAGCAAGATTATTTTTATTTGACAAATGTGGAAACTCAGGTTCTATGAGCTAGTCATTTAAACTGAGAGAGATTGAAGTGGGATTAAAAGCCTAGGTCTTATGATTATTGTTTAATACTTTTGCATTCACATCATCTGCTAAGCATATTGAAAAGAACAGAAACACAGAGGTGGTAGAATGCATGGTATTCAGACCAGATCCCTTTTTATGCTCAATATCTGGCACATAGAAATTGCTTGATAACTGGTTATCAAGCAATTAATTAACTTGAGCCATCTTTTCTTAAAATATATTTTTATTGATTTTACAGAGAGGAAAGGAGAGATAGAGAGCGTCAGAAACATCAATGAGAGAGAAACATTGATCAGCTGCCTCTTGCATGTTCCCTACTGGGGATCCAGCTGCAACCAAGGTACATGCCCTTGACTTGAATCAAACCCAGGACTCTTCAATCAGGGATCAATGCTCTATCCACTGAGCAAAACCGGTTAAGGCACTTGAGTTCCATCTTTAAGTCAATTTATGTACCAAGCAATATTGTGAGCTGTAGTACCAAGCAAGTTGAATATTCAACTTGGGACTCTAGCACAGCTGACATCGGTTGTTAAAGGCTGGCATGGGCTTTTATTGGTTGGTAGTCCTGTATCATGTAGGTAAATCATTTCAATAATACCCCTTGTACTAGATTTATGGGGTGGGGTCTTCTCACTTAGATTGAGAAAAATCAGGCTACAGAGGTATATTAGTTTGCTAGGGCTGCCATAATAAAGTACCATAGACTGGGTGGCTTAAGCAACAAAGATTTATTTTCTCACAGTTTTGGGGGCTTGAAGTTCAAGATCAAGGTGTCAGCAGGCCTCTCTCCTAGGCATGAAGATAGCTGCTTTCTCCTTTGTGGCCTCACATGTCCTTTTCTGTGTGTACACATCCCTGATATCTCTTCTACTTCTTACATATCCTCTTATATAACCAAGAGGTAATATGCAAATTTACCATCACTACAACACACAAGCACGGCCACCCCCATGTGGACACAGGATGGCTGCCACAAGATGGCCAGCAGGGGAGGGCAGTTGTGGGTGACCAGGCCAGCAGGGGAGGACAGTTGGGGGGGACCAGGCCTGTAGGGCAGGGCAGTTGGGGGGAACCAGGCCAGCAAGGAAGGGCAGTTAGGGGCAACCAGGCCTACAAGGGAAGGCAGTTAGGAGGGCCAAGGCAGTTAGGGGCAATCGGACCAGCAGAGGAGCAGTTAGGCATTGATTAAGCTGGCAGAGGAATGGTTAGGGGGTGATCAGGTTGGCAGGCAGAAGTGGTTAGGGGCAATCAGGGAGGCAGGCAGACAAGCAGATGTAGCCAGCAATCCTGGATTCTGATAGGGATGTCTGACTGCCCATTTAGATGGGGTCGGGCCTAAACAGGCAATCGGACATCCCTTGAGGGGGTCCCAGATTGGAGAGGGTGCAAGCTGGGTTGAGGAACACACACACACACATGCACACACACACACACACACACACACACACACACACACACCCTGTGCACAAATTTCATGTACTGGGATATATGGAGAATATATATATCTCCATATCTCGGTAAAGAATGTTTTTGGTAATATGGCAAAGTGAATTAACCAAGACAAAGGGTAGTATGGAAGGGTTGGATGAGGTGGGTTAGGGAGTGGTCTGGTTTTAAGGGGTCAATTGCTGTTTATTACACTGAGCCTTTGCTCCTGTGTGTTCCATGCCCTTTCTGTGCCTAGTTCTTTGTCCTATTCTTTTGGATATAGTCTGCCTCCTTATCTGGGTGTTAAGGTTGTTGGAATTGAGGATAAGTAATTTTTT
>JAAGEH010000076.1:67849208-67892040 GCA_011751065.1 Lasiurus cinereus
ACAACCTAGGTATGTGCCCTGACCGGGAATCAAGCCCTCAACCTTTTGGTATATAGGACAGTGCTCCAACCACAGGCCAGGGCTTTAAAAAAAAAAGTATTTTAAAAAAAATCTTCACTCTGTTTCTGCCACTGAGTGAGGCAAGATAGGAATCTCACTCTTAGAGAAGAGAAATAAAAGTGATCCTTTAACAGGAGAAAACCTCCACCTAAAATAAAATAATATTTTAACTTTAGGAATTAGAAAAATATTGGTAATGGTGGTGGAATAAGTATTTCAAGAGAACATGTACTTCTGGTCAAGAGGGAATGAGACATCTCACTGGAGAGAGCAGGAATAAATAGATTTCTCACCTAAAGAATCCTGAGCGGCTGAGTTTCCTATAAATGTTGATGTCGGGAGTCACTATCTGGAGACATCTTTTCATTCTGTAAGGCAATGCTGAGTGACTTAGAACCTGTTACTTCTATTCTTCAGTTTCCTTGATCTTAAGTGTGGGGGATGGGCGTGTTAATGAGTACATTGGGACAAGGGAGTCCCTCAGCAGTTAGAAGGCACGATAAAATAGAAGAAAGGGTAATAAGGCAGTCATAGGCAATAATCACTCCTTGATGATTATTTGATTCCTGACTCCAGAAACCCTAAATGTATAGAATAAAACATAGTTCCAGCTTCTTTTATGTGGGTACAGGGCAGCGTGACCCGAAAAGATAAGAGCAGTGTTGGGCAGTAGACCTTTATGTAATGATTGAAATGTTTCTGTGCTATGCAATATGGTAGCTACTAGGCACATGTGGCTATGGAGCAGTCAAAATGTGGTTAGTATAACTAAGGAACTGAATTTTTATTTTTACTTCATCTTTATTTTATTAAGTTTAAATTGTTATATGTGGCTAATGGGTACTGTTTTAAATAGTACAGGATTAGAATTGCTATTGATGGGCTGAGTGTACCTCTAGCTTTTCTTCTGATCCAATTCACAGTTAAGTGGTCTAGAGAAATAAAAAAGAAAAAGAGACAATGGGGGATACCAATAATAGACAACATTTACTTGTGTTTACTATAACACCACACATTATCTAAATACTTAAGCATTTTATATAATTCTTGCAATCATAGTACTATTATTATCCCATTTTAATAGAAAATGAGAAAACTGAGGCATAGTGAGAATTTTACTTGCCTTGGATCACACAACTGGTATGTAAGACATAGGAATGAAATTCATACACAGGTAGTTTGATTACAAAGTCCATTCTTTTACACTACACAGATTCAAGATAACGAGGTGGCATTGAGTGATTAAAGCCATACTTCCTAAACTCTGTACCAAGGTAACAATTCGAAGAGACACCATGGGATATTAAAATATTTTAAAGGAGCCCTGGCCAGAGTGGCTCGGTTGGTTGGGTGTCATTCTGTGCACCAGAAGGTTGCTGGCTCCATTCCCCTTCAAGGGCACATACCTGGGTTGTGGCTGGATCCTCGGTAGGGGATGTGGAAGAGGCAGCCAATGGATGTTGTGTTCTCATATTGGTGGTTCTATCTCTCCCTCTCCCTTCCTCTCTCTCTCTAAATCAATAAACTATTCTTAAAAAACAAAAAGGACACAGCAACAGTCAATATTTCCTGTATGCAATGCAAATTAGCAGTTGGAGGTAATTTCCAATTTGAAGATTAGATTCTGCTACATTCCTTTTGATTTCAAAATATCTTTGCAAAACCTGGTTTTCTATCCCTCTGATAAGAAAGTAAGTACTATGTGAAAATCACAGAACAGGAAATGGGGGTAGCAGTGTTGGATTCCAAGGTTTGAGAAGTTGTGCAGTCTCCAACAGGCACATCAATTCCTTTAGTAACTATTTGTGGCTATTTAAGAAAAAAATTAATTTTTTCCCTTCCAACTTGTGTATATTGTTTTTTAAAAATGGTTACTAAATTGTTATGAATCAACTACTTAAAAAGCAAAACTGTTAGGTATTTCTTATGACCTAGGGTTGCTATAAAAAAAATTGTTGAAATACTAAGCTAAGAAATTGGTAACCTCTGGCCGGGGTACTGAAAACAGATCAAAATGGTCATAAAGGAGTAAAGCAGCAATTTTCAACCAGTGTGCCGCAAATTTTTTTTAAAGCATGCCATACACGACTATTTAGCCAGTGGCACTGACCTCTTTTCCCTTAGATTGTCAAATAAAAAAAAAATGACAAGGGCCAACACAACAGCAGCTGTCTGGTGTGAATGAATCAAAATTATATCTTTTTTTTTTTTAAGTCAGATCAGTAAAAAATATATTTTTTTGGTATGCCACAGAATTTTAGGGATTAATGTACATGTGCCATGAGATGAAAAAGGTTGAAAAAATCACTGGAATAGGGTATGGGGCCTTCTCTTGAGATGACTACAAAAACTAATATAAACAGAGTCACTTGATGTATGAGTCAGAACTGCTTGCGCAGGGGGAGTTCCCTTGTAGGTCTTACTCCTCAAACTCTTGAAATGTTAAAACTGGCAAAATAACCTTTAGACTAAAGAAACATTGTATCCCCAACAATTGTTTCTGTAGATAAAAAGAAAGCAGATATTATGACTACAGGCCTAAAAAACATTCTTTAGAGTTAATATCACTGTATTAGCTTATCTGCACCTAACGAAATTCCTTCTGTTTGTGTATTTGCTCCCATTTCCCTTTCTCACAAATGCCCTTTCCTTTCACCTCCTACTTGGGTTTCTGCCTGAATCAGTGCTTCCTGAATAGCTATTCTTTTGGATCTCAAATGCTTGTTTGCTTCTCACATTGGCCAATTATTATTTGCAAATTATAAGAGGAAGTTTATTTAGAAAGTTACAGAGGTAGTAGAAGTGAGCCCACTGGGCTTTGTGGACTCAGGAAACAAGTTACAGAGGCAACAGAAGGGCCCTTGGAGCTTAGGAGAGAGAAAGGTAAAGTTACCATGCCTGGGGGGGGAAATAGAGGGGAAAGGGAAAGATGACATGCTCTGAGAGGGACAGCCACTGGCCTATTATTGTTAATTTATTTTTATTTTTTTTAAAAATTGCTTCTGCACATGACAGCGCCTTCTCTGCTATTTTTTAATTTTTTTAATCCTCACTTGAGGATATTTTTTCATTGATTTTTAGAGAGAGTGGAAGGGAGAGGGAGAGACACAAAGAGAGAAACATTGATGTGAGAGAGACACATGGATTGGTTGCCTCCTGCATGCACCCTGACCAGGGCTGGGAGCCTGCAACCAAAGTATGTGCTCCTGACTGATATCGAACCTGAGACTCTTCAATCCGAAGGCTGATGCTATGTCCACTGAGCCAAATCAGCTAGGGCCTATTATATAGAAAAAACAAAAGAACATATGTACTTTTATTGATTTCAGAGAAGAAGGGAGAGGGAAGAGAGATAGAAACAAAAGTGATGAGAGAGGATCACTGATCAGCTGCCTCCCATATGCCCCCTACTGAGGGTTGAGCCCTGGGCATGTACCCTGACCGGGAATGGAACCCTGACCTCCTGATTCATAGGTCAATGCTCCACCACTGAGCCAAAACGGTTGGACTGGCCTATTATTTTTAAGCTAAGTGGCCTAAATAGAAATAATAGACATTTTATAGTTTTGACCTTTTAGTATCTGCTATACTCTAATGTTCGTAGTGCAGCAAATGCACACAAACACAGAACACCTGAATCTGTACCATTTAAAGGTCAAAACCTGTGAGGATAGCAGTAAGAGATGTAAATAAACCAAAGTTAGGGGTAGGACAGGATCCAGGTTAGGGTTTAATGGAACCTAGAGCCTGTGTCCTCTTGTTGAATAGACCAAGATAAAGATGTGGCTTGAGAAGACCTGCTGGACCTTGTAGGGTAGACTCCTCTCTGGGTCATAGGTGAAACAGATTGAAGAGATTGAAGTGAAACTTGGCACTTGGCCTTGAGTTGGCCAGGAGAGGGAGCGTAACATTGGTTGGTGAACTTGAATTTGGAATAGAGTATGTTGTGTAGTTCTGAAGGTTATACCAACTGACGAAGGAGGGGTCTGGTAAACTATCCTTATCTATCACATAACAGTACATTTCTTGGGTGATGGGAATGTTTATATATACTGCAGATTATGATGCCTTAGAATTACTAGAGAAAACTGAGACTTGTCCCTGAATTTTTATTTTGTAGATATATTGTAGAATATCTGCTTTTGGTTTCTATACACTAACTTTAAGAGAGTCCATTAAAACGAATTAATTTTGAATTAAAAAATAGTTTTATTGAGTTCAGAGGGGAAGCAAGAGGAAGAGATAGAAACATCAATGATGAGAGGGAATCATGGATAGGCTGCCTCCTGCACAACCCCTACTAGAGATCGAGCCCACAACTCCTAGCATGTGCCCTCAACTGGAATCGAACCCAGGATCCTTCAGAATGTAGGCTGATGATGCTCTACCCACAGAGCCAAACCAGCTAGGGCTGCACTTCCTTATAGAAAGCTGGTACATGAAATTCATCCATTGGCAAGGGCGGAGGGGCGGGGTTTCCCTTAGCCCAGCCTGCACCCTCTCCAATCAGGGACCCCTCGGGGGATATCCGGGATCAAGCCTAAACCAGCAGTTGGACATCCTACTCACAATCCTGGACCCCTGACTCCTTCATAATCGCTCACCTGCCTGCCTGCCCAGTTGCCCCTAACTGCCCTCTCCTGTCAGCCTGATCGCCCCTCACTGTCTCTGCACACCAGCCTGATCGCTCCTAATCACTTCCCCAACCCCTGCCAGCCAGGTGACTTCCAACTGCCCGCTCCCTACTGGCCTGGTCGCCCCTAATTGCTTCCCTCCACTGGTCTGGTTATTTCTATTGTCCCCGCTGCCAGCCTAGTCAATGTGTGTGTGTGTGTGTGTGTGTGTGTGTGTGTGTGTGTGTGTGTGTCCTTAGGTCTCTAAAGGGCAAAGGACCTGGGTGTGGAGAAGGGAAAATGGGAGAAGACTGGGAGGAGAACATAGCAGGGGGGAAAGTCCACTGGGCAATAGCTGTATTCTTATAAGAATGTTATATTTTGTAGTTTGTTACATGAGTCTTTCTCTAGTTATCTGTATTGCTTGGATCCAGTATTGTGTATATCAAGGGATTGTCTGGTTTCCTATCTCATAACCCTCCTTTCCTCACTTCGTGTTCCAGGAATTCTTTCCCCTAAAAGTTTTATCTTCTCCCATCTGTGCCTAGATTTAGACCCAGATCCTGTAACCTCCAGGTCAGCAATGTTGCTAGGGTCGACACAGTTTCCTTTGTCCAGGAAGTAACTCAGACACAAATTCACTTAATTTTCTTCTGGGATTGCACGATCTAAGGTTTAAAATTTTCTCTTTTTAATCTCTCACGGTGTGCTGCAGACACAACCTGGAATGGGGTTACAATTCATGGGCGAGGGATGGGGGTGTTGGCAGGGAAGGGAGCTCCCCCTCCTGGCTTCTAGCCTTCTTCCCACAGAGTTTCCTTCTTGCTGGAAAACCGGGCTCTGCGGACCGGAATAGGTGCAGGGATGAAATGCTGTGGAGGTGCTGGGTGAGGCGCGGGTAAGGTCCAGCCCTGGAAGAACTCAGGTTTACAACCCAGCCTCCAGCAATTGAAACTGGGTGTGTCACCATGGAGATGGGGCCGGCCCTCCTGCGTGGCTGCCATTGGCTGGGCACTCCCGGGCTGGGATATAAGCCCGCGCCGGGTTTACAGTGCCGAACCGGTGGCAGCAGCCCAGCTCGGCGGAGCAGAACCTTGCGCAGAAGGACAGGCTCATCGAGAGAACGTCCACGGGACCATGGAGAGCCGGTGAGGCGGGCACCAGGCCCGAGGAACCCCAAAGGCCCCTGGGGAGAGGAAATAGCTGTCACCGAAACCTGGAAACTTGGCACTCCGAGCCCGGAGGTGGCCGGGAGAGTGCCCTGGAGATGCAGAGGCCTGGCATGGAGCCGGGTGCCAGGGATAAAGCGACAGAGCAGTGGGGCAGCTTGCGCCGGCAGGGGCGCACGTGGGAATAGAGTTGAGGTGGCGCCACTAGGGCAGGGAGGGGACCGGTTAGTACAGTGTAGTCTATACCGAAAGGAAGCTGCTGTCTGTGCGCGCGCGCGCACACACACACACCCACACATTCGGGGTGTAAGTGTAGAGGGAGGCATGCTCCCATCCCCATGTGCTCTTCATAGATTCCCATTCTAAAGTCTAGGTAAAGCTGTAAGGTACTTTTTGTATCCATATGTAGAGTTCCTCCATCAGAGGAGATACCGCTCACATCCCTCGCCAACACAGCCTTTCCCTCCAAATTGAAGGTTCAATTAAGTTGGGGATGGAGTCTCCAAGGAGAAAAGGAAATCTTTATTTAAGGAATTGAGCAACAGACCCTGCCCACTACCCTCACCTCACACCTGTGAAAACCCTTCTCTTTGCTTTGATCCTGGAAATCTAAGTCCAAGTTTCCAGCGTTAGGGATCACTGGCTTTTGGATGCCCAGGACTCCAGGGTGTTCTTGGGGGACTGACAGCCAGTGAGGAAGTCCTGTAATCTGTGGCTAGATATGCTAGGTGTCTAGGTCTTACTTCTTTCATTTCCTTTGCACCTCTTGGGGATGCTATTTGATGAACTTTTTACCATTTTATTGCTTCTCTTCTCCATCATCTCGTGGCCCCAGCTCCATTGCCCTCGCCCCTGTCCTTTACCTAGCTACATCCCTGGTGTATTGTAGAGCCATCTTGTTTCAAAAATTCTTTTGAAGACTGGGATTTCCTCTAGAGCAGCGGTTCTCAACTTGTGGGTCGCGACCCCTTTGGGGGTCCATTGACCCCACCACAGTGGTCGCCTAAGACCATCAGAAAACACAGATATTTACATTACGATTCACAACAGTAGCAAAATTACTGTTAGGAAGTAGCAACGAAAATAATTTTATGGTTGGGGTCACCACAACATGGGGAACTGTATTAAAGGGTCGTGGCATTAGGAAGGTTGAGAACCACTGCTCTAGAGGCTTCCTTAGTTGTATTCAGCCCTGTTGCACCTCAGTTTGACTTCCTCCTCCCCCTCCTCCCTCTCTTCTTCTTCCTTCTTCTTCTCCTCCTCCTCCTCCTCTTTCCTCCTCCTCCTCCTCCTCCTCCTCCTCCTCCTCCTCCTCCTCCTCTTCCTCCTTTCTTTGATCTTTCCAGATGGGTGTGAGAATTGGACTGGACCTGTAAGAAAAATTTTAGGTTCATTGGGGTGGGGGGAAAGTGTATGGATTCTGGGTAAGTGTGTGTCTTTAGGTGTCTGAAGGGCAAAGGACCTTGGTGCAGAGAAGGGAAAATGGGAGAAGACTGGGAGGAGAGCACAGCAGGGGGGAAAGTGAGAGAAAGGTTCAAGAGCTATGGAGCAGAAGCATGATATATGGAGTCCTAGGTATTTGTAGCTTATTAGCAAAATTAATTAATTTTCAAACTGAGTCAGTAAGATAGGAGGGTCTCTTTACCCTCCTTGATTTGATTATTTCAACTATAGTCTGTCGACTCTGGTCCCTTCTTTAAATCTTTGCCACAAGGAGAGATATTAAACCTGAAAGTGATAGCAAAACTTAAGTTGGGGCTGGGGGTGGAAACATTAACTTTTGTCAGGCTTTCAAATGAATTTCATATACTTTCAGTGGGTCTGATTCAGAAAGGTGTGTGGGCAGGTAGGTGAGCTTAGTGTTGCCTTTCCCGAGAGAGAGAGGAAATTCCAATCTGGATAGCTCTTTGGCTAGCTTCTCTGTTTCCTGCCATCTCGGTGTACCTGCCAGCCTTTCTGTAGTAAAAGTCATTAGTCTCTTATACCCTTGGTATGGGAGCAAAACTCACTTTGATTTTTCTTCTTTTTTTCTAGATTCACGTATGAAGATTATCAACATACTGCAGATTGGCTTCTGTCCCACACCAAACACCGACCTCAAGTGGCAGTGATCTGTGGTTCTGGCTTAGGAGGTCTGACGGATAAATTAACTCAGACCCAGATCTTTGACTACAGTGAGATACCAAACTTTCCCCAAAGTACAGGTACTGGCAAGGAGAGAGGGATGGGACTGAGGGATATTGATAGGATTCTTTTTTTTAAAAAAAAATCTTTATTGTTGAAAGTATTACATATGTCACCTTTTTTCTCCCACTGACCCTTATACCCTGCCTCTACCACTCTTTTGTCTGTGTCCATGTGTTATGCATGTAAGTTCTTTGGTTGATCTCTTCCCACCCATCTCCACCTTCCCTGAGATTTGACATTGATGGGATCTGATGGAAGGGCAATGCTTCTATGCCCAGACCTTTATAAGCAGGGGTGAGGAACGTCAGGCCCGCAGGCTGGCCATATAAAGAAGATGAGATCATTTGGTCTGGCCCTGCCAAGGCATTATGGGTGAGTTACTTAAATGTTTGACCAACTATAGCAGGCTAATTTTTTAAAATTTTGTATGGCCTCAAATGATGTTCTAAATGGCCCTGGGCAGAAAAAAATTCCCCACATTTGCTCTATAGCATGGGATTAAAGACATCTTGTAAGAGTAGAAAATAAACTACCATGAATCAGAATGACTTTGGAATGAAATTCCCCTAGAACCATGGTCGGCAAATTGCAGCTCTTTGGCCTCTTGAGTGTGGCTCTTCCACAAAATACCATTGACTGGGCAAGTCTATTTTGAAGAAGTAGTATGTTAGAAGAAGTTTAAGTTTAAAAAATTTGGCTCTCAAAAGAAATTTCAATTGTTGTACTGTTGATATTTGGCTCTGTTGACTAATGAGTTTGCCGACCACTGCCCTGGAAGGACTGTTATAACAGGGCCTGTGTGTGTCAGTGGTACTAGACGATGACACATTTCCTATGCTTTAATGACTCAGCCCTCCTTAAAGCTCTCCAACACCTCCCCCATACACACTATAGTCACCACATACATACTCACACACCTACATCATCACTGCAGCTTAAATGGAAAAAGCCTTTCCTGTAACCTCCCAGGACAAAGTCAGGCCTCCTCTGTCCTGTGTCCTCCTGCCATTTCTAATCTCCCCAGCTCTAGCTTCAGTCCTAGAATAAGGCACAGGCTAGAGCACAACAACAAATGGACACACAGACTACCATTCTTGAAAATAAATATATGAATAATCCATAAATATACAGAACCTAACACACAGGCCCTTTTGAGGGGAAAAGGAGGACCCGAGGATAACCTACCTAGCATCCTAATAGTGGCTGGAAAGCTCTACAGTGAAGGCTTACAAAAGGGCCAAGTGAAATAGAGGCAAGTTTCAAGTACAGTTCAAGGGTAGCTTACTTATTAATTTTTCAAATAATTAACTTCCATTGGTTAATTAATACTTCTTTGGATTTCTACTTCCTCTTTTCCCTGGAGAGTTAAGATTTTTAACAGATTAAAAGGATGTTTTTATTGATTTAGAGAGAGAAGAAGGGAGAGGGATAGAAAGATAGAAACATCCGTGGGAGAGAAACTCAATTAGGAATCAAACCAGTGACCTCTTGGTTCTGGGTCAATGCTCAGTCACTGGTCACCTTGGCCAGATGACTAAACAGGTTTTTCAGTTATTTTTCAAACCCTTTGGAGCAAGATTGGGAGACCAGAGCAGGAAGGTGGGGATGGGGATTGGAGAAGGAAATACTAAAAAGAGAGATGGAGAGCAAAATTTTATAAGGGAGACAGCAGTGACATTGGCTCCACCTGCCACTTCTATCTGCAGTGAGAAGGGCACTGTACTAAGTAATAAGGGGAGTCATTTTTTAAGCTTTATTATGTATATTCCACTTGAGTTTTCCTCTCACCTATTTTCTATTACTGGTAATTAAAAAAAATATAAACTTCTCTATTTCTAAATGTCTTTCAACTCTTCCCCTTGGTTTTGGTTCCTCTCCCAGATCATCCATTTTAAAAAATATATATATTCCATTGATTTCAGAGAGGAAGGGAAAGAGAAAGAGAGAAACATCAATGATGAGAGAGAATCATTGATCGGCTGCCTCTTCCACGCCCCCTACTGGGCATCGGCCCCAAAACCCAGGCATGTGCCCTTGGCCGGAATCAAACCTGGGACCATTCAGTCTGCAGGACGACGCTCTATCCATTGAATCAAACCAGCCAGGGCAGACCATCCATTTTTTAAAAGATAAGTTGGTCATGTTCATTAGAGGAGAAATGTCAGATAAAGAAAATGTGTTAGGTAATGATGCTTATTACATATGTGTGGGAGTTATTTTTGCATTCCCACGCCCCATCATGGGCATGTGTTCCCACAGGACAGTTTGGAAGTCCTAATGGAGACTTTGTGTGGGTCTAGACTTTGTGTTTATTTAAGTAGCCTCTTTAGGAAGAAGAATATACTATGAGCGTCCTTTCAGGAGTGAAGATGCATATAGTTTAGTTTGATCACTACCGACCTAAATTTCTGAAAGTGAACATAATAACATCTTCTTTTGCTTAATTATATCCTCACATGTTGAGCACAGTGAGTTGACTCATAGCAGTTGCTCAGTGTTGTATGAAAACATCATCTCATTCATTTCCCTTTCTTTCTTTGTATTCAGTGCCAGGTCATGCTGGTCGACTGGTGTTTGGAGTCCTGAATGGCAGAAACTGTGTGATGATGCAGGGCAGGTTCCACTTGTATGAAGGCTACCCACTCTGGAAGGTAAATTTGGGACATAAGTCTGGGTTGGATCTGGAAGAAAGGGAGAGAGCTCTCTATCCCACTTTATTACCTGACGAGGTAGATTGTTGTTTCCCTCCTTTCATGATATATGGCGTGCATATCTGAATAATGGATTGGTGAAATGTTAAAGAACACTTTCTGATCTTTTATATTTTGCTTCCAAGGTGACATTCCCAGTGAGGGTTTTTCGTCTTCTGGGTGTGGACACTCTAGTGGTCACCAATGCAGCCGGAGGGCTCAATCCCAAGTTTGAGGTTGGAGATATCATGCTGATCCGTGATCACATCAACCTTCCAGGTCTCTGCGGTGAGAACCCTCTCATAGGGCCCAATGATGAAAGGTACTTATTTTGCTCCTTTGTTTATAGATGGGAGAGGTGGTGTAAGGACTTGTCGGGAAGTGAGGAGAGAGCTCATTGTATTCTATTAATCGGAGATAATCCAACCTGTGCCCTAGGTTTGGAGTTCGTTTTCCTGCCATGTCTGATGCCTACGACCGGGAGATGAGGCAGAAGGCTCAAAGTACCTGGAAACAAATGGGAGAGCAGAGAGAGCTACAGGAAGGCACCTACATTATGGTGACAGGCCCCAGCTTTGAGACTGTGGCAGAATCTCGTATGCTGCAGAAGCTGGGTGCTGATGCTGTTGGTGAGAAGGGATACTTGACTAGAGGCTTGAAGAGGGAGGGATCTGGTAAGCTAGAGAAGGGAAGGAGTAAAAGATTATAGACCTGATAGTGGTTTAGGAGATTTGACTTGAGGAAGATTGACTTTCTAGGAAGTAATTTCTAGAAAGGTATTCAGGTGGTGAAGTTTGATGTGTTATACCATCAAACCTCCCCTCTCAGCATCAGGGGCTTAAACAGCTATAATGCTAATGACATATACTTGATTTTATAACTGTTTCTAAAGATTATTCTAACCAATGTCTTAGTCACCTTCTATACCTCTGGCTGGAAGATGGAGCTGCATCATTTGAACTGACTTCAAGATTACCACAGACAGTTACAGATTAGGTTAAATGGTGAAGAAAAGAGTCATTTAAGGATCGTGACACATGGCTTTTCTTTCTCTCCATCAGGCATGAGCACAGTACCAGAAGTTGTAGTTGCAAGGCACTGTGGACTTCGAGTCTTTGGCTTCTCCCTCATCACTAACAAGGTTATCATGGATTATGAAAGCCTGGAAAAAGCCAACCATGAGGAAGTACTAAGTACTGGGAAACAAGCTGCGCAGAAATTGGAACAGTTTGTCTCCATTCTTATGGCTAGCATTCCACTGCCTGACCGTGACAGTTAACCAATTCTAGAGTGGTCTGGCTCTCTACATTATGGGACCCAGGTAGCTGCTACCTACTTTGGACCCTTGCTGAGGTGACATGCCTCTGGGATTAGATAGTGGCAGAAAGGAGAGGAAGATCCCTATCTTTCACTTTCCCCACTTCTCCCACCAGACCCTTCTGGTGTCTAGTGCTCTTTTGCTCAACTGTCTTCTCATAACACTTCCATTATTTTCACTTCCATTATTTTCAAGAGCTGGAGCCCAAGCCAAACCCTACTACACATCCATGAACGTTCCCAGGATTTGACTGGGGCTATTTTAGAGAGAGAGGAAGGGAGTACACAACCAGACTGTGGAATCGAACCCAGTAATAGTTGCTGCTAGCTTTCTGAGATAATGCTTTCACATTCCTGGGGATTCAATTCTACCTCCCACAAAGCACTGGTGACCACACAGGGACCAGCTCAATACCTCTTGGACTTTAATACTATCATATTTTGAGAATAAAGAAAAAGATGAAATAATTTATTTTTATTTTTTGTGCAATTTGGGGTAAGGCTGGGGCATAGGCCAAGATTGACATCAATGGCTTTGAGAGCACATGTCTTGTGAGACTATCTGCTTCTCAGACAAGTAGCTAAGGACTGAGATGATGTATGTAAATTAAGGAAAGGTTGAAGAAAAGGCAAGATGATGAAAATAGAGAAAGATGTTAGAAAATGGTAAGGAAGGGCTAACTGGCCAATAAAGGCCACTTCCCTCAGACCAGTCTTGCCTTTGTCCCTTGCCTTCTGAATGTTTTCCTGTTTATACTCATGAATATCTGAATTATTTTACTGGTTTCCACTTCTGTTCCATTGTTGCCAGTTCCATGTTAAGCCCTAATTATATTTCCTCTTGATTTCCTTCTCTCTACTACTCTAACTTCTTTCATAATTAATAGCAATTGTATTCTTCTTCACTCCATTCTGACAATGCAGTGGCAAATACCCCTTTATCTGCTGCTAGCCACTTCATTGCTGATTAGTTTTGTCAACCCCGGGTAACTTGAGTTGGCTCTTACTCAACTTCTATTTGAGCATTTTCTTTTCCCCCATTGCTCACGTGCTGGGCTCTAGTCTTTCTCTTCATTTTTGCTTAGTCAGAACCTCTGTGTGATGCAGCAGCTGGACATGGCCCCTTTTTTGGCTCATTGCACTGTTTGTGCTTATCAACTTGCCGTCAGCTGGCTGGCATGTTTGACAACCACACTACACTCCCAGCCTATTTGCCTTTTGAGAAAGGATAGAGCTGGATGAGCTTCTAATGTCAATTAGTAGTATAATATGGAAAAAGCATTTTGGATGGAAAGCTTTTGAAATCTCTTTCAAATAGTGTTAAATTAAGAATAAAAAATTGTCTTTTCTTAAGTGCCTATTCTTTTTTATTCTTCAATTACAGTTGACATCCAAAACTATTTTGTATTAGTTTCTGGTGTATAACACAGTGGCCAGACAGCTACAGAATTTATGAAGTGGTTCCCCTGGTAATTTAAGTATTTGGCACCATAGTTATTATAATATTGGCTATACTCCCTGTGTTGTACTTTATATTTTCATGACTGTTTTGTAACTACTAATTTGTACTACTTCTTTGTTAAAAAATACATTTTTATTGATTTCAGAGAGGAAAAGAGAGGAATAGAGAAGTGGAAACATCAATGATAAGAGAGAAGCATTGATTGGCTGCCTCCTGCATGCCCCAACCGGGGATTGAGCCCACAACCTGGGCATGTGCCCTTGATAGAAATTGAACCTGGGACCCTTCAGTCTGCAGACCAAAATGCTCTATCCACTGAGCAAGACCAGCTAGGGCTAATTTGTACCTCTTAATCCTTTCACCTTTTCATCCAGTCCATCAGCTCCCTCTTCTTTGCAACCATCAATCTGTTCTGTGTATCTGTGAGTTTGTTTTTGTTTCATTTGTTCATTTATTTTGTTCTTTAGATTCCACATAGAAGTGGAATTTGTCTGCCTCTAACTTATTTCACTTAGCCTGATACCCTCTAGGTCCATCCAGGTGACAAATAAGATTTATTTCATTTTTATGCATACTCTACAGTCTTAAGAGAGATACATTGGTAAAACTACTAACTGTTAATATAAGATGGTTTAAAATAGTTATGTGATGGGAGCCCAAAGAATAGAGAAATTGTATACATTGGACCATGAGAATTGGTTGTTTAGTGAAAGTTTTATAGAAAACTTTGAGCTCAGTCTAGGTGGAAGGGAGGAAGAGGATTTTTGCCCCAGGGTGAGAAAAGCACAGATCTCTGAAAAGTATTAGACATGTTTATGGGTCTTTGTCACCACAGTTGTGATGAACAGAGGATAAGAGAGGCTCTAGGGAAACAGCTATTTGGAGACCAGAGGAGGGCTGCATTTGGTGATTGGGTTAAATTTTTTTAAAATCCTCACCCAAGAATATGTTTATTTTAGAGAGAGGAAGAGAGTACACAACCAGATTGTGGAATCAAACCTGCAACCTACGTATGTGTCCTGCCAGAATGAAATTCGTAACCTTTTGGTGTATGGGGCAACACTCCAACCAACTGAGCCACATTGGCTAGGGCTGGTGCTTTGCTTTCTTATCACTGATCTGCCTCTTGTGAGATAGATCAGGAGCCAGAATGCTGCCACCTGAAAAACATCAGAGAGATAGTGGGATACTGTTTTTGTAGCTTTTTAGATTTAGTTGAGGATATTGTGTTACATGATAGAATTCTTGATTCAAGAAGAAAATTATGCACTTGATGCCCAAATTCAAAAGTCTAATTCTTAGTTCTAACTTACAGCATAAAAAGTAGGACTCACCTACTTTATGTGTGTATGCATACATCAAGTGTAAATATTATATTCATGTTAGGGCATTAAATATACCCCCAAAGTGACATAAAACAAAATTGTGCATTCTTTATAATAAAAACTAAGTAGTATGGCAAGGAAAGTAGCTATAGGTTAGTGATAATTAATTATGGGTAATAAGTATTAATTCAAAGTGAATTCATTTGAATTTTTTGGTTTGAGGAGTATATAGGTTGGGGAGAGAGAACATGAACACAACATGTCTTCAATTTCTATATTAAAGTAGCTTTACTTGGATATGATTCAGATATAATAAAATTCATCCTTTTAAAGTATATAGATAAATGATTTTTAGTATATACAGAGATAAGTGCAATCACCATTACAGTCAATTTTAGAACATTGTCATCACCTCAAAAGGAACTCTTTCCGAGACCGGTTTGGTTCAGTGGATAGAGCATCGGCTTGCAGACTGAAAGGTCCCAGGTTTGATTCCGGTAGGGGGCAAGTATCTTACTTGCAAGCACATTTCCACAGTGGGGCGTGCAGGAGGTGGCTGATCGATGTCTCTCTCTCATCCATGTTTCTGACTTTCTCTCTCTCCCTTCCTCTCTAAAAAATCAATAAAATATATTTTTTTAAAAAGGAACTCTTCTATCTTTTAGCTATCATTCTGCACCCCTCCCCCCCGCCCAGCATCTCCCAGCCCTAGGAACCACTAAATCTACTTTCTGTCCTTTTTTAAAAAATATGTATTATTATTGATTTCAGAGAGGAAGGGGGAGAGAGGTAGAAACATCAACGATGAGAGAGAATCATTGATCAGCTGACTCCTGCACACTCCCTACTGGGAGTCGAGCCCACAGCCCGGGGATGTACCCTTGACTAGAATCAAACACAGGACCTTTTAGTTTGCAGGCTGATGCTCTATCCACTGAACCAAACCAGGTAGGGCTACTTTCTGTTTTTATAGATTGAACTGTATGGAATCTTATGGATTTTTGTGGCTGGCTTCTTTCACTGGGCATAATATTTTCAAGGTTCATCCAAGTTGTAGCATGTATTCATACATTCTTTATATATATAATATATTTTATTGTTTCTTTAGAGGGAGGAAGGGAGAGGGACAGAGTCAGAAATATTGATGAGAGAGAAACATTGATCAGCTGCCCCCTGCACACCTCCTTTTGAGGATGTGCCTACAACCAAGGTACATGCCCTAGACTAGAATCAAACCTGGGACCTTTCAGTCTGCAGGCTGATGCTTTGTCCACTGAGCCAAACCAGTTAGGGCCATACTTTCTTGTTATGACCAAACTAGAGGCCCAGTGCATAAGATTCATGTACTCGGGTGAAGGGGTGTGGGGAGTCCCTCAGCCCAGCCTGCAACCTCTTGCAGTCCAGGAGCCCTCAGGGAATGTCTGACTGATGGCAGTTGGACATCCTTAACCCTGTTGCAGAGGCAGGAGAGGTTCCCACTACCGCCCGCTGCACTCACCAGTCATGAGCCTGCCTTCTGCTGTTCAGTTGATTTGCATATTACCCTTTTATTATATAGGATAATATTCAATTGCATGGATACACCACTTTAAAAAAATTATCAAATATCTTTAATTTCTAAGTGCCAAATAATTCAGCCCAAATGAAATATATCAGTTTAGGTAACCGAGAGAATAAAGGCACAAAGTTGGGGAGATAGATCTTGGAGGGACAATCCTAAAGAAGGATTGTTCTTGGGTAAAAAAACAACAACATTATGATGAGACTATTCTCCAGAGGAGCCTGCAGAACATCTGCAAAATGGACTGTTTTTCCTGAATCTCATGATAAGTGTCAAAGCACATACTGCCCATTAAGTTAGGCTTTCTTCCCTGATGCTATCATGGTTATCTTTATTGACATCAATAATGCTTATTATTCCTGTACTTTGAATAGAACATTGTCTTAAAAGCCCTAATATAAATTGATAAGACAAAGTTCTTATAATTTAGATGGGAGACAGGATATATGAACACAAAAGCTTGAATTAGTTGTGTCCTCTCTGCCTACATGTAGTCTTTTCCTGTGTTATCTTGTTATTGTTTAGAATTGGTTTCCCCTTATGAACTGAGTAAGATAGGCTTTTTTTTTTTTTAATCTTCTCCTGAGGATATTTTTCCTTTGGTTTTTAGAGAAAGTGGAAGAGATAGGGAAAGACAGAGGAATATTGATGTGAGAGAAATACATGGATTGGTTGCCTCCTGCAGGAGCCCCAACCAGGGCCTGAGCCAGGGAGGAGCCTGCAACTGAGGTCCTACAACTAAGGTACATGCCCTTGACTGAAATAAAACCAGGAACCCTTTGGTCCACAGGCCAATGCTCTATCTGAGCCAAATAGAGCAATGATGTATGAAGAGTAGTATATCCTGGCTTGTGCTATAGGAATTCAAAGGAGAGAACGAATCAACCTGGGGAGGGGAGTGAGAAAAAGATTGCTGAGACTTGAATTAGGTCTTACAGGAAAGAGAGGTAATGAGGATTGGTAGAAGGTACTACATGCAGGTGAATTAAGAATGTTTAAACATTTAACAGATTGAAATAGTTAAAGTGAAGAAATCATTGGAGGGAGTAGTGGGAGATAAGATGGTGTTAACATAAGAAACATTCAAACCTGTGAAGAATTTTTGTGAGATTATTTGAGCCAAATTGATGACAAATGTCAGAAAGCAGAACTCAATGGATTGAGATAAAGCTCTGGAGAATGGCAGTTTTGTATCTTGTTCTACACATTACAATCAAAAGGGGAGATGTAAGTGGGTTACATAAAATCCATTGATGATAGATTAGAGAGGTGGGAGAAAGCAAAGCAGGCAAACCTCTGGGTTGGATAAAAAAGTAAAATGATACTTTTCTTACATGGATGCAGGATAGTTAACAATCAACAACTAACTAAGTAACAATGAGGGCATTTGTGGTCTTTGCAGAGCAGTGCCTGTGCTTTGAGGGAACCAGAAAAAGGAAAATTACTTTGACATTTCAATGATATGTTATTGTAGATGCAGAGTCGATAGACGGGCTCAGTTCAGTTAAAGATTGACCTTTGTCAGAGAAGATACTGGCCTAAGACATTATTAGCCACCATAAACTGCTTTTTGTTCAAAAAGTTTTAATTTTGGACCATCCTTTGTGGTTACTTTAGGTCTCTAAGTTTGCAAGACTGCCAGGTAGGCCTTCCCTGAGTTAGTCAGGGTAGCATGTGGCCCCTTTTCGTCCACGCATAGCCCTTTTGGTCACAAATCAATCCAAAGGATGCATTGATAACCACTCTTTTGGTTGGATAATGGGGCCCTATGGTTCAAGAAAGGCTCATTATTAGGAAGTCTCAGTGTCAGCATTTGTCTTGCTGAATAGGGTGGTCCACTGGGGATGGACAAGACTATAACCTTAGAGAGCATTCAAGGTCGAATTATTATTTAAAATAAAAAGACAGGTGAATTGGAGGCAGTCAGATCCTATAGTTCCTTGTTAAAAAATATTCTAGGTTATTTCTAATTTTTGAGTGAACATGATCTGAATCTTTTTGCTGCTTATCTTAAGCTTTGTTTTTCTTTCTTTTTTAACATATATTTTTATTGATTTCAGAGGAAGGGAGAGAGAGTGAGAAACATCAATGATGACAGAATCATTGATCAGCTGCCTCCTGCATCCCCTCCCCTCTTACTGGGGTTGAAGCCTGCACGTCTCTGGACCATTCTGATGGTCAGAGGGCAGATACTCTGTTTAGCTATCTCTCAGGCTCTCATGGAAGTTAATAATGAAAAAAATATCGTTAGCAGACATTCAGTCTCAAAATATTTTCCCTCTTGGGAGATTCCCTTTTTAAAAATCATCATTTTTTTCCTTTTGGTTCTATATCTGGTTCATTTAGCTCTGAATACATATCACCCTTCTGAAAAAAGCACATGTGGATATCATGGGTTTCAAGAAAATCTCCCCCTATCAGGTGAATTGAGGTTGATCTGACCAGTAAAATACACTGAGTGGCCAGATTATTATGATCTCTGAACACATAATAATCTGGCCACTCAGTGTGTGTGTGTTACACACACACTGTTTGGCCGGCCTGCCTGCTGGTCGAACTCCTGGTTGAAGGGACAATTTGCATATTAGCCTTTTATTATATAGAATCTACACTGAGTGGCCAGATTATTATGTGTTCAGAGATCATAATAATCTGGCCACTCAGTGTATATGCTGCCTCATAACATCACCTAGTTGAAAGGGGACAGTTTTTGATTTAAAAAGTCATTGGTTGGTTAGATATCCCTACCATATGCACAGAAGCTTTACTCTGAGAGGGAAAATCAGTTGGGTAGGGTTAAGAATGGAAAGTGGCCCCAGTATCTACAAGGGCTTTAATAACTTCCTCTTTTATAATTTCAGTTTCTCCTAAAGTATTAGTAAGGAGAAGGGGAAATACCCTCTCATAGTGCTTAGAGTAGCCCTATGTTTACTTTCTCTATGTAAATCCCATTTCAGTTTTCTACAGTCTTATGGTGACCTACCTTAAAAACAAACAAACTGGCTTTAATAGTAAAAACAGATTCCTCTACAGTTTCACAGCAGACCTTATTTAGTAATTGTGTTGGTTTGCTCTCAGAAACCAGTAGGTGTATTCATTGGAATAGGTCAGAATAACCAGTATTACATGTTCTAACAGTTAAATTTCTTTGTGAATCCATCAGCGTCCCAGATAAAATCAGGAACAGTTGCTGGTTCTTGTCTAGCTAAGACAAGTTTTTTTTCCAAAGGGAGCTGTTAGAATTCCTATTCTCATTTTCCCATGTTAGTGGGAGTGGAAGAGACCGAATGAAGGAAGAAAGGAGGGGAAAGGACAAGAGAGCTCAGAAAGCAAAAGATAAAGTGGGGGAGCTATAAAAAAAGAATTTATTTGTGTTTCTTTAGAAGCTTCTAATTTCCAAAATTAAGATATTATTTCCATTCATTCACTCAGTTTCATTTTAGACCTGACATTATTTTCTGTTTTTTGTTTTTTTCTTGTACCCAAAGACAACTGCATTTTTAAGTTATTTTCTAGCTAAATCTTCCTATTTCTGTAAAGCACTTGCAAGTAAAGACTTCTTATCAGGAGTATGAATGAGGGCTGAGGCCTGGGAGTTTCCAACCTTGAAGGCACAATTTCTCATGTTAATTTTAGTTTTTTGTTTGTCTTTGTTTTTATATCTGCAGTCTGAGCAACTTTTCTAGGGCTGTCAAGTAGTGGGTCAAAGTGTGCTGCATATGGGTTGAACTCCATGAAGCTCTCATCCCTCAAGTCCCATTTAACCCTCTTACAAGCCTCAGTTTCTCTCCCAGCTGTCTAAAACAATCGGAAGGGCTTGGGGCACTGATCGACTAAAACTTATGGCTGCTCCATTGGAAGAGCCAATCAATTAATTACAGTTTAGGTGGGATTTCCATATGGGGCTCCTGCATGTTGTGAGGAATGTCCTCTGACACCTCCACAAGGATTCTTTGTTGCCTAAGAACATCTGAGATTCGGGCTGGAGGGAGAATGTGCCCCTTTATCTCTGGAGTTGAACAAGTTCAGCTCTCATTTATACAGTGAAGGATTTTTGCTTAGACTCTCAGAAAGCAATTCCAACTGAAAAGCCAGAGTTAAAAACCAACTGCCCTTTTTTTTCCTCCAGTGTTGCCTTAGCCTGGGTCCTGTTAATCCTTAGCTCCACCTCAAGGGTTTAAAAATACAACTCAAATGAAGTCAGACCCTCTAACAAAAGCAAGGGAAGTTCCTGGATCCAAAAGACAACTCACCCAAATTCCCCCAATGGGTGGGGAACTTGTGGGCTCAATGGGCCCTTTGCTGGATCCTAGGACCAGATCCGGGTCTGCAGGGTGGTCCTGGGGTGAGCTTCTTCTTCCTCTTCCTCTTTCTCTTCCTCTCCCCCTCCTTTTTCTCCTCCTCTTTTTCTTCCTCCTACTGCACCTCCTTCTTCTTTTCCCCTGGGGGAGGGAAAGGGAAAGGATGGAGAGGGAAGGGTGTACTTCCAGGAGGGAGAATGTCAGGGTGAGCCTCTTTAGAATCCTGCTGACTACTCCATGAAATGTTAATGTGAGAAACATTCAAACCTGTGAAGAATTTTTTGTGAGTTTATTTGAGCCAAATTGTTGACAAATGCCAGGAAACAGAATCTCAAAGGATTGAAATAAAGCTATGGAGAATGTCAGTTTTGCACCTAGTTTTTATTTATTTATTTATAAAATATATTTTATTGATTTTTTTTTATTTATTTTTTACGGATAGGAAGGGAGAGGGATAGAGAGTTAGAAACATTGATTCAGCTGCCTCCTGCACACTCCCCGCAACTAAGGTACATGCCCTTGACCAGAATCGAACCTGGGACACCCTATTCACTGAGCCAAACGGGTTAGGGCTTGCGCCTTGTTTTAGACACTACAATCAAAAGAGGAGATGTAAGCTGGTTACATGAAATTCACTGGTGATGGATCAGAGAGGTGGGAGAAAGCAAAGTGAGCAAATTTCTGGGGTTGGATACAAAGTAAAAAGATAGGCACATCCTTCTTTTAGTTAGGTGGGTACAAGATAGTTAACAGTCAACAATTAACTCAATACCAATGAGAGGGTTTGTAGTCTCTGCAGAATGTGCATGTGCTTTGAGGAGTCCAGGAAAAGAAAAATTGGTTTGACATTCCAATGATATATTATTGTACATGCAAAAAGACAATAGACAGGTTTAGTTCAGGTAAAGATTGACCTTTGTCAGGGAAGATACCGGCTTAGGATATGACTAGCCACCAAAAACTGCGTTTTAGTTTAAAAAGTTTTAATTTCGGACTATTCTTTGAGGTTTCTTTAGGTCTCTGAGTTTGGAAGGCTTCCATGCAGCTTTCCCTGAGCTAGTCAGGTTAGCATGTGGCCCCTTTTTGTCCACAGTGGAGAGGGACTACATGGTGTAGGGCTCTCTGATGCCGGGGGAGGAGTAAGAACTTTATTCTTGAGACAAGATGGCAGTCATTAAAGGCTTTTAAATTTAGGGCTTACAGGTGAAAATAACACAGTAGTATTTTGATGAATGCAAGCTTAACTGAAAGCAGGAAGGCTTGTTTTGATGGGAGAATTACTTTCACCTCAAAATAGCTGTATAGAATAGCATAATTGGTGGTGTTAAGAATTTAATTTTTAATCAGGTTGAGGTATTTTGTACTGTTTAAAAGTATTTGCTGACTTACCTTGTTTGGCCAGTGGATAGAAAGGTCCTAGGTTTGACTCCGGTCAAGGACATTTACCTTGGTTGCCGGCACATCCCCAGTAGGAGGTGTGCAGGAGGCAGCTGATTGATGTTTCTCATTGATGTTTCTAACTCTCTCTCCCTTCCTCTCCTTCCCTCTCTGTAAAAAAATCAATAAAACATATTTTAAAAAATAAAATAAAATAATTTGCTATTGAGAGCATTAGAGATCTTGCTCCCCTCCATATGTGTCAGTTTAGCTAAAATAAAATCATAAATGTTCTCTAAAAAGTAAAATAGAATACTAAGCTGTTATAAAATAAAATGTAAAGGCAAAGTGCAAGAATTAGAAATGAAAATATACATTTAAGTTAAATTAGTTTTTTCTTTTTTAGATTAAAATTTTGAATAGTTGATATAATTATATAATTAAAAAATTTAGGAACTTTAAATGTATATAGTGAAAAGTTTTACCTTTATTCTGTCCTCCATCTGCCCCATCCACTGGTAACTATTTTTATTAGTTTCTTTTGTGTTCTTTCAGGATTTATAAAAACATAAACAAATAAAAATATATACTCTTATTTTTTTCTTCTCTTATTATTAACACACAAAGGTTAGCATGTTATAGATACTGTTCTGCATTTTGCTATTTTATTGTATCTTAATATATCTTGGAGATCTTTTCACATCAATAAAACAGTGTGCTTTCTTGATGAGTTAGGTCAGTGCTGTTAAAGATGCATGTCTGTCACCTCAAACTTTTTAGAAGCAAAGGAAGAACATGGCCTAATTTTTTTTTTTTTTTAGCCATTTCTCACTTTGTTTGTTGATTACTAATAGGAATACAACAAAGAGATAATGTTACTTGCTGCCCCTTCAAAGCCAGAAGATGGGGAGCCTGGAACCATTCATTCTGCACTGTGCCTTCTGTTTAAACGGATTTGGCTTAGATTTGCATTGCCTTTTTCTTTGTAACTAGGTCTCTGCTTTTCATAATGACTTTTATTTCTAAGGGACACTCTTTGAACAAACACTGGCTACCTGCCTCCTTTTTCTGTCGTTGTAAATTTGAATTTTAAGAAAAATGAAAAATTCCCTGTCTTTAGTTTTTATGCCAGATTTTAAATTTTGGCCTAAATTATATTTGATGTTGTTTGGGATTACTCTGCCTTTGTTCTCTTGTATTTAGGTCAAAGAAGCCCCATTCTTCCATCAGGTTTTCACTTTCACTTCCATCTCAGTTTGTTCATTTTCAGGAAACTTACTTTATCTCACTTGTCAATCTCTTTGTTTTCTCTTGTTCTCTTTTCTTCTTTCTGTTATTCATGTTTTTTATGCCATTTTGTTTGTCAGTTTTAGTCTTTCCTTTTCCTATTTTATTTTGAACTGTTTCTACCCAAGCTCCTGCTATAATCTTCACTAATAAAAGAGAAAGGTGGAAATTGACTGCACTTTAGCAATGCCCACCAGACAATCAGGAGTGAGTATGCAAATTAACCCAATAAAGATGACAGGTTAATTTGCATATGCAGATGCTGAGCGGCCAGGGGCAGGGCTGGACAGCAGGCTTTCCACACTGCCCCAGCTGCTCAGGGCCTCTGGGCAGTATGGGAAGCCAGGTTCGGAGCAGAGAGAGGTGGCTCCAGGGATGGAGCAGAAAGGCAGCAGCCAGGGAAAGGAAGGCCCATTCTTGCACGAATCTTCATGCATCAGGCTTCTAGTCTATAATAATACTAGGTAAAAGGGTAATATGCTAATTAGACCAAATGTCCTTCCAGGTGTCATTTTGGACATGCTTCCAGACAAAGCCAGGGCTGGATTGAAGCAGCAGCCCAGGTCCCAGGCACTTTCTGATGGCAGCCAGAGGAAAGCAGCCTGGGTCCTGGGTGCCGGAGGGAAGCCAGTGCTGGCAGTCCGGAGAAGGAAAGCCTACTCTTGCATGAATTTTCATGCATTGGGCCTCTAGTCTATATATATGAAAGCCTAAGCGACCATCACAACTTAACAGACAACCGAACAGGCTGTGTGGGGTGACTAGACCAACAGAGGGATTAGTGAGGGGCGACCAAATGACCAAGCAGCAGGTTGTGTGGGGCAATCAGGCCTGCAGGGGGGCAGCAGTTGAGGGCAACCAGGCCAGCAGGGCAGGGCATTGAGAGGCAACCAGGCTGGCAGAAGGGGGCAGTGAGCAGTGACCAGGTCATTGGGGGGGGCAGTTGGAGACAACTAGGTTGGTAGGGGGGGGCAGTTAAAGGCAATCAGGCAGATAGGCAGGTGAGCAGTTAAGAGCCAGTGGTTCCAGATTGTGAGAGGGATGTCCGACTGCCGGTTTAGGGCCAATCTCCAGAACTGGGCCTAAACTGGCAGTTGGACATGCCCCAAAGGGTCCCAGATTGGAGAGAGTGCAGGCTGAATTTCGTGCACAAGCCTCTAGTTTTATAATAAAAGAGTGGTAGAAATATAATGCTACTTTATGTGTAGCCTGACCTGTTCCGGTTCTATCAAGTGTCCTTTTTACCATTACAAATTGTCTAAGGTCAATTTCAGTTCATGATATTAATCCCCATGGCTCCTCCAAATAATAATATATAGCTACCATCACTGTTAGCATCCTACCAATTCCATCAAACAAAGTATGAAAATAATTTAGTCTCCATTAAGGGACCAAGCTGATATTTTGCACAGTGGTTATCTTTGATATGCACATCCATAGAGAGGCTGATAGGGATCCTATGAAGCCCCTGAAATGCAAGATTTTGTGTGTGTCTGAATTTGGGAGGACAGGAGAAAGTTATTCAGTTTCCTTGGATGCTTGCTCGGCTAACTCTCCCTCCTTCTTCACAAATGGATAGAAACCAATTTACCCCTCTTCCCTCCCTACTTTGGTCTTCCTTTTTCTAAATTTTTCATTCTTTATGGCTACCCAACTTCTAAAATATTTTCTATCTACTGACTATTCACTTCAGGATAATTCAATGGTTGGTTTGAGGGCTTGTTAGCAGGATTGCCAACGACCTAGGAAACTGGGCTTTGTTATGTTTCCACAGTACAGGGTTCAGGAATGTTCTCAGACCAAAATGTACTAGCCTGGAGAGTCTGAATGAGATACTTTAGAGATACGAACTGTACCCTGCAATAGTATTGTGCATTGTATAATTCTGACACATGAGGGGCCCAAGGAAGGGCTCTGGACATTTGCTTATGAGAACAAGTAGGCTGGACTGAGAAACTGTTATATTTCTGCATTCTAATTGATTGTCAGAGTTTTCAGTAGCAATGAACTCTTCTGCCCTGACCAGTTTGGCTCAGTGGATAGAGCATTGGCCTGCGGACTGAAGGATCCCAAGTTCGATTCTGGTCAAGGGCATGTACCTTGGTTGCAGGCACATCCCCAGTAGCGGTTGTGCAAGAGGCAGCTGATAGATGTTTCTCTCTCATTGATGTTTCTAACTCTCTATCCCTCTCCCTTCCTCTCTGTAAAAAGTCAATAAAATATATTTAAAAACAAAACAATGCACTCTTCTGGTGAAAATGTCGGAGTTAAGATGTTTATACTTCTGTCTGAGCTGAAAAACTTGTTTGCCTATCTGAGTCAACTGACTATTTTGTGATTTTTTTGGATAAAGAATCCTGTTTGCTTTATTCAAGTGATGTCTGTGTCAGGTATTGTCATCAATCTGTACCTCATATTGACATTTTTCAATATAGTGGGCATTCTGATGACCATTTACTTGACAACCTTGTGTTGCATTTATATTTGCCCATTTTTGATCTGTTAAGCCTTATGTAGAAATGATGGTGTGTGTGTGTGTGTGTGTGTGTGTGTGTATGCATATATACAATGCAACCCCTCAAATTATTAACTTGTAAACTCTGTCTGTCTGTAAAATATGGGGGAGGCTCGAAGCTTTGCAGTTTCTTAAGTACAACACCTGTAAAGTATTTCTTTTTGGGCTGCTGAGCAGAGAGAGATGAATACATACAGAGGGCATGTTTATCTCATTTATTTAACAAATGTTCTAGGGATTAGGATATAGAGAAGAACAAACAATGTTCCTGCCTTTATGGGGTTTACATTAAATTGAGAAAGTCAGGCTACAAATAAATATGAATGAAAAAAGTAAGGTAATTGTAAGTGTTAAGAAAAAATAATAAAAATAAAGGGATAGAAAGTAACAGGAAGAAAAGGCAGGTTAAAACTGCAATGAAATTCACATGCACTGTAATGTCTAGAATAGATAAGACAGACATTAGCAGATGTTGGCAAGGACACAGAGGAACAAGAACCCTCATATAGTGCTGGTGAGGATGTAAAATGATGTAGCCACTTTGAAAAATAGCTTAGCAGTTCTCAAAAAGTTAAGTATAACCTATCAATTCTACCTGTAGGTATCTATCCAAGAGAAAGGAAAACATATCCACACAAAGGATATGAGACACAAATGTTCACAACACATTACTCACAATAGCAAAAACCAGAAACAACTGCTAATGAACAGACAATGTATATCCATCAATGAAACACTATTCAGCAAAAAAAAGAACAAACTACTGACATGCTATGTCATGGATGAACCTAAAAAATATGCTAAATAAAATAATCCAGATACAAAAGAACATGTATCCTATGATTCTATTTATATGAAATGTTCAGAAAAGGCAAACTTCTAGAGATAGAAAGTAGATTAGTTGTTTCCTGGGGCTCAGGGTAAAGAGAGAGATTAATGTAAATGGGCATAAGGAGTATTATGTGGGGATGGTGGTGAAAATGTTCCTGAACTGATTTATGGTAATGATTGCAACAGTGAGTAACCCATTAACAATTGTTGAATTGTGTACTTGAAATAGGTAAATGTTGTATGTAAAATAGACTCCAGTAAAGCTATTAGAAAGTAATAAAGGAGTGAGCAATTTCAAACAGCCTGGCTCAGGGGGGCGTCTTCCTAAAGAGCTGGCATTTGAACAAAGGCCTGAATTAATGAGAGAGTGAGCAATGTAATGATTAGGGAAGAGTATTCAAGCAGAAGGTGCAGCTAGTATAAATGTTCAGAGAGAACTTAGCAATTTAGCAAGAGCAAGCAGACCAATATGATCAGAGCAGAGGGAACTACAGGAGTAGTGGTGGGAGATAAGGTTGGAGATGTAATCAGGTGTAGGTCATGGTAAAAAGGTTGGTTTTTATTTTGATCATGGATAGAGGCTACTGAAAAGATTTTTTTAAAAAAATACATCTTTATTGATTTCAGAGAGGAAGGGACAGGGGGAGAGAGAGAGAAACATCAATGATGAGAGAGAATCATTGATTGTCTGCCTCCTGCATGCCACCTCTGGGGATCAAGCCCACAACTTGAGCATGTGCCCTTGGCCAGAATTGAGCCTGGGACCTTTCAGTCTGCAGGCCAACACTCTATCCACTGAACCAAACTGGCCAGGGCCTGAAAGGACTTTTAACTGATTGACTTCTTTTTATTTTATTTTATTTTATTTTTAAACATATTTTATTGATTTTTTTTACAGAGAAGAAGGGAGAGGGATAGAAAGTTAGAAGCCTCGATGTAGAGAAACATAGATCAGTTGCCTCCTGTATACCCACTACTGGGGATGTGCCCACAATCAAAGTACATGCCCTTGACGGGAATCAAACCTGGAACACTTCACTCCACAGACCAACACTCTATCCACTGAGCCAAACAGGTTAAGGCTGACCTTTTTCTTCTTTTTTTTTTTTTTTAATTTTCACCCAAGGATATGCTTCCATTGATTTTTAGAGCGAGTGGAAGAGAAAGGGAAAGACAGAGAGAACTACTGATGTGAGAGAAACACATCGATTGGTTGCCTTCTGCACGTACCCTGACCAGGGCCCGAGCCTGAAACTGAGGTACATGCCTTTGACCAGAATTGAACCCGGGACCCTTCAGCCTGTAAGCTGAAGCTCTATCCACAGAGCCAAATCAGCTAGGGCCTGATTGATCTTTTAACAAATACTTACTGGATACTTTGTAGAAAATCAACAGTATGAGGCAAAAGTGGAAGTAGGGAGATCAAATAGGAAACCACTATGGTAGACCAGACTGAAGGTTGGTTTGGGCTTGGACCAGTGGTGGTAATGGAGGTATTAAGAAGAGGTCAGATTCTGGGGGTATTGTGAAACTATAGCAGATATGACTTAGAAGTAGGAAATGAGAAAAAGGGATAAATCAAGAATATCTCCTAAGTTTTCAGCCCAATACACCAGGTGAATGAAATTGCCATTTCCTGAGATGAGACTCTTAAGGGAAGAGTAATTTTGCTTTTTTAGCTGTTATGTTTGGAAAGTCTAGACCTTCAGCTGAGCATGTGGAGTGTGCAGTTGAATAAATTAGTCTAGAATAAAAAATAAGAGTTTTAAGCTAGGTATATAAACTTGGAAGTCATTGAATTAATGTAGATGGCATTAAAGCAAGTGATCTGGGTGATATCATCCAGGGACAGAAATCAGGATGAGGAGAAGGCTCCAGCAAAGGGGTTTGAGAATGACCCATTAGTAGGGTAGGAGAAAAATCAGGAAGTAGGATGTCTTGGAGGGCAAGTAAAGAGAGTGGTCAAGGTCACTACTAACTTTGGCAAATAGTCTCAGTGGAGCAACACCTTGATTGGAGTGAACACCAAAGATATGAGACATGAGGAAATAAAGACAACATGTACAAACAACCGGATTGAGAAATTTTGCTATCTAAGGAGTGGTAGTTGGATGTGGAGTCAAGAGAAGGGACTTTTATTTTTTTGATGGGAAACATTTTGAAATGGAAAGGAACCAACTAGGACTTGGGTGGGATTTGAAGGAGGAGAAAAGATGGATAGGGAGCCTTGATAGTGAAAGGAAATGAGTCCACATTGAAAGTTTAACTTTTACCTGATGCTTGTCCATAAGAGGGCAGAGAGCTAAGAAACAGAAATTGCTCTGTAAGGTGGTCCCTACAGGGGCTAATGACTCTGTTTATACTCTTCAAAGGTATTAGAGGGAACACATTCCTTCCTTCCCAGAACCTCAGTGCTAAAATCTAACTTAGAGATCTCAAAAGCTACTTGTATAATGTCGCCAGACTTTAAAAGCTGGAGAGAAGAAAGCAATTATAAAGTTGATTGCGTGTGGATGAATGGCTGGTACAGAGAAAAGTTGTAGCTATTATGTTGAAGGATTTTAAAAAATGAGACTGTATTACAAATAGGTGGATTCCCCTGGGAATAACCACTGCCACTATGATTTCAAAAGGGCCATTGATGCTGAATCGAAAGTGTGTGACCACATTTTAACAAAAAAGCCAAATAGAGAAGAACCTAATCTGTGATGAGAGGGAGGAAAACAATACACCCTTTATGTGAATAAACACAGAATGTACCATGTACATAATGCATTACAGTTTACAAATGTTTTACATTTTTTGTCCTTTTTAGTTTTTTAAAAATATTTTTTTATTGATTGCAGAGAGGAAGGGAGAGGGATAGAGGGATAGAAACATCAGTGATGAGAGTCAGAATCCTCAGTCAGCTGCCTCCCGCATGCCCCCATTGGGGAATCAAGCATGCAAACTGGGGAGGAAGAGGGAATTGAACTGTGACCTTGTGGTTCCTAGTTTGATGCTCAACCACTTAGCCAGATGGCCAGGTTCCATTTTAGTTTTGATATTTATAGAGACTACCGAGTAAATACCATTAATTTTATTCTAATTTTCATTTTTCAAATGAAAAAAGAGAGGCATAGAATAAGGTTACTTGATTTTCCACCATCACACAAGCAAAGGAATGGCTAAAAGTCAGGATTCAGATTCAGGACTTTTGTCTTTGTATTCTTTGAATCTACAGAGAGTGATGTGGCTGGATGATGTGTCAAAACACATCATATATTTAGGCTGAATATGAAAGGTCTCAGGGAAGTTAAGGTTGGTGGCACATTAAAGATGAATCAGGTAATAAAGAACTATCCTCTATTATTTAGTCAATCAATCAATCAATCAATCAATCAATTTTTGTCTTCTATTATTAAAAAAAAATTGTTGAGCCCTGGCCCAGTGACTCAGTTGGTTAGAGTCATCTCATTATGCTAAAGTTGTGGGTTCGATCTTCAGTCAGGGTACATGCAAAAATCAACCAATGAATGCATGGATGAGTGGAACAACAAATCAATCTTTTTCTCAAATTAATAAATAAATTAAAAAAAAAGAGAATGATATGCCTGGCCGGAGTGGCTCAGTGGTTGAGCACTGACCTATGAACTAAGAGGTCACAGGTTTGATTCCTGGGGAGATCACAGGTTTGATTCCCCGCAGGGCACATGCCCGGGTTGCAGGCTTGATCCCCAGTAGGGGGCATGCAGGAGGCAACTGATCCATGGTTCTCTCTTGTCATGGATGTTTATATCTCTCTCTCTCTCCCTTCCCCTCTGAAATCAATAAATAAAAGAATAATATAAAATGAGAGCCAAATTTATTCTATTCAACTTTAAAGAGTTAGAACAAGGAGACAGATTCCACTAAATATTAGGAAGAGCTCAGCAAAAAAAGAAATTTTTATGTTCTTGAACTGTTGAAGCTGGTGCTAGATGAATATTTAGCAAAGCTATCAAGGGAAATCTTTGACCTTACAACCTCTAAAATTGTGTTCCAATCAAGTCTCTTGAAATATTAGGACTTGTTTGCAAAAACCTAAATAACAGTGATACAGTTTCTCAACACTCTAGTTATACTAGTACAGAAGGAAGGCAGGATGTTTTACTGTACTTTTGTGTGGCAATAATTACATATTCAAGCATTTCCATTTCTGCAGACTAGCTTCAGGCTGGTAAGTGAGGAGTCTGGGGTGGGAGTGGGGGATGGCGTGTGGCTAGGTTAGGAAGAGTAGGGAACTGTGACTGATCCCAGGCAAAAGTGAAAGCAATTCACTGCTTTATCAGGCAGGAAAGGCAACCCTCAGTTAAGCAATTGAAAAATCATCAGCAGCATACCAGCAGCAGTTTACAAGGGGTGGGCGGGACAAGTGTCTCAGGGAGGATGGAAGCAGGAAGGGTTACAGAGGAACTTTGGGGTGGAAGCCTTGCACGGAGTTTCAGTCAGTGGTGAAAGAAACCTTTGTTCCCAAAGGCAATTCAGAGGGACGGTGTTTTGTGGGCAGTAGTTGGTGAGGAAAGTGTTGGTCAGGGAGAGGGTATAGGGCTAGTAATATGAATAGCAGGGCTTGTTGAGAAATGTGCTTTGTGGGGAACTTGCTTTGCTGAGGCTGTGGCTGGTGCCGTGAGAGAAGTTACAGGAACAGAAGGAAGCAACCCAGTGATGGGTTTTAAATATATGTATATAATTCAAAACTTTAATTTAAAATCTTATGGGATTATAAAAATACATATTAAAGTAGAACAACTGGACAATATAAAGAAGAAATAAAGAGCTTCTTTGTCACCTCACTGTTACCAATTTGGTGTACTTACTATCGATTTGATATATTTTTGGGAAATTTTAAGTCTCCACTTTGTCTCAAACTTTTTACTTTGAAAATATTCAAACCTAGAGAAAAGTTGAAAGAACAGTATGATAAACATTAGTATTCATACCTTCTACCTAACTCATCAATTGTTAACATTTTGCCACATATACACTCTTCTGTTTTCCTGAGCCATTTGAAAGTAAGTTGTTGCAAACATCATGTCAACTCACTTTGAAATACATTGATATACATCTCTAAGAATAAGGATATTCTCCTACACGGCAACGTTACCATTATCTCACTAAAGAAGATCATTATAGCCTTAGCCAGTTTGGCTCAGTGGATAGAGTCAGCCTGCGAACTGAAGGGTTCCAGGTTTGATTCCAGCCAAGGGCACATGCCCAGGTTGTGAGCTCAATCCCCAGTAGGAGGCATGCAGGAGGTAGCTGATCAATGATTCTCATCCTTGATGTTTCTATCTTTCTCTCCCTCTCTCTTCCTCTCTGAAATCAATAAAGAAGTATATATAAAAAATTGAAAAAAGATAATTATTAGTTCAATCAGATCTATATTGCATTTGTCTTATTTATCAATATGTCTTATTACAGATTCTGCATGCTTTCCCCTTTCTTATTTCTCTTGGTCATCTTTGAAGGCAGAACTTCAATCATTTATTTGGCTGGCCAGTTACACCAAAGCAACTGATTGGGTGCCTCCCATATACCCCTGATGGGGGGGTCAAGCCTGCAATCTGGGCATGTGCCCTGACCAGGAATCAAACCACGAACTCCTGATTCATAGATAAGTGCTCAACCATTGACCCATGCCAGCCAGGTGGTTTTTGATTTCTTGCTCCTTCTCTTCTCCTTCCAGCATCCCCATGAGGTAAAGGTTGGCACACTTGAAATGGTCCCAAGGGCTCCTTACACTTTCTTCATATTTTTTTATTCTTTTTGCTGTTCTAATTGGGTGCTTTTTGCTTTTTTATATTCCAACTTCTTGATTTGATTCTCAGAGTCCTCTATTCTCCTGCTGATCCTCTGTAAATTGTTCTTTATTTCAGTTATTGTACGCTTAATTTTTGACTGGTCCTTTTTTATGTTATTAATGGTCTCATTAAGTTCCTTGAAATTTTCATTAAGTTTCTTGAGCATCCTTATAAATTGTTTTGAACTCTTTATCTGGTAGTTCTCTTACTTCCATTTCATTTAGTTCTTTTTTTCTGGAAAATTTTCCTGTACTATTGCCGGGAACCAATTCCAGCATGTAATAATTACAAGAGTTTCACCAAAAGGTTGGTGAAAGCTTGGGCTGCTCAACAAGGGTGAGCCACATATGTAGTTTACCTATTGGAAATGGCTAAGCAGCACTTAGCCCAAAACTGAATAAGATTGTCTGCTGCCAGACAGCTCAGGACATTTTATTGCCTCCTGTTGGCCAAACACCTGAACAGCTGTAGGCTATTCCCCAAACTGACAATACCCTTTGATAGCCCTACCCTTTGAAGTGTATTATCTCTACCTTGCCTTAGGACAAATTGTGTTAATAAAAGCAAGGGTCCTAGACAAAGGAGGTAGTCTTCAGTTCCTTTAGCTGAAGATCCTCTGACCCCCAATGCCTTTCAAAATTATCTTTCGTCTTTGGACTCCTTCTTAAATCTATGCATCAGCCCCTTTCTCCAGATTGCAGAACCCTTTGTAAGGCTGGGAAAAGAATCCTGGCATATGGCGACCCAACCTGGGGCTGGACTTCAACCCTGGAAACATTAACAGAATGCTTCTGGAGAAAGAAGGATTTGCCTGAGTGGAAAGACAGGAATGGTGGTCAAGTTAACTATGCATAGAGCTCATGTAAGCTTTGGAATCCCATGGATCTGTAAGTGTGTGAATTATACTTTGTGTTTAAGTCAGATTGCTGCACCCTTTGTAAGGCTGGAAAAAGAACCCCAGCAACTTTCATTTGTGACATGTTTCTTTGTCTCTGCATTTTGGCTGCTTCCCTGTGTTTGTTCCTAAGTATTAGAGAGAGCTGCTATGCCTGCCAGACTTTGTATAATCACCTTGTATAGTAGGTGTCCTATAGAGTCCAGTGGCTCAGCCTCCCCAGTCACCTGAGTTGAGCACACCAGGTGCACTCCTGTGTTAGGTGTGCTTTGTCCTACTGTAGTTGAGCCTTAATTAATTTTGGCATCACTGGGATGGACTGACCTCCAGGCCAATTAGTTGTGAAGTTCAGCTGTGACTACAGTGGAAGAGCTGCTGTGCAGGAGGCAGCCCTGTGGAACAGGGTTTGCTTCAGTGGGGCTTTGGTGCTCACTGAGTCCACCCTTTGAGTGTGTCATTGGTGGATATGGAAGAGTTGTAATCCAGCATGGTTGAAGTTGATCACCATTTTGTACTGGCACTGGGACCTCCTGAGAGGGGAAAAGTCAGCCACTGACTATGCCCTGCCTGGGGCTAGCCAGTATGTACTACAAAGCAATCTGCAGATGGCTGCTATTTGTGTTGAGCTTGGAGGTTCCTAGAAGAGGCCAAGCTGTGACCCACTAGTGCCAGCCCTGGAGCCACTTATTGAGAGGTATAGAACATGCTGAAGCCAGCTACTGCTTGTTTGAGAGATTTTAGAAAAGTCCAAAACATGAGGCAAGAGAGGAAAGTTAAATGAAAAAGCCACTGGAAATGGTTTGGATGATCTGCAAATAGGGACAACCAGGATCTAAGGAAATTATCAGGACAGGAAGAAAAGTATGAGCCAGATTTGGAGATTCAGATATGGTGCAGCCTATCAGCTCTGTGGGCAGGAAGGGCTCAATAAAGGAACACTGGCATCTGCCAGCACTTTTTTGGGGAAAAGCTCTTGCCCTGATTCCAGACAAGTTAGTTTCTCCCTGAATGTCCCAGGTTCCTTTCAAGCTGCTGCTCAGTGCTGGATTTCAGAAGTCAAAGTAAGTCCTTGTCAGGTCCTTGAAGAGGAATTGCCTGGGACTCCTGCAGCCTTTTTTTCATTCAGTCACAATCCCCACTGGTTTGTATAGCCAGAAGTTGTGAAGACTTCTCTTTCCGGTACTGAAACCCTGGGGTGGAGACCTGGTGTGGGACAGGGACCCCTCTTCTAGAAACTGACACAGCCAAGATATTCTTCCCCATTTTAAACCACCACATGTGGATGTGGGACCAGCTGGTTCCAAGATTCTGCTTGGTATCTCTGTCTTATCAGTCTCCATGTGCTTCTTTAATTACCTAGTTGCAGGACTTCCATTCAGCTAGACTGCAGGTGGTTCTGAATGATGGTTGTTCTATATTTTAGTTGTTAATTTTTGATGTGGTTGTGGGAAGCAGTGAGTACCAAGGTTACACTGTATGCCATCTTGGCCAGAAGCCTCAGCCTCTTTCTTCCTTCCTTCCTTCCTTCCTTCCTTCCTTCCTTCCTTCCTTCCTTCCTTCCTTTCTTTCTTCCTTCCTTCCTTCCTTCCTTCCTTCCTTCCTTCCTTCCTTCCTTCCTCCCTTCCTTCCTTCTTTCCTTCTTTTCTTCCTTCCTTTCTCTCTATCTCCCTCCCTCTTTTTCTCTCTCTCTCTCTTTCTTTCTTTCTTTTTTTCTTTTTTCTTTCTTAGGAAATTATCAGTTATGCTGTGGTTAAGACTTCTATCTTCACTCTTAAAAAAACCCCACATGTTATCATAGCAATACATGGTCAGACTTAACAGCCCTAAATTTAAACACTTGTATAAAGTCATAACCAATTTTATTGCAAAAGGACCCTGTACATATTTAACAATACTAGTACCTTAATAACTACCTAACAAGTCAATATATAGAAACATGATCATGAGAAGCAAGAAGTACCACCCATCCTTTCTGCATATTAGCAACTTGTCTCTCCTGAGCAACAGTATTCACCTCCCTGAGGTCTGTGAACAGTCACTTTTTGCATTCATCCTGAGTGAAAGATGGGATGACTTAAGTATAAATGCAACATATTATAAACAATTTCTTACCAAAAAAAGAAACAAATTAAACCAAAGTATTTTACAGATTTGCCTTCATTTAAGCTCTCTCTCCCCTTATCCTGCTAGCCAACTGGATATCTTTGAATATTAAGGTGACTCTCTTAGCATGGCTGGCACATAAATTAGTATCTTTAAATAAACCCACCAAGTAAGCTAAGTAGCCTCCTGTACTCTGAAACTCAGTGGATTTCTGGTAACAATGGATTTCTCCAAACCCAATGGTCCTGGACATGTAGTGATGAGATTTTTTTTCACCCCATTGCTAGAGGGGATACTTTTCCTGACTGCTTTAGTGGTCAGATGTGGGGCACTTTGCCAGCCATGGATTTGTGAGCAGTCTGTTTGGTTTGGGCCATATTCTTTCTACCCAGCTCTGAAGTCTTAGGCCGCTTCTTCATTGGCCATGCTGCTTCTGCTGCCCAAGTTGAAGCCGGAGTCATAAGCAAAGTAAAGAAGCTGCATTAATGAACAACCAAACTGTTAGGGGCAGAAATATAATATTGAGGACTAGCTATTATAAGAAATAAAACAAGAAATATTAATCATGCTCTGTTAACTGTGACTGTTTTGTTCTGATTAAGGAAAGCCCATTCTAACCTGGCTGGGAGTCAACCTTGGACCTGGCAGTTAACCTTGGAACTGAGAGTCAATCTTGGAATTCGGTCCATCCCCATTCAAGAATTCCCTTTTATCAGGGAAAGATTAACAACTTGTTGCCCAAATAATGTACTCCAAGCCACATTGCCTACTTCTCAGGCCTGTAATTCTTACTCTCCCAAGTAATCTTTGTCCTACCCAATAGAAGCAGCTGACTTATGAGGGGTTGCAGATTTTTGTCAGATGACCTGCTGCTCTCTCATTTTGCCTGCATTATTGGAATAAATGCTCAGATATGATTCAACTCTGTCTCTGCTTAATTGACTCAAGTGGTAATAGGCAGTCTGGACCTTTTGGTTGTCCAGTTACAAAACCACTTTGGGGATGGAAGTTATTTCATAAAAAGCACACACACACACAAACATATAAAAGTCAGGGAAAGAAGATGACTTATGTTAAAGGAATGTACAGTGGTACCTCGAAATACAAGTGCCCTAACATACGAGATTTTTGAGATACGAGCCGTCGAGCAAGTGATTTTTTGCTTTGAAATACGAGCAACATTTGAGATACGAGTAATCGCGCGGATCGGCCCGCTGCACACGACCCACCAGTTTACCACGACTCGAGCATCTCATAGTTTCCCATGGCTCAGTCAGTGCGCTTGTTTACCTCGTTGTCGAAGCATCTTTTGTGCATTTACATAATCACATTTCTTTTTATAACCATGGGTCCGAAGAAAGCGAGTGGAAAGGTCAGTGCTCAGAAGAGGATGATGTCTATTGAGTTAAAGTGTGAAATCATAGAAAAATATGAACAAGGTGTGTGAGTGGCTGACTTGGCGAGGCAATACGGGCATAGTACTTCAATGATATGCACTGTGCTTAAACAGAAAGAGTCGATAAAGGGTATAGCACCAGCTAAGGGAGTTACAATAATTTCTAAGCTCTGTAGCTCTCTCCATGAAAAGATGGAGAATCTACTGATGGTGTGGGTGATGGAGAAGCAGCTTAAAGGAGATACATTAACACAGGGCATCATATGCGAGAAGGCGCGAGCGATTTACAGTGATTTGCTGGAGCAGACCCTGCGCACTTCCACGAACGAAGCATCGAAAGACTCATTTAAAGTCAGTAGAGGCTGGTTTGATAACTTCAGGAAAAGGTCCGGCATTCACTTCATCGTCAGGCATGGTGAGGCAGCAAGTTCAGATGTGAAGGCAGTTGAGGATTACCTCAAAACTTTTCCTGAACTGATAGAGCCAAAGGATATATCCCCCAGCAAGTCTTCAATTGTGACGAGACAGGGCTTTTCTGGAAGAAGATGCCGAATAGGACTTATATAACGGCAGAGGAGAAGGTGATGCCAGGCCACAAACCCATGAAGGATAGGCTAACTCTCGCACTGTGTGCCAATGCGAGTGGCGACTGCAAGATCAAGCCTCTGCTCGTATACCATTCGGAAAACCCCAGAGTCTTTAAGTCACATAAGATTTTAAAAGATAAACTGCAAGTTATGTGGAGGGCAAACCCGAAGGCATGGGTCACCAGGCAGTTCTTTGTGGAGTGGGTAAACCTGGTTTTCGGCCCTTCTATTAAGAAATATCTACAGGAAAACAACCTAACCATGCAAGCCCTCCTCGTCCTCGACAGTGCTCCTGCTCACCCACCGAACCTCGAAGATGAACTCCTCGAAGAGTCCAAGTTTATAAAGGTTGTCTACCTACCTCCCAACACCACTCCTATCCTGCAGCCCATGGATCAGGAGGTGATTTCTAATTTTAAAAAGCTGTACATCAAACAGCAAGAACCTACAACCAAGAATAATCTATCCAGCAAAGCTATCATTCAGAATTGAAGGGCAGATAAAGACCTTCACAGAGAAGAAAAAGCTAAAGGAGTTCATCAACTCCAAACCAGTATTATATAAAATGCTGAAAGGTACTCTTTTAGAAGAGGAAGAAGAAAAAGGTAAAAGACAAAAAATTATGAACAACAAATACACATCTATCAACAAGTGAATCTAAAAATTAAGTGAATTAAAAATTTGATCAACAGAATAAACTGGTGAATATAATAGAATCAGGAGCACAGAAAGGGAGTAGACTGATAATTCTCAGGAGGACAAAAATCATAAAGCATCAAACAGACTGTGAAATTACAGCAGAAAGATTAAAGTTAGGTGAGGTAAATAAGTGATCAATCAAAGGACTTGTATACATGCATATAAGCATAACCAATGATCACAGACACTGGGGGGTCGGGGTATGCCTGGGAGGGAGGGGGGGCAATGGGGTGATATGTATAAAAAATTAATTAAAATTAATTAAAAAAAAAAAGCTGTACATCAAGCACCTGTTCCGGCGCTGCTTTGAGGTGACAGAGAACACAAACCTCACCCTTCGAGAGTTCTGGAAGAACCACTTTAACATCGTGATATGCCTCAGAATTATTGATCAGGCCTGGCTGGGTGTTACAACGAGGACTTTGACCTCTGCATGGAAGAAGCTGTGGCCTGAGGCCATAGCTGAAAGGACCTTCGAGGGATTCGAACCCAAGGTGCCAGTGGAGGAGGAGATAGTGTCTCTGGGAAAATCCATGGGCCTGGAGGTGGATGAGAGAGATGTGAATGATCTCATCGAGGAGCACTCTCTGGAACTCACCATGGAGGAGTTACAAGAGTTGCAGTCTCAGCAACATGCAGAGGTTCTCCAAGAAATTGGTTTTGAGGAGGAGCCAGAGGTGGAGGAGATCTCTACAAGTGAGATAAAGGAGATCTTAGGAATGTGGGAGAGGGTGTCACACTTTGTGGAAAAGAAACACCCCAAAAAAGTTGCTACTGGTCGTGCATTGGAGCTGTTCAATGAAACTTGCCTCTCCCAATTCAGAAACATTCTGAAAGGGAGGAAGAGGCAAACCTCGTTGGACACGTTTTTTTTGAAATCGGCCAAAAATGCAAAGACCAGTAGCAATTAAGTTCAGTGAAGATTAGTTAAATTACATTCAGTTTAGGGATAAAGTGTAGCATTAAGAGTGTAACGAGTAGGTAAATACACTTTATAAAACCAGTTTATTCCTTTACATTTTCTTTTATTATGTTTTTATACAATATTTGTCATTTATAAATACACTTTTCTTATTCAAAAACAAGTAACAAGAACAACTGGGGTGGCATTTTGGGAGCTGGAACGGATTAACGGCATTTCAATTGATTTCAATGGGGAAATTTGCTTTGAGATACGAGCAACTTGATATACGAGCAAGGTTACTGAACGAATTAAACTCGTATCTCGAGGTACCACTGTATCTCAAATGGCGGAATCTTAAACAGTGAACAGCTAATAGGAAATAATATTTTTTTTGGAGTGCAATAGAAAGAACCCTCAAGAATCATGTCATTAAGCAATTTATTTTTATCCAACAAGCCTGGCCCTGTGTGAGCCATGGGACCCTGAAGAGAATCTGAATGCATTTTTGTAGTCTCATGCAAATGAGCAACACCCATTCTCTCTTCTGCTTCCTCTCTTCCAGGGCCAGGCTGATTCCACTTGCACCTGATTCCCTCTAGAGTCACTCTTGGAGGTAGAGAATGACAAATAGGGGCCACAGTGCTTCTAACCTTCCTGGTGTCTCTCCCCTGATCTCTAGCACTGATTTCCTCCACATACATTCACCCCTCTCCTGTCTCTCCCTCAGCCCTTTGAGAATTCCATTTTAATTCTGGTCATGGTAGGAAAGAATAAACAAATAAAAAGAGTCACTATTGTCAAGCTACTAACTGATAAATGCTCACCAGTCCGAATTCAAATAATGGACTTGGAGGCAGAAGTATGACAAACACAAGACTTTCAATACATTTTTGAGAGTGGATGTTTGTCTGATTATGCAGGCACACCTGGGGTGGTGAACACAGTTTATTTATTCAGTCATCCTCCGGTTCCTCATTGGATAAGTACTATGGGTCACCTGTATCCTCATATGTCCCCTAAGCCTTGTTGTTTCCTATTGGGCCATTTAAAAATTGGGCTGAGGCCTTTTCTAATTGCATTCATCTCCCTTTGTCTAGTTCAGTGGTTCTCAACCTTTATAATACGGCGACCCTTTAAAATAGTTCCTCAGGTTGTGGTGACCCCCGCAACCATAAAATTATTTTTGTTGCTACTTCATAACTCTAATTTTGGTATTGCTATGAATCATAATGTAAATATCTGTGTTTTCTTTTTTTAAAATTAAATCTGTATTATTCAGATTATTACATTTGTTTCTCTTTTTTCCCCTCCATAGCTCCCCTCCACCCAGTCCCACCCTTCCCTCTGCCCTTACCTCCCTCCCATTGACCTCATCCATAGGTGTATGATTTTTGTCCAGTCTCTCCCTGTACACCCCTCAGCCCTTTCCCCCTGAGAATTATCAGTCCACTCCCTTTCTGTGGTCCTGATTCTATTGTATTCACCAGTTTATTCTGTTGATCAAATTTTTAATTCACTTAATTTTTAGATTCACTTGTTGATAGATATGTATTTGTTGTTCATAATTTTTTGGCTTTTACCTTTTTCTTCTTCCTCTTCTAAAAGAGTACCTTTCAGCATTTCATATAATACTGGTTTGGAGTTAATGAATTCCTTTAGCTTTTTCTTATCTGTGAAGCTCTTTATCTGCCCTTCAATTCTGAATGATAGCTTTGCTGGATAGATTATTCTTGGTTGTAGGTTCTTGCTATTCATCACGTTGAATATTTCTTGCCACTCCTGTCTGGCCTGCATCGTTTCTGTTGAGAAATCAGCTGACAGTCGTATGGGTGCTCCCTTGTAGGTAATGAACTGTTTTTCTCTTGCTACTTTTAATATTCTCTCTTTGTCTTTTGCTCTTGGTATTTTAATTATGATGTGTCTTGGTGTGGTCCTCTTTGGATTCCTTTTATATGGGGTTCTGTGTGCTTCCTGGACTTGTAAGTCTATTTCTTTCACCAGATGTGGGAAGTTTTCAGTCATTACTTCTTTAAATAGGTTTTCAGTATCGTGCTCTCTCTCTTCTTCTGGCACCCCCACAATTCTGATATTGGTATGCTTGAAGCTGTCCCAGAGGCTCCTTACATTATCTTCACATTTTTTTATTCTTTTTTCTTCTTGCTTTTCCAGTTGAGTGTTTTCTGCTTCTTTATATTTCAAATTTTTGACTTGATTCTTGCCTTCCTCTAGTCTGCTGTTAGGACCTTGTATAGTATTTTTTATTTCAGTCAGTGTCTCTAATTGGTCCTTTTTCATCTCCTCTTGGGACTTGATAAATTTATCCATCTTTTCTAGCATATTCTTGAAAAACCTTATAAGCGTGGTTTTGAACTCTCTATCCATTCGTTTTTTGCCCCCTCCATTTCTTTTGTTTGTGATCCCTTCCCTTGTCTCGGTATTTTCATTATGCCGGGGAAACTTCTGTGTTGAATTCAGCCTTATGATACCAGACTTACAAAACCGATGTGTGGCAACCAAGGTACATGCTCTTGACGGGAATCAAACCTGGGACCCTTTAGTCAGCAGGCCAAAGCTCTATCCACTGAGCCAAACCTGTTAGGGCCACATACTGTTACTTTTCTATGAAGATGAATCATAGAGGCCTAGTGTCTCCTACACTAACTAAAATCAAGTAGGCTGAAGCATAAAGAAACTATTCTATTATTATGCTAACAAGCCTGGGAACTTAAACTTTTGAACTCTTCCTGTAGATAAACTTCTGACAACTCCCTAAAAGACTTGGGAGAGAATGTTCATACGTCTAGACCACCTGACATTCATTATCCAGACCATCAAATATCTGAAAGCTAGGATAAGAACCTCTCAGTTTAGTGGGAAAGAAACCAAGCAAAAGGGTAATACTGTTGGTGTGGCTTGCTTATTTATACACTAGAGGCCTGATGCACAAAATTTGTGGGCAAATCTTGGGCCAATCCAGAATGAAGGATTGATACTTCTCAAGAATGAACATTTAACTATAAGAACTCTTGGTTTTGCCTAGTTTTGCCTGTGTTTCTGGTTTGCGAAGATACTTGAATAAAGCTTTATCAACTATGTCTAGTCAAGTCCTCCTGATGCATATATAATTGGTGGACAGCATTAACTGGCTGCTGCCCAGTTTCATACCTGTTATGGCTCAGCATTAGGACCAGTGTGTGAGGTGAGGCCAGCCACTACCCAGAGCTGAAATAGTGCCACTTGTATACTAGTACTTGCCTCCCTAGGCTCACTCTTCCTTGAAACTTCTGCTGTTTTGCAAAGTATCTCCCAGAACTGGGCAGTGGGAAGTGGAAAGCAGATATAGGTCAGGAAGTGGTTTGAACTACTGGGTGCAAAACCCATGCCATCCTCCCCACTCCCCCCCCCAAAAAAAAACCAGCCTGAACTCACTCATCCTTCAATTATTATTTTTTAAATATATGTTATTGATTTTTTACAGAGAGAAAGGAAGAGGGATAGAGAGTTAGAAACATCGATGAGAGAGAGACATCGATCATCCCCTACTGGGGATGTGCCCGCAACCAGGATACATGCCCTGGACCGGAATCAAACCTGGGACCTTTCAGTCCACAGAACGATGCTCTATCCACTGAGCCAAACAGGTTTCGGCTCCTTCAATTATTTTTTTACAAATCCCTCAAACTTCCTTTTTGTAATTTCCTTTTCCTTCAAGGTGATTTTATTTTTATTTT
>JAAGEH010000076.1:67897040-67981302 GCA_011751065.1 Lasiurus cinereus
CCTTTTTGTAATTTCCTTTTCCTTCAAGGTGATTTTATTTTTATTTTTTTATTATGAACATTTTCAAACTTACACTGAGGTAGACTATAATTAATCTCTAACTACCCATCAATTTCAACAATAATTAACATTTTGCCTATTTTGTTTAATTTCTCCTCCCTATTTTATTATCTTTTTTGACATATTCATTTATTCTTAGAGTATTTTTAAAGCTAATTATAAGTTTATTTTAAAGTGGGGAGTCTAGCAGAGAAAACCAAGCTTAATATGTTAACCCTGCCTCCCTAGATCTCCATCTCTACCTCAGAGTCACACTAGGTGCAAATACAATTTCATAACCTGATATTCATTCTTCTAATAAATAATGTTGACTACATTCTTTATGCCAGAAACTGTGCTAGGTACTAAAAAAAGGGAAGAGAGCTAGGATAAGAAACTCTCAGTTCAGTGGGAAAGAAACCAAGTAAAAGGGTAATACTGTTGGTGTGGCTTGATTATTTATATACTAGAGGCCTGATGCACAAAATTCATACAAGAGGCTTGGCCCTGGTAGCCCGACTTCATCGGGGAAGGAGGCCTGGAAGGATTCTTGGCTGTCTAGTCTAATTAGCATATTTTGTTTTTATTATTATAAATTATAGCTGCAGCAAGAGTGTTAATTTGCTATACAGGCCTCCTTACATCTGCTTTATGAATCTAGAGCCATATATTATTGACAAGGCCACAGAATTAACTTTTTTCTGGAAGTTTTCTAAAGTAATCTCAAGTTGGCCTTTTAAAAGTCTCTGTTTTTCATTATCTTAAATATAGAAAAACCAAACCAAATAAACCCTTTCCACCCAATTTCACCCATAATAAAATTTGGGTAAATTCCTTTCTTCCCCAAATCCCCACAATGTCTTAACGTTCCTGGTGTGCCAGGGAGTTATCTTCCTTATCCCCTGCAAAGCTGGGGTGCTATAAGCCAGGTCTTAGGCAAGTTTTTCTGAGAGCCTTTGTAGAAATTGGTTCATTATAATGGATTAAGTAAGCATCATTCCCAAAATAACATTCTGTCCCTGGCTGGTATGGCCCAGTTGACTGAACATCACCCTGTGCACTGAAAGTCTCTGGTTCTATTCCACACATGCCCAAGTTTTGGGTTCCCCAGTCAGTGTATGGGAGGCAACTGATCAATGTTTCTCTCTCTCTCTCTCCCTCGCTCTCTCTCTCTCTCTCAAATCAATAAAAAAATTATTAAAATAGCAGAAATAACATTTTGGACAAAATCTTGGTTGCATAACTTATTTTTCCATTATATCCTGGTAAATAAGGGAGAAGTTCTTACTGAACCTATGCAAATAACTATGCTGAAATAACAAGTAAGGAGCCTTGTTAAGAGTTTTTGAATTCTTGGCTGGATTATGTAGGGCAATGAGAATCAGATAACATTTAAAAATGTTTATTTCACTTGGAGGGAAAGGGGGAGAAGGTTGAAAAGAGTAAAGGAGAGATAAACAGTTATGGGAGAAGATTTGACTTGATACCGTACAAAATATAGATGATGTATTATAGAATAATTGTACACCCCTGAAACTTATATAATCTTTTTAATCAATATAATCCCAGTAAATTCAATAAAAATAAAAATGGTTATTTCAGTAAAACAAACAAACACAGAGCCTAATAATTTGTTATGAATTACAGAGTTTAAGAAGAAAAAAGCCTTCTTTATATATTCAAAAGAGTGTTAAAACAACAACATTAAAGTAGAACATTAAAACAATATCCCAAATGAATAACTACAAATTTCCCTGTTCTGTTCATTTAGTCCTATATAACTAATTCTTCTTCTGCTAAATATTGAGCTAGCAATTTCATGAAATTATCAGCTTTTTATTAAAAAGAGTTTGGGAAATCTTGTCTTAGTCCACTGGTTTGTATGAAAATTATCTTAGTAATGTTAACTCAAACATTACTAAGGAGTCTATGCTTCAAAGCATTAATAGTGTGAAGTATCTGGTTTGGTCCTTTTTCATGGGCCCTTCTTTGTTGAAGATAAAAATTCTGGCCTGTAATTTATAGAACTTTCAGGCAAATATTAGAGCAAAACAAAAACTACATGTAAGTGATAGAACCTTAAAATGCTCAGGGTTAATTTATATCTGATAAATTGCAAATGTGAAAGGTTATGAAAATTCTTAAGAAGAATAATGCAACTTACAGGGAAATTTGGTTGTTTTTTGGCATGCAAAACTGTTACAGGGGATGGACATATTATAAAGCTATCCGTATAATTTTAGTAAGTATTAAACCCAGCTTGTTACTCTAACTGGATTTTCTTCTCAAAACTGGAGTTTACATGCTAAAATGGGAAGTTTCCACCTCCTGAATTCCCACCAACTCCCTAGAGGAATTACTGGCTAGACCAGAAATTTATTTTATTTATTTATTTATCTATTTTTACCAGAGATATTAAGATGGGTTTTTGAGACATAGGAGATCCCCTTCTCCCCCCACTCCCCATCTTCTCAAGTTGTGGACACTTGAATAAACCACTTTCCCTCTCACCAGCACTTGTCTCACAAGTTTGGCTTTCTTAATGGTAGGCAGCTGAACCTGAGGGTCATTTCCCCAGTTCTAAATCAGCTTATAAAGCCATTTCAAAAATATTTAGATAAAATAGCTCTAAAGATTATTATTAAGCCTATTTCAAAGAAATCAGTGAATGCCACACTGACTCATAAAAATGGATGAACAGAACTTTTATAGAGCATGCAATCCAACTTTCCTAGCATAGGTGTAGGCTGTGAGAAGACAGAGAAGTTGGCAAAAGAATTCAGAAGTTAGATATGATTTTAGATAGTTCTTTCTGTAAACTTTGTTCTGAAGAGTGGGATGGTTGTGGTCTGTTTTATTGATCGTATGCTATTACTAAAACTCCTCCAACTTTACAGAAGCAGCCAAAATCACTCAGGAAAAACAAGACATAGTGTGATAACTCCCCCAGAAGATCATCTAACAGATAGACTTGGGACTATGCAGGGCCTGAACAAGTGAGAGCCCAACTCAGGGGAACTGCAGTGGCTAGAGATGGGACAAGAGGATTATAAGTGAAAGATCTGACAGAGGTTGGAAGGGTTGGGTTCTGTAGATTGTAGTAGGTTTGTATGAATTCATTTTACAAATGTGAATTTTTATGATTCCTAATAATAACTGAAAATATCCATCTTAGATATGCAAGATAATTTTGGGCAATTGTTCTCTAGATTCATAAGAAAATGACCTAAATTGAGCAGGCTATCTAGGGCAAGGCCAGAGTCTAAGAGAAGGAACAATGGGTGGGAGTTAATGAATCAGGGTTCCATTTTTGTTCTGCCTTAGGCAAGTCACTTAACGTCTCCCGGGCCTCAATTTTATGATAAAACAGGAGAAATCATTCTAGCTTTTTTTTTTTTTTTTACCTGATGGAGGTGTTGTAAGGGTTATATGAGGTCATTTATGTAAAAATAAAGTAAAATGTAAACCCATCTATTTAGCTTCCTAGAAAGCCCAAACAACATTTTGGTGTGAATTGGAAGAAAAGCTCCTTCTCAGGGTGAAGTCAACCCTGGGCTAGTTTGTATAATTTGGTGAGCAGAGCATGAGTTAGGTTTTAGTTTCTACTTACCCCCTTGGCTGGCCATGCTTTAATGGAGCATAATCTTCAGAACTATTTCTGCAAGAAGAATCACACTATGTAATATTACAAGGAAGAATCATTGGCAAGATTTTTTTAAAAAAATCTTTATTGTTCAGATTATTACAGATGTGCCTCTTTTTCTCCCCCATAGCTCCCCTCCTCCCAGTTCCCACCTCCTCCAGGCCCACGCCCCCTCCACCATGTCCTCCAGGCCCATGCCCCCTCCACCATGTCCTCATTCACCTTGTCCAATCTCTTCCCACACTCCCCACACCCGTCCTCCCTTTCCCCGCCCCCAGGAATTGTCAGTCTGCTCCCTTTCCATGCCCCTAATTCTATTACATTTGCCAGTTTATTCTATTCATCAGATTTTTTATTCGTTTGATTTTTAGATTCACTTGTTGATAGATATGTATTTGTTGTCACTTCATTTTTCATAATTTTTTTATCTTTTTCTTCTTAAAGAATACCCTTCAGAAGAGAAACCAAGATGGTAGCATGCGTAAACACCGGAAATTGCTGCCTCGCACAAACACTTCAAAACTACAACTAAAAGACAAAATGGACAGCATCCAGAACCATTGGAAGGCTGGCTGAGTGGAAATTCTACAACTAGAAAGAAAGAGAAAAGCACACTGAGATTCAGAGGAGCTGTGGAAGTAAAGTGCACAGGTATAGAGGCGTGCAAAGAAAGGGCTGGCAACTGAGAATGCAGGTTGTCTTTTTCAATCAGGAGGGAGACACAAGCTCCCGGCTGCTTTGAAATCCACTTCTGGGTGGGACTCTGGGGACCCAGACTCATTTTGAGAGAAACTGAACTGTCTGGCTTCAGGGGAACTCGAGGGAGGCTTTCTCTCAGAGATGCTTGCAATGATTACTGGGGAACACTGAGACCCGGGACCTCTTAGGGTAGGGCTGAGGATTAGCCATAGCTTCTTATTATGTCCTGAGACCCCACCCCTCCCAAGCTGTGCAAAAATGTCTTTGCATATGAATGGCCTGGCCCTTTGCAACCTAAAATTACCTAACAAACTGCAGCTGGGTCAGAGCCACTAAAAGAAGGCCCAAGGACCCACAACAGCTTGCATTGCTTCACAGCTGAGCCTCATCTGGACACCTTCAAACCCCAAACAAAGAAGAGGAATCTGCAGATTTTTCCATAGCTCCTGCTGAGTGGCCTCAGGCTAAATTTTCATCTCCTTGGATCTCCCAGTGGTCAGAATGGGACTATCCAGATTATAACTCCTCAGATCCATAAGGGACACACTCAAGGGGCAGATTCAGTGAGCATGAAAGCCCCACTGAAGCAAGTCTTGCCCCATAAGGGTGTCTCCAGCACAGAAGTTCTCCCAGCATAGACACAGTTGATCCTCACATCAAATTGGCCTGGAGGTCAATTCCTCCCAGTAATACTAACAACAATCAAGGCTTAACTACAACAAAAATGTGCACACAATTCATAAAGGGGTGCACTAAGGATGTCCACTTCAGGTAATTGGGAAGGCTGAGCTACTGGGCCCTATACAACAACTAGTACACAAAGCTACTCTATCAACACAGGGAAGGAGCCAAAATGTGGAGACAAAGAAACAGGTCACAAATGACAGAAATGGAGGAAATCTAACTACTGTATATAGAATTGAAAACCACAGTTATAAGGCTTTTCAAGAATTTCCTATAGCTGAAACTGATTTGGATTAGTGGATAGAGTGTTGGCCTTCGGACTATAAGGTCCCAGGTCCCATTCTGGTCAAGGGAATGTACCTTGGTTGCAAGCACATCCCCAGTAGGGGGCGTGCAGAAGGCAGCTGATTGATGTTTCTCTCTCATCGATATTTCTAACTACCCCTCTCCCTTCCTTTCTGTAAAAAATCAATAAAATATATTTAAAAAAAAGAATTTCCTAGAAATCACAAATAAATTTAGTGAGACTCTTGAGGATATGAAACAGGACCAACTAGAAATTAAGCATACATTGACTGAAATAAAGAATAATAAACAGAGATCCAACAGCAGACTAGAGGACTGCAAGAGTCAAGTCAAAGATTTGAAATACGAAGAAGCAAAAAACACTCAACTGGAAAAGTAAAAAAGAAAAAAGAATCCAAAAATATGAAGATAGTGTAAGGAGCCTCTGGGACAAATTCAAGCATACTAACATCCAAATTATGGGGGTGCCAAAAAGAGAGAGAGAGAGAGAGCAAGATATTGAACACCAATTTGAAGAAATAATGACTGAAAATTTCCCCCACCTGGTGCAAGAAATAGATTATAAGTTCAGCAAGTGCAAAGAACCCCAAACAAAAGGAATCCAAAGAGGACCACACCAAGACACATCATAATTAAAATGCCAAGGGCAAATGACAAAGAGAGAATCTTAAAAGCAGCAAGAGAAAAACAGTTACCTACAAGGGAGTACCCATATGACTGTCAGCTGATTTCTCAATGGAAACTATGCAGGCCAGATGAGAGTGGCAAGAAATATTCAAAGCAATCAATAGCAAGAACCTACAACCAAGATTACTCTACCCAGGAAAGCTATCATTTAGAATTGAAGGTCAGTAAGTACAGGTATTTACCTAGGTACTGCCTAGTCATCTACTCTCACCAGGTACTGCCTAGTCTTCTTCTCTCTCCAGTTCCGTGGTTGCCACCATTTTTGTTGGGATTTATTTATCTTTTATAATTGAAACTTTGTAGCCTTGAGTGGAGGCCTGTGCTGGCCAGGGTGTGTAGAAAGCATGGCTTCCACCATCACCAAAGAACCCAAGCCTCCCTCCTGCTTGCTCCGTGGTGGCAGCCATCTTGGTTGGGGTTAATTTGCATACTCGCTCCTGATTGCTTGTGGGTATGGTATGTGAGCATGGCTTGTGGGTGTGGCATAGTGGTGGTTAATTTGCATACTATGCTTTTATTAGATAGGATAGACTAGATCCCTTTGTGTTTAAAGAATCAGGGTGCAATTCTTTTTTTTTTTTAAATATATTTTTATTGATTTTTTTCAGAGAAGAAGGAAGAGGGATAGAGAGTTAGAAACATCGATGAGAGAGAGACATCGATCAGCTGCCTCCTGCACATCCTCTACTGGGGATGTGCCCGCAACCAAGGTAACATGCCCTTGACTGGAATCGAACCCGGGATCCTTCAGTCCACAGGCCGATGCTCTATCCACTGAGCCAAACCGGTTTTGGCTCAGGGTGCAATTCTGATGCTATTCTCTATATACAACTAAGCACTCTGGGATTCTAATGGAGATCTGTGTTCAGATACTAGGTCATTTCGAATAACATGGCCATCTCTGAAAAAAATGCCTACCCCCAGCTGCCCTTGACCTGAACTTTTATGTATCTGTTAGATATGTGAGTGATAAAAACCCTGGGAAAAAAGCTAAGGGCTTATTTGGGATTCACAGCAGAATTTGATTCTTCTTTTAAAAATGTATATTTTTATTGATTTTGAAAAGGAAAGGAGAGGGAGATAGAAACATCAATGATGAGAGAGAATAATTGATTGGCTGCCTCCTGTATGCTCCACACTGGGGATTGCACTTGCAACCCAGGTATATTCCCTGACTGGGAATGGAATCATGACTCCCTTGGTCATAGGTCAATGCTCAACCACTGAGCCATGCTGTCTGGGCAAATTTGATTCTTTATTAGTAAAACATTGTTCAGTATTCTTTTCCTTCTTTTGTTTCCACATCTCCCATGTTAAGAAACTCTTCCTAACTGGAGAGCCATAAGGCTGAGCTGGATTTTTATAGCCAGTCAACTGTCCCTAGGCAGAAGTAGCTGCAACTACAGAATGAAGAAAAAGTTCCTTTGTGCACAGTGTAGCAAGATCCCTGATGATTGGGAGAGAATCCAAGATGGCAGTATAAGTAAATTGTTGTGCCTTGCACAACAATTTCAAAACTACAACTAAAAGACAGAATGAACATCATCCAGAACCACAGGAAAGCTGGCTGAGTGGAAAGTCTACAGCTAGAAGGAAAGAGAGGGGCTCACAGAGACCCAGAGGAGCTGCAAAAAGCTGAGGTATGGAGACACGCATGTGGAGAGAGAGGGTTCCAGAGTACCTGGCTGGCTTTCTCTGGTGGGAGAGAGACAGAGACTCCCAATGACACTAAACCCCTTATCCTATGACACTAAACCCCAGGTCCAGCCAAAACTCATACGGGAGGAGTTTGGACTGTGAAAAGGGAGAAGTGCACGGAAATTTAGGGGAGTCGCAAAAGGGCAGAAGTTGGGTGGCACGCATAGCACTGCGTGCAGAAGACCGACTGCTGATTGTGCCACTGGCTTTCACAAGTGGGCGAGAGACAGACCCTCCCAACTGTGCCACTTCTAACTCCACTAAACCCCAGTTTCAGGCGAAATACTGTGGATCCAGATTCATATGGTACCAGAGCGCACGGGAGCTGGAAAGGTAGCAGCCTAGAGGCACTGCGAGAGTGTGCGCGCACACAGGGATCGCTTCAGCGATTACCCAGTCACGTGAGACTCAGGGGCAGTGAAGGGCAGGGCTGATTGGAAGGCAAGGTGGTCCATTAAGCCCTGAGACTCCACCCCTCCCAAGCTCAACAGAGAGGCTTTTGTGGTTTTGCAAGTCTTGTATCATAAGGCTGAATCCAAAACAGAAGTTCTCCCAGCATAGTGAAAATGCCAAGACAAAGGAAGAGATCACAAACAAAAGAAATGGAGGAAAACAAATGACTGGATATAGAGTTCAAAACCACGGTTATAAGGTTTTTCAAGAATATCCTAGAAAAGATGGATAAAGTTAGCGAGACCCAAGAGGAGATGAAAAAGAACCAACTGGAGATGAAAAAGAACCAACTAGAGATGGAAAAGGACCAACTAGAGATGGAAAAGGACCAACTGGAAATTAAACATAGACTGACTGAAATAAAAAATATTATATAGAGACCTAACAGCAGACTAGAGGAAGGCAAGAATCAAGTCAAAAATTTGAAATATAAAGAATCAGAAAACACTCAACTGGAAAAGCAAGAAGAAAAAAGAATAAAAAAATGTAAAGATAATGTAAGGACCTTCTGGGACAGCTTCAAGCGTACCAACATCAGAATTGTGGGGGTGCCAGAAGAAGAGAGAGAGAGCAAGATACTGAAAACTTATTTGAAGAAATAATAACTGAAAACTTCCCCCACCTGGTAAACAAAATAGACTTACAAGTCCAGGAAGCACACAGAACCCCATATAAAAGGAATCCAAAGAGGACCACACCAAGACACATCATAATTAAAATACCAAGAGCAAAAGACAAAGAAAGAATGTTAAAGGCAGCAAGAGAAAAACAGTTCATTATCTACAAAGGAGCACCCATACGCTTATCAGCTGATTTTTCAACAGAAATGATGTAGGCCAGACGGGAGTGGCAAGAAACATTCAACGTGATGAATAGCAAGAACCTACAACCAAGAATACTCTATCCAGCAAAGCTATCATTCAGAATTGAAGGGCAGATAAAAGCTTCACAGAGAAGAAAAAGCTAAAGCAGTTCATCAACTCCAAATCAGTATTATATGAAATGCTGAAAGGTACTCTTTTGGAAGAGGAAGAAGAAAAAGGTAAAAGATAAAAAATTATGAACAACAAATACATATCTATCAACAAGTGAATCTAAAAATTATGTGAATTAAAAATTTGATCCACAGAATAAACTGGTGAATATAATAAAATCAGGAGCACAGAAAGGGAGTAGACTGATAATTCTCAGGGGGAAAGAGGTGAGGGGTGTACAGGGAGAGACTGGACAAAAATCATACACCTATGGATGAGGTCCACGGGAGGGAGGGAAGGGTACAGGGGAGCTATGGAGGGGAAAAAAGAGAAACAAATGTAATAATCTGAATAATAAAGATTTAATTAAAAAAAAATCCCTGACGATTAGTAATTTTTTTTTTTGTACCATACATTTTATTCTGATGTGGGACAGCTTCCTTCCATCCCCAAAATGAATCATATGCTGCCTGGGAGAGATCTAGATGCTCCTACCATCTCTAGGGAAGGAGTAAGAAACTGAGGTCTTGGGGACCAGAGACACTGCAGTTCCCCACATGACTTATCTTCCTCTTCTCACTGAGGATAGCTGCTCTCCACTCTCATTTACTCATCTCTTAAAACAAAACAAAACAAAACAAAACAAAACAAAACAAAACCTCCATCATTGAAAAACAATGAACACAACATTTCAAGTATGAAGGAGGAGTCCTAGGCTGGGACACCAGGTCGAGATCAGCAGTGAAAGAAGGAAGCGGGTAGAGGAGGAGTCATCACTGTTTCTGCTGCAGGGCCTCTTTCCTCGTTGCATCCTGTAGTAACTGCGTGTCTACCTCATCTGTGCGGAACTGCACATAATGGACTGCACAGGAAACAGTTCTTCACTGATAACACGTGAAAGTATTCTTCAGGATATGTAATACTGATGTTAGTTTGATGTTGAGATACTGATCCACAGAATGGAGGGTCCCAGGTCATTCTTGAGTTCCATGACATGTCCTTGCCCACACGGACTTGAAAAAGGAATAGAAAGCATGGTGCTCACGCAGCGGGCTGCCGGCAGGACCAGGAAAGCAAGGGCCTGGTGCTGCAGGCTAGAGGCTGGGCGGGAACCTATTACTAATTCTTTTAAACCAGTGATTCTCAACTATGTCACCAGATTCAATCTTTTATAGCAAACATATTATATGTCTTCTTTACTATCTGGAAGTATAATTTACAGAAAAATTAACACATTTACACACATAAACCTAAGCAATCCATCTCTAGAGTCTGAATATTCAGAATCATTATTCCTGCATTATCAAGATTTCTTCTCTATTTGATTTTATTATCAATAAACATGCTGTTATTTTCCTATTTAAAGAAATAAAATAAAGTAAAAAGCCAACCTTCTCTTGACACTTTCATTTTGTCTCATGTCTTAGTCATGTCCTGAAGTCCTCCAAATTTGCAGGTCACACTCTTCTGAAATCCAGACTCCTATACTCACTCTTTTTAATTGCGATCCAACATATCAACCTGTAGGTTATTTTGTTTTGTTTTGTAAATATATTTTTATTGATTTCAGAGAGGAAGGGAGAAAAGTAGAAATATCAATGATGAGAGAATCTTAGATTGGCTGCCTCCTGCATTGGGGATGGAGCCTGCAACCTGAGCATGTGCCCTTGACCGAAATTGAACCCAGGACCCTTCAGTCCACAGGCTAATGTTCTATCCACTGAACCAAACAGGCTACGGCTCAATTTGTAGTTTTAGTAGACACGCTGAACTTAACATCACACAGGATTGGGTGGGGTGGGAGAAAACTGCAAGGAAATACACCAAAATGTAAATAAAGGTCTTGGGTGTTTTGCTATACTATTATGTGGAACTTCTATAATGAATATTAATACTTACAAAACTTTGTATTTTGAAATAATTATTGGTTTAGAGGAAGTTGTAAAGATGGCACACAGAGGTTTCGCTAAATGTACCCAGTTTCCTCTAGTAGTGATTACCTCTTACCTAACTACTATAATATCAAACTAGGCAATTGACATTAGCATAGTGTGTGTGTGTGTGTGTGTATGTGTGTGTGTGTGTGTGTGTATGTGTGTGTGTGTGTGTGTGTGTGTGTGTTTCTGTGTCATTGTATTTTTTGTGTGGATTCATGTAACCACCACTGCAGTCAAGATAGAGAACTATTTCATCACAACAAAAATCTCCCTTGTGGTACTTCTTTTATTTATTTATTTTTAAAATGAATCTTTATTGTTCAGTGTATTACAGATGTTCCTCTTTTCCCCTCCCCCATAGCTTCCCTCCACCTGATTCCCCATCCCCTACCCCATGCCCTTACCCACCACCACTGTCCTCATCTATAGGTGTAAGAATTTTGTCCAATCTCTTCCTGCACTCCTCACACCCGCTTCCCTTGAGAATTGTCAGTCCACTCCCTTTCTATGCTCCTAATTCTATTATATTCACCAGCTTATTCTGTTCATCAGATTTTTTATTCACTTGATTTTTAGATTCCTTGTTGATAGGTATGTATTTGTTATCACTTTGTTGTTCATAATTTTTACCTTTACCCTTTTCTTCTTCCTCTTCGTAAAGAATACCTTTCAGCATTTCATATAATACTGGTTTGGAGTTAATGAACTCCTTTAGTTTTTTCTTATCTGTGAAGCTCTTTATCTGCCCTTCAATTCTGAATGATAGCTTTGCTGGGTAGAGTAATCTTGGTTGTAGGTTCTTGCTGTTGATCACTTTGAATATTTCTTGCCACTCCCATCTGGCCTGCATAGTTTCTGTTGAGAAATCAGCTGACAATCTTATGGGTGCTCCCTGGTAGGTAATTGGTTTTCTCTTGCTGCTTTAATATTCTTTTTTTGTCTTTTGCTTTTGGCATTTTAATGATGATATGTCTTGGTGTGGTCCTCTTTGGATTCCTTTTGTTAGGGGTTCTGTGTACTTCCTGGACTTGTAAGTCTATTTTATTCACCAGGTGGGGGAAGTTTTCAGTTATTATTTCTTCAAATAGGTTTTCAGTATCTTGCTCTCTCTCTCCTTTTGGCACCCCCATAATTCTGATGTTGGTATGCTTGAAGTTGTCCCAGAGGCTCCTTACACTATCTTCCAATTTTTTTCTTTTTTTTTCTTTTTGCTTTTCCGGTGGAGTGTTTTTTTGCTTCTTTGTATTTCAAATCTTTGACTTGATCTTTTCATTCCTCTAGTCTGCTGTTAGGTCTCTTTATAATACTTTTTATTTCAGTCAGTGTATTTTTAATTTCTAGTTGGTCCTTTTTAATTTCCTCTAGTGTCTCACTAATTTTCTAAGAAATTCTTAAAATTTTCTCAGAAATTCTTAAAAAACCTTATAACTGTGGTTTTAACTCTAAATCCAGTCATTTGTTTTCCTCCATTTCTTTCGTTTGTGATCTGTTCTTTTGTCTCCACATATTTCGCTGCTTCCCTGAGTTGATAGAGTAGTTTTGTGTGGCCTAGTAGCTCTGTCTTCCCAGTTACCTGAAGTGGACACTCTTGGAGCATCCCTTTGTGAACTGTGTGTACAGCCTTATTGTAGTCAATTCTTGATTGTTGTTAGTATCACTGTGGGGAATTGACCTCCAAGCCAATTGGTTGTGAGGATCAGCTGTGTCTATGCCCAGAGAACATATATGCTGGACTCAACCTTAAGACTTGCAAGATTGCAACAGGCTCCATGCTGGGCTTGGATATGGTGGAGCCTCAGGGCTAAGCAGACAGCCTTGGCTTCCTGTCAGTCCTGTCTTAGGCCTGGTTCTCAGTGCCTCTGGGTAATCTCTGCAGCCTCTCTGTGCACATGTGTATTTGCCTCCTGACCTCTGCCTTTCTGGTTCCCCTGAATTTCCATGTGCTCTAGGGACCTGTATGAGTCTGGGTCCCAGGGTCTCTCCTGAAACTGGGATTCAGTGCAGTCAGACCTGGATATCAGTGCTGTTGGGAAGTTCTGTTTTCCTCTCGCTAGAGAAAGCCAGCAGCACAATTAACAGTCAGCGCTCTGTGTGTGCACTTTCATGTGCCCCCAGACCTCTGTTTTTTGTGGCTCCCCTAAGTTTCCCTGCACTCCTTCCTTTTCACAGCAGTCCAGACTCCCCTGTATGAGTCTCGCCCTGGAACTGGAGTTCAGTGCAATCAGACGTGGGGTTCAGTGCACTCAGGATTTTCCATTTCCCTCCTGTTAGAGGAAGCCAGCCAGACCCTCCTCCACGAGTGTGTCTCCATACCTCCACTTTTTAGAAGCTCTTCTGAGTCTTCCAGAGTCCCTCTCTTTACTTCTAGTTGTAGAATTTTCACTCAGCCAGCTTTCCTGTGGTTCTGGATGGTGTCCCTTCTGTTGTTTAGCTGTGCAAGGCAGCAGTTTAGGTGTTCACCTATGCTGCCATCTTGGTTTCTCTCCTATTCACTTGATTTTTAGATTCACTTGATTTTTAGATTCACTTGTTGATAGGTATGTATTTGTTATCACTTCGTTGTTCAAAATTTTTATCTTTACCTTTTTCTTCTTCCTCTTCTTAAAGAATACCCTTCAGCATTTCACATAATCCTGGTTTGGTGGCGATGAACTCCTTTAGGTTTTTCTTGTCTGTGAAGCTCTTTATCTGACCTTTAATTCTGAATGATAGCTTTGCTGGGTAGAGCACTCTCGGTTGTAGGTTCTTGCTATTCATCACTTTGAATATTTCCTGCCTCTCCCTTCTGGCCTGCATAGTTTCTGTTGAGAAATCAAATGACAGTCATATGAGTACTCCATTATAGGTAACTAACTGTTTTTCTATTGCTGCTTTCAAGATTTTCTCTTTGTCTTTTACTCTTGGCATTTTAATTATGATGTGTCTTGGAAGAACTGCTGTGCTGGAGACACCCCTGTGGGACAGGATTTGCTTCAGTGGGGCTTTGGTGCTCACCGAATCTATCTCTTGAGTGTGTCACTTATGTATGTGAGGAGTTGAAATCTGGTGTCATCTCATACTGACCTCTAGGTACACTGGTTCCTGGATCTCCAAGGAGGTGCAAGTCAGCTAGTGTCTGATGCTACCCAGCAGGAGCTATAGGGAGACCTATAGATTTCTCCTCTTTGCTTAGAGTTTGGAAGTTTTGGAGTTGTCTGACCCAGTTGCAATTTGTTAAGCTGCTAGAGGGCAGACCATTCATATGCAAAAGCTGGTGTGCACAGCTGGGTGGATTTGTAAATTGGGCAGGGCAGGGTCTTAGGGAATTGCTAGGGTATGGCAAACAGCACTAGCTGCCAGACAGCCTTCTCTGCATCCCTGTGTCTCACATCCCACGCCGAGCGCCCCAGTGCAGTAAAAGAGTCCTCTGCAAGAGAGCCACTCTCCCTTTCTGACCCGATGGCAGACAGCCCAGTTTCTCCCTGTATGAATGTGGGTCCCCAGAATCTTGCCAGAAACTGGAGTTCAGAGAATCAGGATCTTGTAACTCCCTCCCAATTGAAAAAAACCACACGGCAGCCTGATCTGAGTACGTCTCTGTACTTCTGCCTTTCTGAACCTCTGCACGTCCTACCAGGTCTCAATGCACTTTTTTCTTTCCTTCTAGTTGTAGAACTTCCACTCCACCAGCTTTCTTGTGGTTTTTGGGGATAGTCGTTTTGTCTTTTAGTTGTAGTTTTGGTGTGGTTGTGAGAGGCAGCACTTAAAGGTGTAACCTTATTCTGCCATCTTGGTTCTCCCTTGTGGTACTTCTTCTTTAAAAAAAAAAATATATTTTATTGATTTTTTACAGAGAGGAAAGGAGAAGGATAGAGAGTTAGAAACATTGATGAGAGAGAGGCATCGATCAGCAGCCTCCTGCACACCCCCTACTGGGGATGTGCCTGCAACCAGGATACATGCTCTTGACTGGAATCAAACCTGAGACCTTTCAGTCCACAGGCCGACGCTCTATCCACTGAGCCAAACTGGTTTCAGTCCTTGTGGTACTTCTTTATAGTCACACCTACATCCCCATTTCCACCATCTTAACCCTTGGCAACCACTACTATATTCTCCATGTCATATAAATGGAATCATACAGTACATGACCACTTGATTTCTCTTCTCCCCCCCTCTTCCTCCCCCCCGCCCCCCATTTAGTAGAATGCCTTTGGGATCTATCCAATTTGTTGTGTGTACCAATAGCTCATTCCTGTTTATTATTTATTTATTTATTTATTTATTTATTTATTTATTTATTTATTTAATTTCAAAGAGGAAGGAGAGGGAGAGAGAGATAGAAACATCAATGATGAGAGAAAATTATTGATCAGCTGCCTCCTACATGCCCCATACTGGATATTGAGCCCACAACCCAGGCATGTGCCCTGACTGGGAATGGAAACCTGACCTCCTGGTTCATAGGTTGATGCTCAACCACTGAGCCACTGTGGCTGCCTCATTTCTCCTTGTTCTTGGGTAGTATTCCATGGTATATAAGTACCAGTGTTTGTTTAGCCCTTTTCTTATTGAAGGATATTTGGGCAGTTTCCAGTTTGGGGCTAGTACAAATGAAACTGCTATAACATTCATGTAAAGAGTTTTGTGTGGACATGTTTTCTTTTCTCTGGGATAAATGCCCAGGAGTGTGATTGCTGGGTTGTAAGTGTATATTCAGTATTTTAAGAATTTGCCACAATATTTTCTAGGATGACTCTATCAATTTACATTCCCAACAGTAATGTATGAGGGATCTGCTGGGGTTCTTGATCCAGCATCTAGAAGGGTTCAGGAATCTGGAGAAGCACTGTGTGTAAATTAAAAAAGAGTCTAGAGACTAAACATAATTTTGAAAGGCATTTGGGGGCCCAGAGGAGCTTGGCTAAAGAAATCAAGTTTCTTTGTCTCAGGACCATTTGTTTTTTATTAACAAAAATCGTTTTTAGGCAAGGTAGATATACACTTCAAAGACTAGGGTTTGGTACACAGAATCCATTGTCAGATTGAAGAATTACCTCTGGCTTTTCAGGTGTTTGGCCAGGAAGAGGCAATAGCATAGATTAAGATGCCCTCAGCTGTCTGGCAGCAAGCAATCCTTTATGCAAATCTTTTAGGAGTGGAGAAATGCCCTCAGCCATCTCCACATGATTCAGCCCTGCTGACATGCTGGATTTGGCTTCTGGCAAGATCCAGTTTCTCCGCATCTTTGCCAGTGTTTGATATTGTCACTATTTTTTTTTATGTGAGCCATTCTGATATACGTGTAGTGATATCTTTCCACTGCAGATCTCTGGAGTTCTTCCTCTGCTGTCTTGTACCCCATCTCATGCTCTGCCCTGTGAACTCTAATTGCATTGACCTCCTTGAACTCCCGATCTATATTCCCAACTTAGTGTGACCAATAGACTCAGCCTGGGTTCCTTTTCTCTTTGCCACATGGCCCAGAAACTCCAGGAAGTAAGCCCATCTTGTTTCCCATCTCTCAGTGATCACTATCCTGCATTGCCTGTTGGCCAATGTCTTGAAAATCTGTGTTTTTAAATATATATAACCTGTTCATTTTTATAGGAGTTTCAGGCAAATTCCAGTTGATATTTTTCCATCTTGACTGCAAATGAAAGTCCATATTTTAGGTTAATTTGAAATGAGAAATAGTACTTATGCTTAGAATCTAAGTCTTAAAATGCTTCATTATTAATTTTCTAATCAGAGTATATCTCTCTCTCTATATATATCTATTATGTATGTATGTATGTATCTATCTATCATTTATCTATCTAGCCATCATCATAAATTTTGCATAACTAGAACTCAGGAGTTCTACTATAGCATCTGAGACATTGACCCCTTTGAGTCACTTCCTTATTTGTAAAATGAAGTGTCAGTCTATATAAGCCTTAAATCTTACGTTGAGATTCTAGGATATTGTTTGACTAAGAATAAGTCTAGAAGCAGCGAGCAGTGTTGGTAGGTACATTACTTAGTATGTGTTATTTCTAAATAGGAAAATGGCATTGACAGAATAATGAGCATGTTTTGGTAATATATAATAGCAATAAGAGCTATAGAATACATTTATCCTTTTATATGCAGTATCTTATATAACATTCACAACATCCCTATGAAGTATTATTCAAATGTGGAAGAAGAGAAAACTCTAGTCATAAGAGGAAAAAACAAAAATAAAAACCTGTCCAGTCTAAAGGTTATATATGTAGACTGAACACAGAGGTCATTTCTTCATATTTAATTAAGGGTTACTTTTAAATAATTCCTAATAGAAAGAAAACTACTGGAGTTATAAAGAGACAGGTGATACATGTAGTTGAATATGTTACCCCTGCTGACTCTAGGCAGCCACAGGTTCATCGGAGGAGTCTTTATTCCCTCTCCATGTTGCAAATAGAACTCACCAAAATGAATGGGCAAAATGGGCACTGAAGAGGAATACTACAAACAAATTGTGAGGGTGAAATGCAATAAATGTCTTGCATGAAGTAAGTGCTCATGTTGATAGTTGTTTTTATTATTATTGCTATAAATCTTCAATATTAGCACTGCAAAAGACTAACTTGGTAGATTTTGTACATCACAGAAAAGGCTCCCAGACCACCATTTGAGAACTCTATCTTGAATGACAAAATAAAACATTATCCGTCAAGGGGCTTGTGTATGTCTTTGATAGGGTTTGTATGGTGCTTTATTAATTTCCAAAGTGCTTTTAAAAATATTAACTCATGATGTCACTTTTAGTTAGAGAAGTGATTGGAATAAGCATTGTAAACTTCCTAGTTTTACTCATCCAGGTTATAGGGACTGATAGTGATGGTACAGATTTGGATATTCTCTTTTCTAGGGCTAAATTATCAGAACTGAAAAATCTAGGTATTCTTATGGGAAATTGGCAGAGGAGTGGAGAGCGGAAAGCTGAGATAGCAAAGATATGTAAAAACTTATGATTGACTCATATACTCCAAATGTTCAAATGTTTTAAAATGTGAAAAGCAAAATAGCCATTTTGGTGAGATGACCCAAATAAAGGCCAAACATCTTGACATTCCAGAAGTGACAGGAAATGATTAAAGGAAGTACATATGGAGAATGTAAGGAAATGGCTTGGTTTAAAATCCATGGACAAGATCAGGGTGCTATGAACCACAGAAGAGTGGGTGTAACTCAGGAATGGAACAATTTATTGACAAAATCCAAACTGCAGTTTCCCAGGCTCAAGACATTTCCTGTCTTGGATGTCTGGGTTGTCTCAATGCCAAAATAGCCTTACTTCAAAGTGCTTGTGGGAGCAGAAAGTAGAATTGGCTTAGTATGTTTATCCTGAGTAGGGGAAGTGGGAGGGGAGTAGGCTTAGGAGTAAGTCTGGGTTTAAGAGCATATGGACCACAAGGTGGTAATCATTTTTCTGAAGACAACATCCAATGCACTTCTCAGAGGGAAAGCAACCCTGGGAGAGAAGAACTTGTTAAATAAGAGGAAACAATTTTGGAAGCTACTGAAGTGTGCAGGTAAGTCACAGTGGTGTTGGGTGCCCCAGGGAACAATATAGACTATACTTTCTCTTTTAAAAATTAAAAAGAAATTGAATATTTTCAATTTTAAAGAAAAATTACAATAATGATACAAGGAATTCTGAATATTTTTTATCCAGATACATTATTAAAAAAAAACTTTTTCCACTTTTTAAAAATAATTTTATTTCTCTCTAAACACGTACACATATACACATATACATATAACCTATATTTTGAACCACATGGGGTTTGAGAATAGTTTGAATACACACTGCCCCTTTGCTCCTTAATATTTCAGGGATCATTTCTAAGAACAATGATTCTCTTAAATAATGATAATACAATTTTATAAATTTAGTATATCAAGCATTGATATAATATTTCTACCTACTCAACAGATTATAGCAATTTTTTTCTTTTAGGGAAGGCCTTTTTAAAAAAAATACATTTGTGTTTTTTAAAAAAAATATATTTTTATTGCTTTCAGAGAGAAAGGAAGAGGGAGAGAGGGATAGAAACATCAATGATGAGAGAAAATCGTTGATCCACCAGGCAGTGGGCCTAAGCTGGCAGGTGGACATCCCCTGAAGACCTCCAAGCTGTCAGAGGGATGCCTGACTGCCAGCTCAGGCCTGATCCCCTAGGGAGTGGGCTTAAGCTGGCCAGTGGACATCCCCTGAGGGCTCCGGGACTGTGAGAGAGCACAGGCCAGGCTGAAGGACCCCTCCAGTGCACAAATTTTTGTGCACCGAGCCTCTAGTCTATAATAACTTCTCTCAAGGAAAGTGTGACACTGTAGTTGTTTGTCTTCTCAACCAGTCTCTTGGATTACTTGGAACTAATTTCTGTTGAGAGTCAACTTCCCTCTACTGTTGCCCCATAGATGAACCAATTTTAGAACCACTTCCCCTGGTTCTTCCTGTTCTGTAAGATCCACATGTCATTACACAATAACAGAGAATGTGGTGTGGAGGGATAGGAGGTGACTTGAGAGACATAGGGTAATGTAGGGAAAGGGAGAAGAGATGCCAAAGGCTTTGCTGTCAGGATTTAAGAAGCCTCGAGTCTTTAGTGGAGCCAAGTTTCATCTCAAAGTCAGTCCTTTCTTTTCCCTCCTTCCCTCCAGGAAAAATGAAGCTGACACTAGTGCAAATCTTTTTTATGATGTTGCTGCTATTGCTGGGCCTTGGGATGGGTCTGGGTTTGGGCCTTCGGATGGCTGCAGCAGTCCTGGAGGATAGTGATCAATCCCTGAATGAATTGTGGTCCAGTGACTCACAGGACAAGGCTGGAGCCTCTAAGGAGGGAGAAAGCACCCGAACAACAGAAACCCTGCTGCTTAGCAACAAAGGAGTGGTACAACCTGGCTGGCCTGAAGAGAACATCATCAATAAAGATGAAGTTGGAGGAAACAAGATGCTCAGAGCTGAGGCTCTCTCTCAGAGTAACAAAGACTATCCCAGGCTTGACCTGATGGCCCGGGAATGCAATACCCTGATGGCACAAAAGATGAAGGAGCACAACCACACATGCATCACCCAGTACACATTCATCCACGAGGAGCTAGATACAGTCAAAGCTGTCTGTAAAAGTCCTGTCATTGCCTGTGAGCTCCAGGGAGGCAAGTGTCACAAAAGCTCCCGTCCTTTTGATTTGACATTTTGCAGGTTATCCAAACCAGGCCAAGTCACTCCTCACTGCAATTACCTAACTTTCATTTTTGAAAAGTTCATTATTATATCCTGTAATGACATGAAGGTCCAGGTAATGCCTAAGTAATAAAGAAACTTACTTTCTCCTTTTTTTTTTCACCTTCTCCTCTTCCTTTTTCCACTTCCTCTTTCTCCTGCTGTTTTCCTCCTTTTAGGTATTCAGCAATAAAGGTTCTGAGGAGAAAGGTTGGCCTATTTCTTTTATTATCCCCTCATGAAAACATAATTCTTCTTTGCCCCAAGGTTCACATCGCTTGTATTATGTTCCTAGGTTAATGATATCTAGATAGGTTCCTCCTCTCATCCTATCTTCTGCCCTGGAAAGAGATTGGTGAAGAAATAAATGTATTCCTGTGGTCCTAGTCATTAGTCTGTTCCTAATCTGTTAGCCTTTGGGTGTGGATTACAAGAGTTTAATGCATCCCTTACCCATGTTTTTCCTTACTACCCACCCTGAGTCTCTAGGATGATAAACCTGGACTTTCCACACAGCACTTCTCCTCTGCAGATGCAGACTAAAGTAACTGCATCTCTGACTGCATCTGGAGAACTATGTGGCATGGGTGCTTTTCTTTCCTCTTTTTCTTTTTATTGGCTTTATTGGGGTAACACTGGTTAACAAACTTATCCAGGTTCAGGTGCACAATTCCACAACACATCATCTGTACACTTCATGGTGTGTTTATCATCCCAAGTCAAGGGAATGGGGTCTGAATAGGGCCTTGATTTAGGAATTTAGGGGTCTGCTGGTAAGGTGTTATGGTCTTGCAGACCAAGACAGAACTCATTCCAGTGTCTTAATAGTGCACCATACAATGAATTGTGTAGCTTTTAGTTAAGAAGAAGTCAAACTTGGGAACCTTTCACATTTCATTACCAACCCTAAAACGCTTTTGGTTCCCCCTCCTGGACAAATTTCTAACATGGCTCATATTCTCTGACATGCATTCTTCTTTCTTCTCCTCCCACCTCACATAGAAAGTCGCCCTCTGGTGTCTGGGACAAACAGTGACATCTAGGTGAGGTACCCTGAGCTTGGACTGACACCTGTTGCCCTGAGTTTCATTTCTTTCTATCAGTGCCTCCAAAGAGTTCTGAAACTTGTGCCCAGGGGGTCATTGTAGGCTCCTGAAGCCAGACCCCAGTTCCAGGAGGGTGGCCTGGCAAGTGGACGGCTCCTTCTAGCTGGTGTGGTATTTCTTTTGTGGATCACATGATAGCACATCACCAGAATGGTGCTGACATATTGATTTTGGGTGACTCAAACACATCCTGAATATAGGATAATTTAGGACTCTGGGTTACCAATGGTCACTACTGATCTTTGGACTTGAGCACATGTGTTGGAGGCTTTCAGCCATCCAAGTGCTACTCCTGTTCTATAGCACTTGACAGTGGCAGGGGTAGCAGAATATGTTTCTTTTCCTTTGAACCCCCAACTGCTGGCACCAGAGTGGTTACTGCACCCATTTGCAGGCTCCACACCACATGGAAGTATGGGGGGCTGCTATTGTCTCCTGCAAGAACTCGTGAGACCATTGTTTTTCAGTGCCAATGGGGCACTTGCAATCAATGTCCTCTCTTGGCTCTGATTGACAGGTGATGGTATACTTTTTTTGAGTTGGTCTTAATTTGTGCAAGCTGATAGTCATTAGCTGAAGCTGGTTTGGCTCAGTGGATAGAGCGTCGACCTGTGGACTGGAAGGTCCCAGGTTAGATTCCGGTCAAGGGCATACTTTGGTTGCAGGCACATCAACAGTGTGTGTGTGTGCAGGAGGCAGCTGATCAATGTTTTTCTCTCATCGATGTTTCTAACACTCTATCCCTCTCCTTTCCTCTCATGTTCATGTCTGTGATAGACTCTCCTCAAATCCCTCAAGTTCTCTCAAAGTGAAAAAGCTATATCATCAGACAGAGACTCACTCCTGGTAGGATGAAAAGGGACTTTAGGAGGCAGAGTTGTTGCTATTTTTAGCAATACTGTGATTTAGCAAGTGATTGACTGCTGTTCCTGCCCCTATGCCCTGCATCCTACCCATATGCCTAACCTTTCCTCTTCACATTTGCAAACTGGGCTTCAGTTAGTTTCTAGAAAGTTATTCCAATCACAGTCCCAGATTGTGAGAGGGATGTCTGACTGCCAGTTTATTCAGACATCCCCCAAGGGGGTCCCAGATTGGAGAGGGTGCAGGCTGGTCTGAGGGAACCCCGCCTTCACACTGTGCATGAATTTTATATAATAAAAGCCTAAGTGACTATTATGGTGGAACGACTGGAACAACCAGTAGCTATAATGTGCACTGACCACCAGGAAGCAGACACTCAGTACAGGAGCTGCCCTCTGGTAGTCAGTGCACTCCCACAGAGGGATCGCAGCTCAGCCAGAAGCCAGCTTACAGCTGGCAAGCGCAGCTGCCATGCTGTCTGGAGTCTTTCCTGACACTTGCAGCAGCAGGTGCAGTGGGCCAGGATGAGTGCAAGCAGCATGGTGCCCAGCCTCGATTTGTACTCCTCCCTGGATGCCTGCCACTTGGCGCACTGTTACATCTCCTCGAGCGGTCCCAGACTGCGAGAGGGCACAGGCTGGGCTAAGGGACCCTCCCCTCCAGTGGACGAATTTCATGTACTGGGCCTCTAGTCATTAACACAGAATAATAAAACATTTTAATAAAAATTAATATTTTTTCTTGAACATTAACTTACTAGACACTGAATAACTGTACAAATTAATAACCATAAAGTAAATAAACCTAGTTTTCTTGTTCTCCAAAAGCAAAGCATTTCCTGTTGTGTACAACAAAGTCAGTCCAAGACTAATGATGTGGAAATCAGCTGCTAAAATATTCGCTGCTAGTATTATTAGTGGAGAAAAATAGTGCACTTGCACAAAAGGCACATAAGGGAAATGAATGCAACATGATTTTAGTAATCAGTCATTAATGAACGTTGTAGTTTGTTATTAATAATTATGAATAACAGGATATTTTTAAAAATTTAGTTACAAAATTTTTATTAAAACGTTTCTTATATACCATTTTATTGACTGGGCCACAAAAATATTCATTGTGGGTCACATGCGGCCCATGGGCCAGGAATTTGACATGCTTGATGTACATATTTTAAGGAAGGGATGGAAAATTCATTTTACTTGAAGATCTTCAAGGAACTGAAGGGCCAGGGTTCAGGTTGAAGGTCACTTCAGGTAGGCAGGCAAGGTAGACTCTAGAATGTCAGTGTCTCATAGTAGTTAAACACACAGAATCTGGAACGCACAGCCTATGTTCAGATCTTAGTTCTATCATCTACTAGCTGATCTTGAATAAATAAACTCTCGGGTCTTGTTCATCAGTAAGTGGGAAATATCCTGAGCAGAACGAACAGAATGTCTTGTACATTTTATGTACTCAATGTATATGTATTGAATAAACTCATATTTTTTGCATGGCTCATTCTCAATCATTGGCTAACATGCCTCTATCTTCCTTTTATGTATAGTTACCACCACTCACAAGAAAGATGGGTTAGATCTTCTTGACCTTAAATCAATAGTGTTGTAACTACACCATATTTTCAACTTTTTTGATCTGGGACAGTCAGCTATCTCTCATCAATATCAGAAGCTGCTTGATAAGAGCTTTATGTTTTTTCTTTACTGGGGTGGCATTAATGTCCACATATTCATTGATACTCTTTTCTTCAAAGGATGGGGGTAGAGGCAGATATGGGGAGAGGGGACCTGTGGGAAATAAAAAGGGGTCATTTGTAATACATTCAACAATAAAGATAATTTGTTGTGGGTTTTTTTTTCTGCTGCAGATTTATTTGTACAAACAGCACAGGAGGGCACTAGCACCACACAGACAGCAGCCCAGGGGCCTCTATTGTGGAGCTTTTGTGGAGGCCTGGGCACCTTCAGGAGCAGGAGCCTGAGCCATTTTGGGAGCCTGAGCTGCAGCTGTACCTGCAGCCTGGGGCTTGGTTTCCGCCTTGGCCTTGGCCTTTGGCCTGCAGAGCCTGAATTCCTTGGCAATGTGGGCACGAGCACATTTCCCAAGCTTGGGCTGAGCAATGTAGGAAAGTCGACTGAATTTGCAGCTGCAGCCCTTTGGGATATTGGGCCTGGGCTCCTTGGGCTTGACCAGGGTCTTGATGCGCTCATGGCCTTGGCATTGTTGGACTGCATCTTCTTCAGGCCCTTCTTGTGCTTCTTGGCAAAGTGTATGTTCCTTAGGAACTTGGGGTCTACCCCCTTAAAAGATTCATATCTTTGTGACTGGGGTTTCTTGATGCAGTTTCTGTGCGATTTTCGGGACTGGTTATGCATGGTGTGGTTCTTGGACTTGGCCATCTCTGCACAGAAGCCCTTGGCTCCCCAAGTGCCAGGGACCGGAAGAGCTAAAGATAATTTTTTTTAAAAAAAGTGAGCTTAATTCCCCTCTCCTTGAGTGTGGGCTCAACTTAGTAATTCAGTTCTAATCAATAGAATTTGATCAAAGTGAGTGAAGGCATGCTGCTTCCAAAATAGGTCAAAGAAAGTTTTCAACTTCTTCCCCTTCCCCTCTCCCTTCTCCTTTCCTGACTCCTTCCCTCCTCCCCTTTCCCTTCTCCTTCTTCTTCTCTTCTTTTCTTCTTTTTTTTTGTTAGAACAACTCAGCAAAATAAAAGTCCTGTTTACTGTTGGACAACTTTGTTTCACACATACATCAAACAGGCTAACAACAACAACAAAACCCCACAATAAATAGCAATATCATAGACAAAAGAAAGGATAAAAAAGAAACCTTTTTATCTTTGGCTTTCTTAACCATCTCATACAAACCAACTACTTATAGTATAGCTAAGTACATACACAAAAAGTTACTGGAAAGCTTAGAATAAGATTTTTGTTGTTGTTGTTGCTCTTTTAATAAGGTTTTTTCCTCCTTTGAAATTTTAATGAACATGGTCACATCACAAATAAAGCCAAAGGCTGGTTTGGTCATCCCAAGGTCATTAAAAATGGCTGATTCCTAACAATATATACAAAAATATTAAATATTAAATATTTAATATAAAATATTAAAGTATTTATTATTTTTTTTAAAGCAGGGCCTTGGATGTTGTGGTTCTTTTTTTCTCCCCTGTTGCAAATTTCCGCTGTGGGGTTTGGCTGTAGGGGCGGTGGGTGGGCTGCCACCAGGAGTCTCTGCAGGAACCTGACCACATTTACATTCTGAGAGGGGGAAGTGGAGGGTGAATAGGTCACGGAGGTTTTTATACATTCTTTAACTTTAACTTTTCCTTTTTGGTTGTCTAGTCATCCTGATCGGTCTTCTGCTTCTTGGTGTCAGCATCGTCATCCTCATGATCTTCATTCAGCTGCTCGTTTGCCCATAGCTGCTTCAGCGTCCTCATCGTCATCACCTCCCACTCCCTTCCCCTCCCGCATTCCCCACCTCCCAAGTTTCCATTTCCCTCATTGTCAACTTCCTGATCCCCATTTTCCTCATTAGCAGTCCCATTCGCAGGTGCAGCTCTCCCTTTCTCTGCTTCCTCCATAGCTTCCTTCTCCTTTAGTAGGTCCTTGGTGGTAAGCTCGGAGCTGGTGTCCACGGCTTTGTCTGGGGCACTCGGGTGATCCCATGCAGCGGATTCTTTTTTTTTTTTAAGCGAGTGTTGGAGGACTCTGGCGACCTTTGACTTCTTGCTCTTGAATCACTTGCTGTGGGGTAAGCTGGAACCAGACACCCAAGCAGCGGAGGGGGAGCACCACGTGGCGAGGAACTGAGGTCCTGCTACCGTCATCAGGCAGGACTCAGGCTTCCTCCTGAAAGCCCTGCGCGTGAGCTTCTTGGAAACCCACCTCCAGCCTGTCCTGGCTGACAGCTTGACTACAACTTGACGAGAGACCCTGATCCAGAACCACCTGCTTCCAAACCCCTGACCCTTAGAAACTGTGACATAATAAACATTTGTTACTTCAAGTTGCTAAGTTTTGAGGTAATTTGTTACACAGCAATAAGTAAACAGGATAGTTATGAAATGCTAGATTTCCACCCTGGCTCATCGTGGGTTTTATTTTCATTTCTCCACGCATGGTCATTACTTTCTTTTCTTTATCTGGGACCTCAAGTTGATTGTATTTATCTCCTACCCCAGCTAATAATTGACCTATCAACTTAGTTAAAAACTATAAACTTATTTCCAGGACATTTATAGACTTTTGAAATGTATTAACTTGTCTCCAGAAATGTTGAATTATTACTTATTCCGATTATAAAAATTCCTCAGAATGTGATAATATTCCATGTTGTTATGGGTTAGTGTACTAGACTGTTAAGAATATAAAGTAAAAAATAAATACCTTTAAAAAGGTAATTTTGTAAGATCTTCTAAAAGCTCTTAATATATATATTTTTTCATATTATTTGACCCATGGATTTTACATTTCACAATTTATCCTAAGAAGTTAATTTGGCAAGTACATAAAGCTGCATGAACAAGGATGTTCCTGCTCACATGGCTTATAATAGTAAAAAGTGGAAAATCCTAAATGTTCAGTAATAAGGATTATTTACATAAGTAGTCTAACAGTGAAATACTATTCAGCCCTTTAAAGTAATCATAAAAATCTACATTTATTAACATGGGAGAATATAGATGTGTTCAGTGAAGAAAAGTTTATAGTGTATTTGTTATGATTCCATTTTATGAAAATATGCATGCATTAAAAATTTATATATATACTTGTATTTAAAAAATCCTAGAAGGATATATGTCAAAATGTCATCAATGGCTAACTTTCAGTATTAAAATTTAGGGAAATTTTAATTAATGTTCTTAGTTTTTCTACTAGTAATTTAATTAATCAAGAAAAAAGCAAAATTCATTGTAGAAAATTAGAAAAATACAGAGTCATGATCAAATGTATTTACACTATTCAGAGTCAATCACTCTAAATATTTTGGTGCATGTACTTTAAAAAAATTTTTTTTTTAATTTTTATTTTTTAAAATCTTTATTATTCAGATTATTACATTTGTTTCTCTTTTTTCCCCTCCATAGTTCCCCTCCACCTGGCTCCCACCCTTCTCTCTACCCTTACCTCCCTCCCGATGACCTCATCCATAGGTGTATGATTTTTGTCCAGTCTCTCCCTGTACACCCCTCAGCCCTTTCCCCCTGAGAATTATCAGTTCCACTCCCTTTCTATGCTCCTGATTCTATTATATTCACCAGTTTATTCTGTTGATCAAATTTTTAATTCACTTAATTTTTAGATTCACTTGTTGATAGATATGTATTTGTTATTCATAATTTTTTGGCTTTTACCTTTTTCTTCTTCCTCTTCTAAAAGAGTACCTTTCAGCATTTCATATAATACTGGTTTGGAGTTGATGAACTCCTTTAGCCTTTTCTTATCTGTGAAGCTCTTTATCTGCCCTTCAATTCTGAATGATAGCTTTGATGGATAGAGTAATCTTGATTGTAGGTTCTTGCTTTCATCACATTGAAAATTTCTTGCCACTCCCATCTGGCCTGCATCGTATCTGTTGAGAAATCAGCTGACAGTTGTATGGGTGCTCCCTTGTAGGTATTGAACTGTTTTTCTCTTGCTGCTTTTAATATTCTCTCTTTGTCTTTTGCTCTTGGTATTTTAATTATGATGTGTCTCGGTGTAGTCTTCTTTGAATTCCTTTTATATGGGGTTCTGTGTGCTTCCTGGACTTGTAAGTCTATTTCTTTTACCAGATGTGGGAAGTTTTCAGTCATTATTTCTTTAAGTAGGTTTTCATTATCTTGCTCTCTCACTTCTTCTGGCACCCTCATAATTCTGATGTTGGTATGCTTGAAGCTGTCCCAGAGGCTCCTCACATTTTTGTATTCTTTTCTCTTCTTGTTTTTCCAGTTGAGTGTTTTCTGATTCTTTATATTTCAAATTTTTTACTTGATTCTTGCCTTCCTCTAGTCTGCTGTTAGGTCTCTGTACAATATTTTTTAATTCAGTCAGTGTATGTGTAATTTTTAGTTGGTTCTTTTGCATCTCTAGTTGGTTCTTTTTCATCTCCTCTTGGGTCTCGCTAAATTTATCCATCTTTTCTAGGAGATTCTTGAAAAACCTTATAAGGGTGGTTTTGAACTCTATATCCAGTTGTTTGTTTTCCTCCATTTCTTTTGTTTGTGATCCCTTCCCTGTCTCGGCATTTTCACTATGCTGGGAGAACTTCTGTGTTGGATTCAACCTTATGATACCAGACTTGCAAAACTGCAGAAGCCTCTCTATTGAGCTTGGGATGGGTGGAGTTTCAGGGCTTAAGGGACTGCTTTGCCTTCCAGTTGGCCCCGCCCTCCATGGCCCCTGAGTCTCACGTGACTGGGTAATCACTGGAGCAGTCCCTTGCGCGCTTGCTCTTGCAGTGCCTCTAGACTGCTGCCTTTCTGGCTCTCCTGTGCTCCTGGACCATATGAGTCTGGATCCTCAGGGTTTCACCCGAAACTGGGGTTTAGTGGAGTTAGACGTGGTGCAGTTGGGAGGGTCTGTCTCCCACCCACTTGAAAAGCCAGCGGCACAATCAGAAGCTGGTCCTCTGTGCGCAGTGCCGTGCGAGTCACCAGACTTCTGATCTTTTGCGACTCCCCTAAATTTCCGTGCACCTCTCCCTTTTCACAGTCCAAACTTCCCCCGTATGAATTTTGGCTGGATCTGTGGTTTAGTGTCGTAAGATAAGGGGTTCAATGCCGTTGAGAGTCTCCGTTTCCCTCCCGCCAGAGAAAGCCAGCCAGGTACTCCGGCACCCGCTCTCTCAGCGCGCGTGTCTCCGTACCTCAGCTTTTTGCAGCTCCTCTGGGTTTCTGTGAGCCCCTCTCTTTCCTTCTAGTTGTAGTACAGTGGTACCTCGAGATACAAGTTTAATTCTTCCGTAACCTTGAGGCATGGGTAACTATGAGATGCTCAAGTTGTGGTAAACTGGTGGGGTCGTGTGCAGCCGGCCGATCCTCGCAATTACTCCTATCTCAAATGTTGCTCGTATTTCAAAGCAAAAATCACTCGCTCGACGGCTCATATCTCAAAAATCTCGTATGTTAGGGCACTCGTATCTCGAGGTACCATTGTATTTCCACTCAGCCAGCTTTCCTGTGGTTCTGGATGATGTCCGTTCTGTCTTTTAGTTGTAGTTTTGAAATTGTTGTGCGAGGCAGCAGTGTAGGTATTTATCTATGCCGCCATCTTGGATTCTCCTGCTGCATATACTTTTAGCCTTTTTATGTGCAAATATAAATACAACATGAATATCCTTAAAATAAAAATTAGAATAAAATATTATTTGCAGTTTTGTATTATATTTTAAAAATATTTTTTAAATGTCTGAAATAATACCAAAGTCACAGAAAAATTGTAAGTCCTGGACAAAGAACTCCTTTATCCCTGAATACTTCAGTGTGTCTTTCTTACAAACAAGGATATTTGCATACATAACCACCATGCAACCTTCAAAACCAGGACATTAACATTGACATTATGGCAACATCTAATGCAGACCTTATTCAAATTTTACCATCTGTCCCAATAACGTCCTTTATAGCAAAAAGACTCAATTCAGAGTCATGTGGGTTTTTTTAGTTGTTATAGTTCTCTATTCTCCTTGGGTCTGATATAGTTCCTTAAGCTTTCTTTGACTTTAACTCTTTTGAAGATTATAGGCAAGTTATTTTGTAGAATGTTCCTTAATGTTTGTCCTGATTGGATTCAGATTCTGCATCTTTAGCAGAGATGTCACAGACCTGAGGCATGTTCTGCATTCTAGCAGTTTCCTTTCAATTCCAGTTTGATCTGTTATGATGATGTTTACCTTGTTCACTTGGCTCAGGTGGAATTCCTCTATTGAAGCTACTATTATTTTTCTTTTGAAACTAATAAATATTATATTACCAACTATGCTATTGTTGAGAAGTGTGGTGCCATTTTGAGTCTTTTTAATTTCATGAACGAGTTTTAAGGACTTGTTACACCTGTGTTCTCAATTTTCACATCAATCTGAGCATGTATAGGTCATATTGCACTGGAAGAGGAATGGTGGTGATGATAAGGCAGGATAACAAGCTAGGAAAATTCCTAGGGCCTGGCCATGTGACTCAGTGGTTGAAAGTTGACCTATGAACCAGGATGTCACATATTGATTCTCAGTCAGGATACATTCCCAGGTTGTGGGCTCAATCTCCACAGGGATCAGGCCTAAACTGGCAGACAGATAACAATCCAGGACTGCCGGCTCCTAACTGCTCCCCTGCCAACTTGATTAATACCTAATTACTCCCCTGCCACCCTGATCACTCCCAACTACCTATCCCTGCCAGCCTGATCTTGCCCCCAACAGCCCTCCCCTACTGACCTGATGGCCCCCAACTGCCCTCCCCTGATAGCCTGGTTGCCCCCAACTGCTCTCCCCTGCCGGCCTGATCTCACCCCCAACTGCTTTTCCCTGCCTGCCTGATCACTCCTTACTGCCCTCCCCTACAAGCCTGATCTTGCACCCAACTGCCCTCCTCTGCTGGCCAATTTGGTTCTGATTAGGCAGTTTCTATGCTAGTCAGTGTCTCTGGGTCTATCAATGGGGCCTGATCAGAAAGATGGGGCTGATCAGCAGCCCCAGTGCAGGCCTGGAGAGAAATGGAGGCATGGCTGCTGGCCAGGCCCAGAGAGAAAGAGAGAGGCAAGTGCTAATCAACAGCTGCCACAGAGGCTACAGATCAGACCCTGCTTTTCTCTTCAGACTCTCTCCAGACCTGGTTTGCAGCCCCCTCTGCAGTCAGTGCTGGGTCTCCACAGCAACCCAGCTCTGACTGCAGGGATGACTTCCAGTTGGTCAAGCCTCCGGTCATGACCGATCCAGGATTTTTATATATTAGGATTCCCAGGCCCTACAAAATTATCAACTTAAAAATTAGTCTGCTATATTGATCAAACATGTAATTAACTCACTTCTAATTCCTTGGCAGGGCCAGACCAAATGTTTTCATGGGCCTTATGTGGCCACGGGCTGGACGTTTCCCACCCCTGGTTTGGATTATCATCACATCTCATGAATGTGTGTGGTATATGTATTATTCACATTTATAGTAAAATGTTACGGCCATTCCCCTCTCCCGGCCCCGCGCCGCCGTGCCACCACAGCAGCAGCAGCCGCCTCCGCAGCTGCCACACACTCAGGAGCAGCGGCGGTGCTGGTGGCAGCCCGAACCGTGGCCTTGAGCAGGGGCTACTGGAGGAGGAGGTGGCCTAGAGCACACGCGTCTCGGAGCGCTCGCGCTGCCCCGCGGGGATAGGCCTGGAGGAGCGCCCACAGCTGCCAGCACCCTCGCGTCTCGGAGCAAGAGAGGTGGAAAAGAGCGACTGATGGAGAAGGAAGAGGAGGAAGATGATGATGAAGACAATGTGTCTGAAGGCTCTGAGGTACCCGAGGGTGACCGTCCTGCTGGGGCCCAGCATCGCCAGCTTAATGCCTCTGCTGCCACTGGGCCAGAGTCCCCATCCCCCGTGCCTTTGCCCCCAGGAAAACCAGCCCTGACTGGGGCAGACGGAACCCCCTTTGGCTGTCCTTCTGGGCGCAAAGAGAAGCCAGCTGACCCTGCAGAATGGACAGTGATGGATATGGTAGAATGTATTTCACAGAGGCTGGCTTCCCCGGAGCAGGCCACAGCTTTCCAAGAACAGGAAATAGATGGCAAGTCTCTCCTGCTCATGCAGCAGACAGATGTGCTAACCGGCCTGTCCATCCGCCTTGGCCCAGCCCTGAAAATCTAGGATGATGACCCTGATTGCCTCCTAGGTTGAATGTCCAGTCTCACCCCTGCCCCTACGTGAGTATTTGATTTGTTCTGCCTGTTCATTTTGGTGGGTGGCCTTTCTTCCCTTCCCTACCAACCAGGCCCCTCCTTGGTCTACCCTCAGCCTCCATCCCCTGGGTGGGGTGAGATCAGAGGGTCTTCCCTACTCTTTCTGTTGGTTGTCGCTCCAGCTGGCTGTATTGCTTTTTAATATTGCACCGGAGATTTTTTAAATAAAGTAAAAAAAAAAAAGAAAAAAATGTTATGGTAATTGTAAAGTGTTTGGTGTTTCAGTTTATACTGTGTTTATTAAAACTGGGGTAAAGGTTAAAAAATATAAGAAAGTGGTATTGAATTTGTCTTGCATTATATGCTAAAAAGATTTCACATGAGTTAAATATTTTAAATGTAAGGCAATTAAAAATCACATTATAAACACACAAGCGGAGAATATAGAAAAATATATTTATGATGTTAAAAAATATGCAAAATTGTAATTCAGTGCATACATTTTAAGACCTCTGGATGTCAAAGGATATCATACACAAATTTTAAAAGAAACATCAAAATAAAAAAAATATTTGCAGCATATACTGAAAAAAGAATTAATATTCATTGTATAAAACGTGCTCCTAAAATAAACATAACCAACCCTGTGAAAAAATATGCAGAGGATATCAATAGAAAATTCACAAAAGAAAAGAAGAAGTTGACAGTAAACACTTGAAATGTTTAACCCCATTAATAACCAGACAAACAAAATCAGAATTTTTATATTAGAATGGAATATGATATATTTGATATTAATGTTAGAAGAATTTAGACGAACTCTTTATGAGAGTATGTATTGATATAACTTTGAGGTAGAAAACTGGTCAATGTACCTTGGTTTTAAAATGTAATTTTGCTTTGATCCAGAAAAAAACTTAAACGTATTAAAATGGAAGTATAACACAGTTACATAAAAGTACATAAAATGTAAATGCACATTTCAGTGACAATCACAAATCAAATACTCATGTAGGTCATACTCTATCCTTTGGAAATATCCTCAAAGGCAAATAAAAAGGTTTATATAGTATAAGAATGTTAACTTCTGCATATTTTATTACTGTTTGAGTCGTTAATTCCAATTTTCTTAAAATTTAATTTAAAGATATTTCTAGCCTGCCAGTGTAGCTTAATGGTTGAGTGTCAACTTATGAACCAGGAGGTCATGGTTCAATTCCCAATCAGGGCACATGCCCAGGTTGTGGGCTCGATCCCCAGTGTGGGATGTGCAGGAGGTAGCCAATCAACGATTCTCTCATCATTGATATTTCTATATCTCTCTCATTCTCCCTTCCTCTCTGAAATTAATAAAAATGTTTTTCAAAAAAGATATTTTTATCTAGCTCTAGCTGGTTTACTCAGTGGTTAGAGCATTGGCCCCTTGGACTGAAAGTTCTCGGGTTTGATTCTTGTCAAGACACATACCTCAGTTGCAGGCTCAATCCTGGCCAAGGCTGGGATGCATGCAGGAGGCAACCAATCGATATGTCTCTTTCACATCAATGTTTCTCTCTGTCTCTCCCCCTTCCTTCCACAACGTTGTAGAGATACAACATTTATTTTTAAATCTCCAGTTAGCCTTTTATACACATAGACAGATAGGGGTCCTGGAATGCCAGAGTGAACTCTGCAAACTTGCTGTTGTGCAGGGTGTGGAACACAAACTCAAGGGTTCAGTAAACTAGATTTGGGGCTGACATGCCCCAGTAGCAACATAACCCATGGCTGAAGGTGGAATTGCACAGCCCCACTAAGAATTGGGCTCCCTCCTCTCTGGTTCTGGGGTGTGTCACATTGACGTGAAAGAGACACCTCACATAATTTTTCTCCCAGTTTCTGTATATATTAATCAGAATTTGTTTGGCAATGACAGAAACTTCAAAAAGCAGTGGCTGAAATAAGATAGGCACTTGTTTTTCTTTCGCATTTCTTTTCCTAAAGTCCAGAGATAGTCTGTTCAACTCTGGTATGGTGTTCCATAGGGTTAGATACCCAGGCTCTTTATATTTTGTTGTTCTGCCAAACTTAGCATTGGGCTTCCATGTCAGGATCCAAGATAACTGCTCTAGCTTCAATCAACATGTCTATATGCCAGTCATCTTGAGACTTGCCCTAGAGCAGTGGTTCTCAACCTGTGGGTTGAGACCCCTTTGGGGGTTGAACGACCCTTTCACAGGGGTCGCCTAAGACCATCAGAAAATACATATTTCCCATGGTCTTAGGAACCAACAGACCGCTGCTCGGTGTAGCAAAGTGTAGCAATGTAGTTTACTGTTGTTATATGAAGACTGTTACCCATGCTACACCATGATTCAAGACAAAAAATTTCATTTATTTGTAATTAGAAATAAATATTTCACAATATATAATTACATATTTTTGTGATTAATCACTATGCTTTAATTATGTTCAATTTGTAACAATGAAAATACATCCTGCGTATCAGATATTTACATTACAGTTCATAACAGTAGCAAAATTACAGTTATGAAGTACAACGAAATCATTTTATGGTTGGGGGTCACCACCACATGAGGAGCTGTCTGAAAGGGTCGTGGCATTAGGAAGGTTGAGAACCACTGCCCTAGAGAATCTTAAATATAAGAGATATGACATAGATGAGATTTTCAAGCATGTAGAGGGTTATAGTAGTGCAGACACAACTCAGTGTCCCTCAATATGTGCAATCGATTTTTTAACCCAAGGGTTATAATAGAAACCTGAAATTTTACCTGAACATATAGCCACCCAAAATATTCCCCAGGTGTGTGTTGTTGTTGCTGCTGTTGTTGTTGTTGTTGTTGTTGTTGTTGTTTTATTAAAATTGACCATGTAACTAATTTCTAAACAATGGGGTGTCTTTGGAAAACAGTAACATGAATAAAACCTCTCAGATATATCCTTGAAGGGAAGAGGAATCCATATATATGTATATAAATAAACTTGGGAGATAGAGTTGAGAAGGCAGACACTCCAAGTTTCCTGGGTTGAGTCATTCCCTCACACAGTAGAGGACATCTTTCCACATAGACATCTGCCTTGCCTTGGGGGAAGACAGTTGATATACCCTATTGGAAAACACCTTGCCCTGAGGCCACTTAAGAGATTAAAAGTAACAATTATCCTCCAGGCAGAAGCAACAGTCCTTACCCTGTTGAAAAAACTCTCACCACACTTGAGCATGATTGCCTGGGGGCAATTCAAGTCAGAATCCTGTTAGTCTATAGACAGAGGAGGTCTCTGGAGGCTTTGAGTCTTTGCCTGATCCAATTAGTCAGAAACAGCCTTTAACATTAGAGATTGAGAGATATAGAGGATCTACCTAATACATGATCACAAACACAAACAGACAACCAAAAAATGAGGAGACAAAGAAACACCCCCCCCAATGAAAGAGCTAGCAAATTCTCCAGAAGAAGAGAGAAATGAAGCAGAGGTAAGAAATTTATCTGAAACAAAGTTCAGAGTAATGATGTTAAAAATGCTCAACAGTATGAAAAAAGATATAGTAACTATGAAAAAAGACAGTCTGAGATAAAGAATGACATTTTATCTAATAAAGAGGGGATATGCTAATTGACCATCATGACTTCACAAAGATGGTGGTGCCCACAGTCAATAAAGAGGGAATATGCTAACTGACTGCTCACAAAGATGTAGGTGTCCAGTCCCCTCAACCCCACCTCATCTAGCCTCAGTCCCCCAGTTCCCTCAGGCCTTCCTCACTCAGTCCCCACAGCATCCAGCCTCATCCAGCCTAAGTCCTCCAGTCCCCTCAGCCCTGCCTCATCCAGCCAGAGTCCCCCAGTCCCATTAACCCCACAGGAGAAAGCAGATGGGGGCAATCAGCCTGGCAGGGGAGAGCAGTCAGGGGAGATCAGACTGGCAGGGGAAGGAAGTTGGGGATGATCATGCCATCAGGGGAGCAGCTAGGTGTCAATTAGACCAGCAGGGGATTGGTTAGGAGACTATCAGACTGGCAGGCAGAGTGTTTAGGGGCAATCAGGCAGGCAGGCAGGTGAGTGGTTAAGAGCCTGCAGTCCCAGATTGTGAAAGGGATGTCTGACTGCCATAGGGATTGGGCCTAAACCATCAGTTGGACATCACCCGAGGGGCCCCACATTGAAGAGGGTGCAGGCTGGGATATGGGATATCCCTCCCATGCATGAACTTCATGCACTGGGCCTCTAGTAACACAAATAAAGAACACATTGGAAGGAATATACAGCAGATTAGAGGAAGCTGAGGATTGACTCAGTGAATTAGAAGACAAAGTTGAAAATATCACTTAATTAAAGAACTAAAATGAAAATAAAACAATTAAAAAACAGGGGAAAGCTTAAGGGAGTTGTGGAACAATGTAAAATGTAACAATATTAGAATAATAGGTGTGCCAGAAAAGGCAGAAAGGAAGAAAAGTGTTTGAAGAAATAATGATAGAAAACTTTCCTAACCTGGAAAGAAAAGCCTCACAAGTTCAGGAGGCACTGAAAACCCCAAACAAGAAGAACCCAAACAGACCCATGGCCAGACACATCATAATTAAAATGCCAAAAATAAAGATAAAGAGAGAATCTTAAAGGCAGCAATAGAAAAGAAAACTGTTACCTACAAAAGGGTTCCCATAGGCTTACACCTGATTTCTCATCAGGAACTCTACAGGCCAGAAGTGAATGGCATGAAGTACTCAAGGTAATGGAAAGCAAGGATCTGAGACCAAGACTACTATATCCAGCAAGACTATCATTCAAAATAGACAGTCAACTAAAGAGCTCCCCAGAAAAGCTAAAGGAGTTAATCACCAACAAGCCAGCATTACAAAAAATGTTAAAGGGATTGCTTTAAGGGATTGCTGAGAAGAAGAAAGAGAGAGAGAAACATAGCTATACAGAATTAAAATGGCTATAAATAAGTATCTCTCAATAATAACCCTAAAAGTAAGTGGATTAAGTGCTCCAATAAAAAGATGTAGGGTAGTAGAATGGATACAAAAACATAATACAACTATATGCTGTCCACAAGACACTCACCACAAAACAAAAGACACTCACAGGATAAAAGTGAAGGGATGGAAAAATTTTTCCATGAAAATGGAAAAGAAAAAAAAAGCTGGACTAGCAATACTCATATCCAACAAAATACATCTTAAAAGCATCATGTTAAGTAAAATAAGCAAGTCAGATAAAGATAAATATCATATGATCTCATTCATTTGTGGAATATAATGAACAACATAAACTGATGAACAAAAATAGAGCTAGGGGAGGGGAGGATATTCTAGAATATAATAGATATAATTTTGTTATTTGCAGATTTTTAGTATTTCCTATAACTTTTGTGATATACCATGATAATACAGTTTTGGTAATATTATTATACTTAAAATCCTTTTATTCTTGAAATATTAATGTTTATTGCATGTAATATTATATGTAAGATCATTTTTCTTGAATAATTGGTGTTTATTGCAGTAACATTATCATATTTAAAATTGTTTCTCTTCCTTCAAGGATCTTAATGAGAATGCCAAAAAAAAATGGAAAAGGACCAGTCAGAAATTAAGCATACACTGTCTAAAATAAAGAATAATATACAGAAATCCAACAGCAGACTAGAAGACCCCAAGAATCAAACCAAAAATTTGAAATATGAGGAAGCAAAAAACACCCAACCAGAAAAACAAAAAGAAGAAAGAGTCCAAAAATGTGAAGATAGTGTAAGAAACCTCTGGGACAACTTCAAGCGTACCAACATTAGAATTATGGGGGTGCCAGAAGAAGAGAGAGAGCAAGATACTGAAAACCTATTTGAAGAAATAATGACTGAAAACTTCCCCTTCCTGGTGAAAGAAATGGACTTACAAGTCCAGGAAGGGCACAGAACCCCAAACAAAAAAAAATCCAAAGAGGACTACACCAAGACACATCATAATTAAAATGCCAAAGGCAAAAGACAAAGAAATAATCTTGAAAGCAGCAAGAGAAAAACAGTTGGTTTCTTACAATGGAGTACCCATATGACTGTCAGCTGATTTCTCAACAGAAACTACGCAGGCCAAGAATATTCAAAGTGATGAATAGCAAGAACCTACAACCAAGAGTGCTCTACCCAGTAAAACTATCATTCAAAATTGAAGGTCAGATAAAGAGCTTCATAGATAAGAAAAAGCTAAAAGAGTTCATCACCACCAAACCAGTATTATATGAAATGCTGAAAGGTATTCTTTAAGAAGAAGAGGAGGAAGAAGAAAAAGGTAAATATAAAAATTATGAACAACAAAGTGATAACAAATACATACCTATCAACAAGTGAATCTAAAAATCAAGTGAACAAAAAATCCGATGAACAGAATAAGCTGGTGACTATAATAGAATTAGGGGCATAGAAAGTGAATGGACTAATAATTCTTGGGGGAAAAGGGGTATGAGGGGTGCAGGAAGAGATTGGACAAAAATCTTACATCTATGGATGAGGACAGTGGCGGGGGGTAAGGGCATAGGGTGGGGGATGAGGAATCAGGTAGAGGGGAGCTATGGGAGGAAAAAAGAGGAACATCTGTAATAAATTGAACGATAAAAACTTATTAAAAAATAAAATAAAATTGTTTCTCTTGAGATATTAAGGTTTATTGCATGTAACATTATTATATTTAAAATCATTTTTCTTGAAATAAAAAAAAACTGGAAAAAAACACACACAAAAATAATTTGTCTCACCATAGTGTTCAAACACTGGTCAAAAAGGCCAAATATGTATTATGTGTATATGGAGTATGGGATGGAGGGATAGATGGAAGTGAAACACCATTCTTGCTTCTCTGTCCCACTTTTCATTTTCTTTTCATTTTTTATTTGATTTATTTTTTTACAGAGAGGAAGGGAGAGGGATAGAGAATTAGGAACATCGATGAGAGAGAAACATTGATCAGTTGCCTCCTGCACACCCCCTACTGGGGATGTGCCTGCAACCGAGGTACATGCCCTTGACCAGAATCCAACCTGGGACACTTGAGTCTACAGGTCGATGCTCTATCCACTGAGCCAAGTCAGTTAGGGCCATTTTCTTTTCTTTATCATGCAGAACATTTCCTCTTCAGTATTTTTCTTATGAAACTAGAATCCTTTCAAACATGGCCTCACCACTTAACTATGTATGCCTAAATCTGCTTGAATTGTGGTTTTAGGAACACTTACTTAACCTATAACCAGATACTTCTTTATCACTTTGAGGGCCCAATTGCTGGCAGACATGACTAGCATACATAGACACTAAATAAATATTTATTGAATAAATGAATGAATCCTAGGCCCCTATTTACATCAATTGATTGACGAATTAGGACCTTAGCTCTGAGTCTGAAGACAAGAATAGGGAATAGTAAAAAGATGAGTAGATTGGATTGCAGAGAGAAGTATGCAAGAGAAATAGACACTCTCCCTATCATCCTTCATCACTACTCCTTATCCCATTTTTCATATTTTAATTATAGGGAATAATTATAAAAAGATGTTAAGGTCCACAAGAGACATACAAAAAAATGCTCAAAGTCACTAATCATCCAAGAGATGCAAATCACAACGACAATGAGGTACCATCTGTCAGAATGGCTACCATCAATAAATCAACAAATGATAATGCTGGTGAGGATGTGGAGAAAAAGGAACCCTAGTGCACTGCTGGTGGGAATGCAGACTGATGCAACCATTATGGAAAACAGTATGGACTTTCCTCAGAAAATGAAATATGGATGTTCCATTTGACCCAGTGATCCCATTTCTAGGAATATATCTGAAGAAACACAAAGTACCAATCAGAAAGAATGTATGCACCTCTATGTTTATAGCAGCACAATTTACAATAACTAAGATCTGGAAACAGCCCGAGTGACATCAGCAGATGAGTGGATGAAAAAGCTGTGGTGGTTGTCGAGACCGGTTTGGCTCAGTGGATAGAGCGTCAGCCTGCAGACTGCAAGGTCCCAGGTTTGATTCCAGTCGGGGGCATGTACCTTGGTTGCGGGAACAACTCCAGTAGGAGGCGTGCAGGAGGCGGCTGATCGATGTCTCTCTCTCTCATTGATGTTTCTGAGGTACGGAGACGCGCGGCTGAGAGAGCGGGTGCCGGAGTACCGGGCTGGCTTTCTCGAGGGAAACGGAGACTCCCAACGGCATTGAACCCCTTATCCTACGACACTAAACCCCAGATCCAGCCTAAACTCATGCGGGGGAGTTTGGACTGTGAAAAGGGAGAGGTGCACGGAAATTTAGGGGAGTCGCAGAAGATCAGGTCTGGTCTCCCACGTGCACGGTGCTGCGCGGAGGACAGACTGCTGATTGTGCCGCTGGCTTTCGCGACTGGGCGGGAGACAGACCCTCCCAACTGTGCCACTTCTGAGTCCACTGGGCCCCTGTTTCGGGCAAAACCCTGGGGACCTAGACTCTTGTGGTCCTGGTGCGCAGGGGAGCTGGAAAGGCAGCGGTTAGAGGCACCGCAGGCGCACACACAAGGACCGCTCCAGCCATTACCCAGTCACGTGAGACTCAGGGGCCGTGGAGGGCGGGGCTGACTGGAAGGCAAGGCGGTCCCTTAAGCCCTGAGACTCCACCCCTCCCAAGCTCAACAGAGGCTTCTGCGGCTTTGCGTCTGCTATCATAAGGCTGAATCCAACACAGAAGTTTCCCCGGCATAGGGAAAATGCCGAGAAAAGGGAAGGGATCACAAACAAAAGAAATGGAGGAAAAAAAACGACTGGATATAGAGTTCAAAACCACGCTTATAAGGTTTTTCAAGAATATGCTAGAAAAGATGGATAAATTTAGTGAGACCCAAGAGGAGATGAAAAAGGACCAAATAGAAATTAAACATACACTGACTGAAATAAAAAATATTATACAGAGTCCTAACAGCAGACTAGAGAAAGGCAAGAATCAAGTAAAAAATTTGAAATATAAAGAAGCAGACAACATTCAACTGGAAAAGCAAGAAGAGAAAAGAATCCAAAAATGTGAACATAATGTAAGGAGACACTGGGACAGCTTTAAGCGTACCAACATCAGAATTGTGGGGGTGCCAGAAGAAGAGAGAGAGCAAGATACTGAAAACCTATTTCAAGAAATAATGACTGAAAACTTCCCACATCTGGTAAAAGAAATAGACTTACAAGTCCAGGAAGCACACAGAACCCCATATAAAAGGAATCCAAAGAGGACCACACCAAGACACATCATAATTAAAATGCCAAGAGCAAAAGAGAAAGAGAGAATATTAAAAGCAGCAAGAGAAAAACAGTTTATTACCTACAAGGGAGCACCCATACGGCTGTCAGCTGATTTCTCAACAGAAACTATGCAGACCAGACGGGAGTGGCAAGAAATATTCAACGTGATGAATAGCAAGAACCTACAACCAAGAATAATCTATCCAGCAAAGCTAACATTCAGAATTGAAGGGCAGATAAAGACCTTCACAGATAAGAAAAAGCTAAAGGAGTTCATCAACACCAAACCAGTATTATATGAAATGCTGAAAGGTACTCTTTAAGAAGAGGAAGAATAAGAAAAATGTAAAGATAAAAATTATGAACAACAAAAAAAGGAGTTCATCAACTCCAAACCAGTATTATATGAAATGCTGAAAGGTACTCTTTTAGAAGAGGAAGAAGAAAAAGGTAAAAGCCAAAAAATTATGAACAACAAATACATATCTATCAACAAGTGAATCTAAAAATTAAGTGAATTAAAAATTTGATCAACAGAATAAACTGGTGAATATAATAAAATCAGGAGCACAGAAAGGGAGTGGACTGATAATTCTCAGTGGGAAAGGGGTGAGGGGTGTACAGGGAGAGACTGGACAAAAATCATTCACTTATGGATGAGATCAATGGGAGGGAGCTAAGGGCAGAGGGAGGGGTGGGAGCTGGGTGGAGGGATGCTATGGAGGAGAAAAAAGAGAAACAAATGTAATAATCTGAATAATAAACATTTAATTTAAAAAAAAGCTGTGGTACCTTAATACCATGGAATAATATGCAGCAGTGAAAAAGAAGAATCTCTTATCCTTTAAAACAGCATGGAGGGAGCTGGAGACTATCATACTAAGTGAAACAAGTCAGTCAGAGAAAGACAAGTATCACATGATCTCACTCATTTGTGGAATCTAAGTACCAAAATAAACTGATGAACAGAATGGACCCAGACATAGGGAAGCATGGAATAGAGTGTGGAATCTCAGTGGGAAGGTGGGGGAGTGTGGTGGGAGGGAGATAATCAACCAATGCATAACCTATGGACACAGACAAAAGGGTACTGAAGGTCTGATGCAGGGACAGGGGCAGGGTGGGGCTGATGGGGTCAATGAGAGAAAAAAGGGGACATATGTAATACTTTCAACAATAAAGAATTAATTTAAAAAATATGAAGAAGCTCAGCTGGAGTGGTTCCGTTGAGTGTCAACCCATGAATCATGAGGAATCATGAGGACACTGTTCTTTTTTTAAAAAATATTTTATTAATTTTTTTACAAAGAGGAAGGGAGAGGGATAGAGAGTTAGAAACACTGATCAGCTGCCTCCTACTGGGGGATGAGCCTGCAACCAAGGTACATGCCCTTGACCAGAATCCAATCTGGGATTCTTCAGTCCCCAAGCTGTCACACTATCCACTGAGCCAAATTGGCTAGGGCAAGGTAACTGTTTTGATTCCTGATCAAGGCATAGGCCTCCGTTGAGGGCTGGATTCCTGGTGGGGGGACATGCAGGAGGTAGCCAATCAATGTTTCTATCTCTCTATCCTTCTTTCTTTCTCTCTCTAAAATCAATAAAAATGTGTTTTCAAAAATTAAATTAAAAAATATAAAGAAGTTTCACAGACAAAAAGAGAGACATTATTATCTTAATCATACAGATAGATTTTCTTTATCATATTGATTCTCCATCCTTTTTTGGAAGTGAAATAGTTTTAGATAAAGCCACATCTACAGAAAGTGAGAAATGGAATTGTGAATGTGATTATGTCAGAGAGTGATGAATTGTTTTTAGTTTTGTGAACAGTGATGAAGAAGCTCAGTTATGTGATCTGTTTAAATCAAAGGTATGGGAATTCACAAAGTATTTTGGAGAGTTTACTATCCTGAATATTTAGGTATTTATTCTGAGTTGTTTTCCTATTAGAATCTACACTTTCATTTTCCCATGAATATTGTGTTGTATGAAAGAACAGAAAACACAAATTATAAATATAGGAGTAGAAAGATGAATCACACTTTCTGAAGGGGCTTTGAGATCTTTTTGCAATAAATTGTGTCACAGAGAAATATAATTCCAAACTCAGAAACCCCCAAGTAACCATACCAGAGGCACTTCGCTAGGTCAATGCACTTTATTATTTCTGCTCAACTAGAGATTCACATGAATACAACTTTGGAGCACACTTCAGACAACCATTTTCTGTTTTTCTTGGTAGTGGTCATCCTTTCACTACAGTCATTCATCCTCTTAACACATTCAACATGTGCTCAGTTACATGATCTGTTTGAAACCACACCTCAGAGCACTGTCTTTGAACCTTGGCTACATTGTCTGTGCATGGTTTTAGGAGTAAAGAGGGAGGTGGATGATTAAAACGAATAGATCAAAATTACCATTCTCAATTTTGACCTAGAAGACTCAGTATGGAGAGGGGTATATTCTTCCCACGTTCAACTCTAAGATAATACTCTTTTAGGGTTGTGGGAGGAAGATATCTTCCTAATGGCTGACACTTTTCTATTTGCCAGATATTTCCAAAATATTATTTACAAAATCAGGAATAATTTCTCCAATATCATCTTGCCATCGACAAGTAATAAGAGCATATCCCTTCTTGTAAGTCGTTTTATATATACAGGCTGGCATCCTAATTCCCTCTTCTAATTCACAGTACACTCCTTCTATTACTTTCTTGGTCTTGTGACATTTCCTAACTCCATTTTTACATGCTTCATACATGTTGTAACAGGTCTTTTGCAATTCCTCATATGCTATGTCGAGGAAGAAATGTTCTTTCCTACATTTCAGATTTTTGCCGAAAATATTTCTGTACTTCATTTCAGCAGTACAATGCATATACCAACTGTTGCTGGGATAATATTCAAATGCGACATGCTTTTGGAAACTCTCTTTGGTAGGTGGTCTGGTAGGCCCTGTACTATATACTCCATCCCGATAATCTTCAAATCTTTCATTACTCTCTTCAGGAGAAGAGAAACGTTGCATTAGGACCTGCGGTGGAAGTGGCTGCAGCAGCAGAAGCAGTAGAGGCAGGGACTTCGAGATGAGCAGGGTGCACATATTTTCCTGTTGGGAATACAAGAGATATAGAGATACGTTCTGTTGTGATACTGTGCTCCTTCTATCCCTGGCTCCATTTCCACCACCTGTTGCCTTTGTGAGCTCTAAGACTTTGAACCATTTAAAAACTGACAACTCAGAATCTAAGTACTTCTGAAATATTGACTAAAATCTGACCTTACAAGACCTACATTCAGTCTAGAAGACTGTGGATAAGAAAGGGAAAGGTAAAGGAAGGAGGAAGAGAAATGAAGAAAGGGAGGTGGATAAAAGTCAGAAGGGAGAGAAGGAAACAAGAAAGGAATAGTAGTGATAGAGAGCAAGGGATAGACAAAGGGCAAGAAGGAAGGAAAAAGGACATCAAGACAGCAGTGGGCAGATCTGGTCAAGGCCATGTACCTTGATTGCTGGCACATCTCCAGTGGGTGTGCAGGAGGCAGCTGATAGATGTTTCTCTCTCAACAATGTTTCTAACTCACTATCCTTCTCCCTTCCTCTCTGTAAAAAAATCAATAAAATATATTAAAAACAAACAAACCCAGCAGTGGGCAGAGAGGGAGGAAGGCAGAAAGGAGGTTCATGTGGTCCCTTCAGCTGGAATAAATAAATCTATACCCTTTTTAGGAGTTAAGAACTTGTGCTGAAAAGAGCTCTAAGTGATCCACCCTTCCCTCATTAACATCCTGCTGTTATGAGAAAAATTCTTCATCTAGTGATATTCTCCTCTTGCTCACCCTTGACCAGAGATGCCCTTAGAGAAGGGATCAACCCAGGGTCCATAGGGTCAAATGAACACCATATGCTGAGCTTCGTGCGTGCGTGCGCACGTGTGTGTGTGTGTGTGTGTGTGTGTGTGTGTGTGTGTTTTACTACTACCCCATGCCTGAAATGGCTCAGTCCATTTTTGCAGCCTCCTCTGCCTCCTCTTACCACTTGGAATAACTTTTCCACTAGGTGGCATCATTTATCTTGTGTTTTGTTTTTTCTTTCTACCCACTCCTTTTCCCTCCTATGTAGATTTCATGGTTTTTGCTATGATCAGGTTTTTGCATCCTTAAACACTCTCCAATCTTGTGCAATTACAGTTTTTGCAATTACAGTTACCTCATCATCAGAGATGTTAGCTATTACATTACTTCCCTCTCAGTGTGTTTCTATGTCTATTCACTCCACAGTAGGCTGCACCAATATTTCCCCAGTACTTTAAATATGTATGAGCAAGTAAGTGTCTTTGCTACATAAATGTGTAAAACTGGGTAGAAGACACATTTTCTAAAATGATTGCATTATTTAAAAAATATTTAATTTGGTATACACTGATGAAACACATTATTATTATGCTTCCTGATAATTATGTTAAATGTTCCTTAAAAGAGTCTGAGCGGAAGTAAAATGTGTCCCAGAAATCATGCCCAATTGCTAGACATCATAGCACAGTCTACTTTTTAATAGTCATCTTTTATAGAGCACTCCTATGGTCCTAGTAATAATTTTCCCTTCCCATTCCAAATTAGACTGTTAATCATTAATTTTCCAAGGAGTCTTTATTCCTAGAGAAAAACAAGTACTTCAGATATACTGAAGAGGCTTGCAAGTCTACCTTTGCCCGTGGTCCTTACCTCTTTCAGTTCTTGTTTTGTCTATGCTTCAGAGAATGAATGTTTCAAGGGCTGGGCTGGAGAGAGCCTGATACTGGGGATATTGACCTTTCTGAAGAGTAACAGAAGCTAGAAGTAGGAAAAGAGAAGAACAAGTGTGAGCAGCTGAGATAAATACATCCTTAGGGTCACCCTAAAATAAAAATAATAAACAGTAATGGTGAGCATAATGAGCTATTATTTGCCAACCACTATACTAAGGACTAGCCACACATTATTATCATCATCATCCAAACAATCTCATGATAAAGGTATTACTTTAAAATAAATATGTATTTTATATATATATAAAATACATATTTTATATATATATAAAATACATATTTCTCTTTTAACAAAGAGAAAAGGGAGAGGGAAAGAGAGTTATAAACATCAATGAGAGAGAAACATTGATCAGCTGCTTCCCAGGGATGTGCCTGCAACCAAGGTACATGCTCTTGACCAGAATCAAACCTGGAACCTTTCGGTCCTTAGGCCGATTCTCTATCCACTGAGCCAAACCAGTCAGGGCAAGGTATTACTTTTATATTTTTATTTCTTAACATATTTTTATTGATTTCAGAGAGGAAGGGAGAGGAAGAGAGAAAGATCAATGATGAGAGAGAATCATTGATCAGCTGCCTCATGCACATCCCCTACTGTGGATCCAGCCCACAACCTAGGCATGTGCCCTAATCATGAATTCAACTGTGACCTGTGCTTTAGAGGTTGATGCTCAACCTCTGAGCCATGCTGGCCAGGCAAGGAATTACTTTTAGCATTGTATTTGTTTTTGTCAAAATTAGTATCTCTTTGTGAAGGAAGATTGCTTAAAAATCTTATGTTAGGCCCAGCTGGTGTGTTTCAGTGCTTGAGCATAGAATTATGAATCAGGAGGTCACTTTTTGATTCCCAGAGAGGACATATACCTAGGTTTTGGGCTTGACTCCCAGGAGGGGGTGTGCAGGAGGCAGCCAATGGATGATTCTCTCTCATTATTGTTGTTTCTATTTCTCTCCCTCTCCCTTCCTCTCTGAAATCAATACAAATATTTTAAAAAATTAATAAAAATAGAAATATATTTTTAAAACTTTTTGTTAAGTCTGGCAAAGTCCCGGTTCCAGCCCAGGTTACAAGTCTGTTTTTCCACATTTTTTTCTTTTTAAATTTAATAAATATTTATTGTTTAGATTATAACAATTGTTCCTCTTCTCCCAAACCCCTGCCATAGCTCCACTCGACCCTCTGCCTATATATCCCACCCCCCACTGTCATAATCCATAGGTGTAAGATTTTTGTCCAGTCTTTTCTCCCACTCCCCTCACCCCTCCCCCTGAGAATTGTCAGTCCACTCCCTTTCTATGCCCCTGATTCTATTATATTCACCAGTTTAGTTTGTTCATCAAATTTTTAATTCATTTGATTTTTAGATTCACTTGTTGATAGATATGTATTTGTTGTTCATAATTTTTATCTTTATCTTTTTCTTCTTCCTCTTCTTAAAGAGTACCTTTCAGCATTTCATATAATACTGGTTTGGTATTGATGAACTCCTTTAGCATTTTCTTATCTGTGAAGCTCTTTATCTTCCCTTCAATTCTGAATGATAGCTTTGCTGGATAGAGTAATCTTTGTTGTAGGTTCTTGCTATTCATCACTTTGAATATTTCTTGCCACTCCCAACTGGCCTGCATAGTTTCTGTTGAGAAATCAGCTGACAATCATATAGGTGCTCACTGGTAGATAATTAACTGTTTTTCTCCTGTTGCTTTTAATATCTCTTTGTCTTTTGCTCTTGGCATTTTAATTATGATGTGTCTTGATGTGGTCCTCTTTGGATTCCTTTTGTTTGGGGTTCTGCTTCTTGGACTTGTAAGTCTATTTCTTTCACCAGATGGGGGAAGTTTTTCAGTTATTATTTCTTCAAATAGGTTTTCAGTATCTTGCTCTCTCTCTTCTTCTGGCACCCCCCACAATTCTGATATTGGTACGCTTAAAACTGTCCCAGAGGCTCCTTACACTATCTTCACATTTTTGGATTCTTTTTTCTTTTTGCTTTTCCAGTTGAGTGTTTTCTGCTTCTTTGTATTTCAAATCTTTGACTTGATTCTTGCATTCCTCTGCTGTTAGGTCTCTGTATATTTTTTTTATTTCAGTCAGTGTATGTTTAATTTCTAGTTGGTCCTTTTTCATCTCCTCTTGGGTCTCGCTAAATTTGTCTATATTTTCTAGGAAATTCTTGGAAAATCTTATAACCGTGGTTTTGAACTCTATATCCAGTTGTTTGTTTTCCTCCATTTCTTTTATTTGTGATCTGTTCCTTTCTCTCCGCATTTTCACTGCTTCCCTGAATTGGTAGAGAAGCTTTTTGTGCTAGGTGTCCTATATGGCCCAGTAGCTCCACCTCCCCAGTTATCTGAGGTGGACAGTCTTAGTGCACCCCTTTGTGGACTATGTGTATAGCCTTGTTGTAGTTAAGTCTTGATTGTTGTTGGTATCACTGGGGGGAATTGACCTCCAAGCCAATTGGTTGTGAGGATCAGCTGTGTCAATGCTGGGAGAACTTCTGTGCTAGACTCCATCCACCTTAAGACTTGCAAGACTGCAAAAGCCTCCATGCTGGGCTTGGATGGGGTGGAGTTTCAGGACAGGCCTTGGCTTCCTGTCAGCCCTGCCCTATGAGGCCCCTGGGTGTCCTTTGGCAATTGCTGCAGCTCTCTGTGTGTACTTGTGTGCACACTTCCAAACCTCTGCCTTTCACAGCTCCCCTGAGTTTCTATGCACTCCTCCCTTTTTCCGACAGTCTAGACTTCCCCTGTCTTGTCTTGCCTGGAACTGGGGTTCAGTGCAGTTGGAGTTTCCATCTCCCTCCCGCTAGAAGAAACCAGCCAGGCACTCCACTACCTGTCCTCTCCACAGGCTTGTCTCCTTACCTCAGCTTTTTGCAGCTCCTCTGAGTCTCTTTGAGCCTCTCTCTCTTTCATTTTAGTTGTAAATTTTCCACTCAGCCAGCTTTCCTGTGGTTCTGGATGGTGTCTATTCTGTCTTTTAGCTGTAGTTTTGAAATTGTTGTGCGAGGCAGCAGCTTAGGGGTTCATCTACGCTGCCATCTGGGTTTCTCTCTCTTTTCCACATTTCTGATCTTAATTGCTATTCTTTGTCAGTCTAGTTTCCATTCCTGAGCTAACTGCACATCCTTTTCTGGGCTGTCTTTGTACCTCTATGATTAGAAACTAACAGAAGCAGTAGCCAGTGTTAGCATTGTCTTTGAGCCCCTAGAAAGCTGCGATAAACTGGCCACACTCCATGAAACCTATCTGTGCTGTTGCAGAAGGACTTTCCTGGGTTTTCTTACTCCACTGTGCACTTGGTATAAGAGAAGTCCTCCCTTAAAGCAATCTGAGTAATTCTCCGGTACTGGTAATCCAGAGACCCTGACTTACATGGAGATGGAGATGGACAGCCTCTTGAGTCTAGGTTAGATCTAAGACTGTATATAACTGAGTAGAAAAGGTCAGAGACTGGCAGAATTAAAGAAAGGAATATGGAAGTGGAAAGTGGAAAGACTAGGAAAATTATTTTTCTGAGGATGGGACAGGAAACAAAAAAGTGGTCTAAAAATAGGTGATGTGACAGTGGGCACTCTGGGCACTCATGTTCCTCCCATCCCTGCCCTTGCACTCTCCTTAGTCTCCTCGGGAATCTCCCATTATGACAATCCAGAGAGCTCAGCACACATTTCCACTAAGGAGAACCTGGAGCCTCTGTGACACCTTTGGTTACAGAGAATAGGACAACAGAGTTCAAGCTCCTGTAGTCCTTGTAACATACTGAGGACACACACTCCAGGGCCTGCCATGACACCTCTTCATTCTGTATATCCTCCAAGTTCTTAATCCTTTATGAATTTGACTTGTGGTTTTATGCTTCTCAAAATTCTTTTTCTCTCTAAAAGTATATGCATTTTCACTTACTTTCTACTTTATTACTTTAATGGATTGTTAAATTTAAGGTTTTCATCCATCTGAAATTTATTTTAAAGTATAATGAGAGGCGGTCTTTTTTCCCATATGATTTTCACATAATTCCAGTAGCAATTATTTGGGGGAATAAAATCCATTCTGTCATCCTTAATTAAAAAGTTACCTTGTATATTAATTCTGTTTTGAATGACCTGTTGTGTTTTTTGAGAATAGATTATCTACTCAAGTGCTGATAATATATGTTTACTTATGATCATTTTATAAAACACTAATATCTACTGAAGAAATTACATTCATTCCTCGTGTGCAAAAGTTTAGCACTGAAATAGAACACAGAGGCACAGTGTTGGAATGGGGATTAATTAAATATATACATATTTATATATACACAGAGAGAGAGAACACGGAAAGATAGTGTTGAAACATGCTCATGCCAAGTTTCTTAAGTTTTTTTTCCTAGTAATCTCATACAGGAGAATCACCTGGCTTTTGTGAATAATGCTGCTTTGAATATGAGTGTACAAATATCTGTTCAAGTCCTACCTTTTTCTCCGCTTTTAAATGTGACTGGGAGAGTGAAAGCAGCTTAGGTCTTATAGGCTGATAAGGGCCTGATGAGGTTGTCTGTCCAGGGCCTCTACTTCTAGCATGCAGGTCCTGAGTTCCCTGTCAGTATTCTATGTTTAATCATAATTAAAATTAAATTAAAAAATAATGAGTCATGAGCACCTTAGGTAGACAAATATATATGTATTTCTGAGGGATTATGAACTGATGAAAGTAAAAGGTTTTTTTTTTGTTGTCGTTTTTTTTAAAGAAAAAGCAGGATTTAGATCTCATGCACAGGGTCTCTAATGTATAATAATAACACAGCTTCAATCACAAAGGGAAAAAAACTAAAATTGTATTTTTCAAATTGGCAATAATTACAAAACCTTATAAAGCCATTACTGGTAAGAATGTGATAAGGTAAGCAATCATGCATATCTGATTAGAATAAAAAAATTTGGCAAAAATAATAAAAAGCTTTAAAAACAGAAACTTTTATCTCAGTTTTATTTGATAGAATTTTAAGCATGCAAATATGGATAGCCAATTTTTCTTAATAGAGACAAAATTTTGAAATTTGAAAATATAAATTTCTGCAAATTATGGAAAAGTTTAAATTGAATTTGATGTGTTTATAGAAATGATAAAAATAGTACAATAATAATCATTGCAACAAGAACTAACATTTGAGATAGCATTCTATAGACAGAATTATACATTCTTAAAATACATTATTTTCTAGAATTTACAAATATATTAATGAATTAAGCTTTACAGATATGAAACATTTTAAATATTATAGTAGTAGGACTGTCTTGTTGCAAATGACAGAAGTACCAACCAAATTTACTTAAACACAGGAGGAATTATTTGACTCACAGAAAACAGAGGTCCAAGAGGCACAAGATGAAGAAATTAAATTCTTCACCAGACTTGTTTTCTTTCTCTCTTATTCTATTCTGCTTTCTTTACTAACTCATTCTCATGCAGAGGCTCTTCATGCAATGGCAGAGGAAATCATTGTCACCTTTATAGCCTCTATTTAAGGTCATGGTGGAAGGTGTCCTTCTTTTCCACTTTCATCCAAGCAAAATAACTTTTCTGATAGGCCTTGTTTCTATCACATGAATAAATCTAGGCATGTGGAGTCCTCTGATTGGCTGACCTGAAGCTCATGTCTTTCTTTGCGAAGTAAAGGCAAAACCAATGAAAACCTTAGCAGAATTCCAATTGCTGACAGAAGGGTTGTTCCCTACAACACAAAAAGGAAATGGAGACCAATACAAAAGCAACAAATGTCCATTACAAATGGCTACTGAAAAATCAAAACACTGAACTATATCTACAACATTATTCCAATTAATGGAATGCAGAAAACATGGACAGGGAGGAGAATCAAAACAAAGCTTTAGTAAACTGTTATTTCTGAATGTTTAATGTTATATTGTTATCTTTAAAGATGCCTATTTTCCTAATTTAAAATAAGTACTAACTCTAAAGAAGTGTCACTTGATTTTTAAGATCTAGTTTGTTCATGTTTCTTTTTAAAAAAATGTATTTTATTGATTTTTTAATTTTTTACAGAGAGGGAGAGGGATAGAGAGTTTAAAACACTGATGAAGGAAACTTAGGTCAACTGCCTCCTGCACACTCACTACTGGGTAAGTGCCTCAACCAAGGTACATGCCCTTGATCAAAATCAAACCTGGGACCTTTCTGTCTGCAAGCCAATGCTCTATCCACCGAACCAAACCAGTCAGTGTATGTTCTGTTCATGTTCTTAATGTTAGGTGTCAACTTCTCAGAAAACCACATTTTGATGTCACTGAACTTCTATTTTTATCAGCATTATGAAGTCAGTTCCTTCATTTGAGTGGTTGAGCTCAGATAGATTCAAAAGCTATGTCCTTAGAATTAGACTTACCTTATGAGTAAATCTCATAGTAGCTCTTAGTTAAATTGTATAGGAAAAATGTAAACACCCTTTGCTGGGTTACTCAGTGCTTAGAGTGGTGGACCACACACTGAAGTGTTGGGGGTTCGATTCCTGATCAAGGGCATGTACGTGGGTTGTGGGTTCACTCATACACTCAGACAGGGTGTGGGTGGAAGCAACCACTTTATGTTTCTCTCTCCCATCGATCTTTCTCTCTCTCTCTCTTTCCTCCTCTTTCACTCTCTTCAGCTTTCTCTGAAAAGCAATGGAAAAAAATATCCACAGGTGAGGATTAACAACAACAACAACAAAAAAGTATAGGCCTTAACTAGCTTCATGTATTCATTTCACAAACATTTTTGGATAACATTTATATTTTAGGTCTTCATACCCAAACCAAATTGAGAATTATATCATATTGAGAAAGTTTGGGGGGTGGGGAAGAGGGAATGTGGATCTTATGGGTCATAGGAGGATCCATGTATTCTCTGAAATTGACATCTTTTGCTCAGTTAAAGACATTTCCTATTAGGGTACAGTATAGACTTGATAATCAGAGTTTACAAAAGCACACAGAATCTATATATACAAACTACATGTTATTCAATAATTAAAAATCAACCTTCAGAGCACAATGTAGAGTAATTTTGATATCTTGTTTTGCAAAAATGGAGTCAAACCAGCTCTGGGATGACAGGAATCTCTTCACAATTGATTGCAATTTTCTATAAATCTATATTTTCTCTTGCCCTATTTACTTTTTAATTGTATGGTTCTACACACTTTTTAAAAGGATTTGTTATATTGATACCTGACATTTTTCTCCTATAATGACAGTGTGGGTTTAGAAGGTATAGACCAGTCCCTGACTGGTTTGGCTCAATGGATAGAGTGTTGGCCTATGGACCGAAGGGTCCCAGGTTTGATTCCAGTCAAGGGCATTCATGTACTTTGGTTGCGAGCACATCCCCAGTAAAGGGTGTGCAGGAGGCAGCTGATTGGTGATTTTAACTCTTTCTCCCTCTCTCTTCCTCTCTGTAAACAAATCAATAAAATATACATATTTTAAAAAAGGTATAGCCGAAACTGGTTTGGCTCAGTGGATAGAGCATCAGCCTGCGAACTGAAGGGTCCCGGGTTCAATTTCGGTCAAGGGCATGTACCTTGGTGGAGGGCGCATCCCCAGTAGGGGGCGTGCAGGAGGCGGCTGATCGATCTCTCTCTCTCATCGATGTTTCTGGCTTTCTATCCCTCTCCCTTCCTCTCTGTGAAAAATCAATAAAATATATTTAAAAAAAAAAAAGGTATAGACTAAGATATGGCCACTGGTTTGATCTAATTTTATACTTAGTCTTTCCCAGAGATCTGAAATAGCAGGAAAAAAGAGGTATGAACTATGTTAGGATAGACTATCATAGATTTTTTGCTTAAGAAAAAGAACAAATCTAGTCACAATGGACTCTATATAAAAAACACACACACAGATTACAGTGTTCATAACACACAATCACACACACACACACATACACATACACCCATACACACACACAATATTTAATGCATGATAGACTGGAGATTAAAGTAATATTTTTAAAACATCATTATGTATATTACAGATATATACACTCAGTGGCTAGATTTTTATGATTTCTGAATGAATAATAACCTGACCACTCACTATAAATATATAGATATTGGAGGCCCAGTGCATGAATTCATGCATGGGTAGGGTCCGGCCAGCCTGGCCAGGTTGGCCAGCCTGCCTGCTGGTCAAATTCCTTGTCAAGGGGACAATTTGCCTTTTATTATATAGACTATACACTAAGTGGCCAGATTATTATGCATTTAGAGATCATAATACTCTGGCCACTCAGTGTATATATGTTCTAGAATATTTTTCATAAATTTGGAGATAGTATGGATGTCTTATTTTAAAATATTTTAGTTGATTTTAGAGAGGATGAGAGGGAAAGAGATAGAAACATCGATGATGGGAGAAAATCATTGATCGGCTACCTCCTGCATACACCCAACTAAGGATCAAGCCTGCAATCCAGGCATGTGACCTTGACCAGAATTGAACCCAGGACCCTTCAATCTGCAGGCTGATGCTCTATCCCCTGAGCAAAACCATCTAGGAAAAGGGATGTCTTTATTTAAAACACAACAACAACAACAACAACAACAACAACAACAAAAACAAGAGAACAGTCATAAAAGAAATTTATTGAAAGACTAGGTTATACACACGGACTGAATACATACTCATACTTACACAAGTACAGTGGTAGGTACCTCGAGATACGAGTGCCCTAACATACTAGATTTTTGAGATACGAGCCATTGAGCGAGTGATTTTTGCTTTGAAATATGAGCAACATTTGAGATAGGAGTAATCGCGCAGATCAGCCAGCTGCCCACGACCCACTAGTTTACCACGACTCAAGCGTCTCATAGTTTCCCTCGCCTCAAGGTTACGGAACGAATTAAACTCGTATCTCGAGGTACCACTGTACACAGAAAATGTCACCAAAAACAAATAACAATAATCTCTAAAGACAAGAGACGCAAAAAATAAATTGTGAAAACCAACAACATCTTTTAAAAAATACTTGTACAGAGGGAGAATCCAGGATGGCGGCATAGATAAACAGCTACACTGCTGCCTCGCACAACAATTTCAAAACTACAACTAAAAGACAGAACGGACATCATCCAAAACTACAGGAAAGCTGGCTAAGTGGAAATTCTACAACTAAAAGGAAAGAAAGGGGCTCACAGAGACCCAGAGGAGCTGCAAAAACCTGAGGTACAGAGACATGCGCATGGAGAGAGTGGGTGCCGGAGTACCTGGCTGGTTTTCTCTGACAGGAGGGAGATGGAGACTTTCAACGGCATTGAACCCCTTATCCTACGGCACTAAACCCCAGGTGCAACTGAAACTCTTATGGGGGGAGTTTGGACTGTGAAAAGGGAGAAGTGCATGGAAATTTAGGGGAGTTGCAAAAAATCAGAAGTCTGGTGGCGCGCACGGCAATGCGCACAGAGAACCGACTGCTGATTGTGCCGCTGGCTTTCAAGAGTGGGTGGAAGACAGACCCTCCCAACTGCGTCACTTCTAACTCTACTAAACCCTGGTTTCAGGTGAAACCCTGGGGACCCAGACTCATATGGTCCAGGAGTGCAGGGGAGCCGGAAAGGCAGCAGTTTAGAAACACTGTGAGAAAAAGCACGTGCGTGCACACAGGGACAGCTCCAGCGATTTACCCAGTCACGTGAGATTTGGGGTCTGTGGAGGGCGGGGCCGACTGGAAGGCAAGGCAGTCCCTTAAGCCCTGAGACTCCACTCATCCCAAGCTCAACAGAGAGGCTTCTGCAGTTTTGCAAGTCTGGTATCATAAGGCTGAATCCAACACAGAAGTTCTGCATAGTGAAAATGCCGAGACAAGGGAAGGGATCACAAACAAAAGAAATGGAGGAAAACAAATGACTGGATATAGAGTTCAAAACCATGCTTATAAGGTTTTTCAAGAATATGCTAGAAAAGATGGATAAAGTTAGCAAGACCCAAGAGGAGATGAAAAAGAACCAACTGGAGATGAAAAAGAACCAACTAGAGATGGAACAGATCCAACTAGAGATGACAAAGGACCAACTAGAGATGGAAAAGGACCAACCAGAAATTAAACATACACTGACTGAAATAAAAAATATTATACAGAGTCCTAACAGCAGACTAGAGGAAGGCAAGAATCAAGTCAAAATTTTGAAATATAAAGAATCAGAAAACACTCAACTGGAAAAGCAAGAAGAGAAAAGAATCCAAAAATGTGAAGATAATGTAAGGAGCCTCTGGGACAGTTTCAAGCATACCAACATCAGAATTGTGGGGGTGCCAGAAGAAGAGAGAGAGCAAGATCCTGAAAACCTATTTAAAAAAATAATGACTGAAAACTTCCCACATCTGGTAAAAGAAATAGATTTTCAAGTCCAGGAAGCACACAGAACCCCATATAAAAGGAATCCAAAGAGGACTACACCAAGACACATCATAATCAAAATACCAAGAGCAAAAGACAAAGAGAGAATATTAAAATCAGCAAGAGAAAAACAGTTCATTACCTACAAGGGAGCACCCATACGGCTGTCAGCTGATTTCTCAACAGAAATGATGCAGGCCAGATGGGAGTGGCAAGAAATATTCAACGTGATGAATAACAAGAACCTACAACCAAGAATACTCTATCCAGCAAAGCTATCATTCAGAATTGAAGGGCAGATAAAGAGCTTCACAGAGAAGAAAAAGCTAAAGGAGTTCATCAGCTCCAAATCAGTATTCTATGAAGTGCTGAAAGGTACTCTTTTAGAAGAGGAAGAAGAAAAAGGTAAAAGATAAAAAATTACGAACAACAAATACGTATCTATGAACAAGTGAATCTAAAAATTAAGTGAATTAATAATTTGATCAACAGAATAAACTGGTGAATATAATAGAATCAGGAGCACAGAGAGGGAGTGAACTGATAATTCTCAGGAGGAAAGGGGTGAGGGGTGTACAGGGAGTGACTGGACAAAAATCATATACCTATGGATGAGGTCAATGGGAGGAAGGTAAGGGTAGAGAGAAGGGTGGGAGCTGGGTGGAGGGGAGCTATGGAGGGGAAAAAAGAGAAACAAATGTAATAATCTGAATAATAAAGATTTAATTTTAAAAAATACTTGTACAACATGTGGAGTGTGAAAATGGTTTTCAAACTCAGGTACAAGAAAAGTATGAATTTCTTTTCTAAATCCAATATATGCACAAAATCACAACTGTGAAGAGTGGGAATAAAATTTACTTGCTATTTAACTGTCTGCTACCTTTCTGGCACAATTAAAAAAAAATCAGAATATCTGAATTTGTCCTAGTAAATCAGAAAATTCATTTCTTTGCATGTAGTTGTTGGTTGTTTATCATCACTGTTTCTCTTTATGTTATAAATTGTCTTAATATTAAACAATGTTATTTTTCCTCATGTTTCAGATAACTATGAATGTTTAAATTTAACACAAAAGCCATTAGCATCGTTTTGAGTATCAAAATTCAAAAGTATGACAACTTCTTGTGTTATAGACATAAAAACTTTTTTTCTTTTCCAGTACTCCACAGCAATAAAAACAAACTGCAGTTTATAACTTAACAAAGTATTCTTATTTACTGTGAAATCCCCCCAACCTCTGCATTCCTTAGCTTTTGCATCACTAACTACAGATGCTTATCATGGGTGATGGCTCTGTTAGAAAAGTAAGGAGAGATCATTTAGCTTCAAAAATGTGTAGGGAGGCTGTTAAGATGAAAATATTTTAGATTTGGTTTTAAAATGAGAGGGAAAAAAGGAATAATAACATCTTCCAGTCAAGAAAGAGTTAACATGGGTCTGATTGAGCCTCACACCTGAAACAAGAAGGGAAAAACTGGACAAAATGCTAGAAAAGTTATTTCAAGACACAGAACATCAGACAAGAAAACACACTGATTCTTGAGAGATGAGAAACAAACAAGTTCTTCCCTAAAATTCCCTCAGCTTAGCATCTTGAGAGAGATATCAGGCAACAGTGAAAGGGGGGCAAATTTAGGAAGAGCCTGAAAACAACCTTAGTTGAGGAGATAAAATTGAGGAAATGAAGAGGCCAGGGACACTTGAATCTATAGGGAAAAGGGCAAGAAAGGAGACAGCTGCCTTCAGACAGACACCTGGAGACTTGCACAGGGTTCCTCTCAAGTACTCAGCTAAGTATCATTTATCACATGTGTGAAAGAAAACCACCTGAGGCTGAGGAAAAAAACATCTAAAAGGATCAGAAGGAATACAGCCTACTCCCTCTAGCCAGAATGAAATCCTATTTAATAAAAGAGTAATATGCAAATTGACCATACCTCCACTACACCCAAGCCACACCCACCAACCATGCCCACCAGCCAATCAGAGCGAGTATGCAAATTAACCCAACCAAGATGGCTATGGCCACAGAGAAGCAGGAGGGAGGCTTGGGCTGCCTTTGGTGATGGAGGAAGCCAAGCTTTCCACACACCCTGGCCAGTCCAGGCCTCCACTTAAGGCAACAAAGTTCAATGGCTGCTGCTGCTGCTGAGTGAGCAGAAGGCTTGGCTCCACTCCAGGCTACAAAGTTTTAATTGTAGAAGATAAATGAATCCCAGATCCAGGGCTTCTGCTTGGGTTGCTGGGGGGCGTGGCTGGCCTGCAAACCACCATAGGCCCCTCACCCAGGCCACTCCATGCCCCAAGGGAACCCTCACCCTGATCCAGGACACCCTTCAGGGCAAACCAGCTGGTCCCCACCTGTGCAGCAGACCTCTATCCTATCTAATAAAAGAGTAATATGCAAGTTAACCATCACTCCAACACACAAGATGACTGCCTCCCATGTGTTCAAAATATTCTGTCCCCATGTGGACACAAGATGATCACCACAAGATGGCCAGCAGGGGAGAGAAGTTGGGAGGGACCAGGCCTGCAAGAGAGGGCAGTTGGGGGGTAACCCGGCCCACAGGGTAGGGTAGTTAGGGGCAAACAGGCTGTCAGGGGAGCAGTTAGGCATCAATCAGGCTGGCAGGGGAGTGGTTAGTGGGTTATCAGGCTGGCAGGCAGAAGTGGTTAGGCGCAATTAGGAAGGCAGGCAGGTGAGCAGTTGGAAACCAGCCAGTCCCGGATTGTGAGAAGGATGTACAATTGCCCATTTAGGCCCAATCTTACCTGGATAGAACCTAAACGGGCAGTTGGGCATCCCTCAAGAGGTCCCAGATTGGAGAGAGAGCAGGCTGGGCTAAAGAATACCCCCATGGCTCCCCCCTCCATGCATGAATTTTGTGCACCGGGCCTCTAGTAAATAAATAACAATTTATGGGGCATTAGGTAGAATACTCCGGAAGGTCTTGCCTCAGTAGTGGGAGATAATTTGCCCTAGACTGTTGCTGCTCTAAACCTGCCTAAGGCTCAATGTAATTCCAAACCTTACCTATATCCCAGAAGAAAGTTCAAGAAGATTTATAGGAATACAAAAATATCCATACCAGGTAAACTAACAAGGCAACCTTCTCAATGTTTGTCATCCAATCAAAGATTACTAAGCATAAAAGGAAGTGGGAAAACATAAAGCATAATGAGGAGAATAGTCAATTAATTGAAATGGACCAGGAAAAAAGTTGTCTCAGAACAGGAGTAAATACATTAATACCACAGTTATAACTAAATTCTTTATGTGCAAGAAGTTAAGTAGATTGACGGACAATAGAAAATAAAATAAATTAAATTTTTAAAGATAAAGACTACAATGTAGAAGATGAAAAATACACTGGATAGGATTAATTTCAGGTAAGACATTGTGGAAGAAAGATTAGTGAATAGAAAGCAATAGGAATGAAACTCATAAAAAGAAAACAAATGTTAAAAGAGCATCAGTAAGTTGTAGAATGAATTCAAGTGACCTTAGGTAGATAATTTGAGTCCCTAAAAAAGAGAAGCTGGGGGGTGGAAAAAAATGAGATAAATAATGACCAAAAACTTCAAAACTTGATTAAGTTTTTCACAAGTTAAAATAACAAATACATAAATAAATAAATGAAAGCTCAACAAACTCCAAACACAAAAACATGAATTAAACTATACCAAAACGGCCAAAACCAGTTTGGCTCAGTGGATAGAATGTCAGCCTGTGGAATGGGAGGTCCCAGGTTTGATTCCAGTCAAGGACACGGTTTTGGGCACATCCTCAGTGGGAGGGGTGCAGGAGGAAACTGATTGATGTTTCTCTCTCATCGATGTTTCTAACTCTCTATCCCTCTCCCTTCTTCTCTGTAAAAAATCAATGGAATATAATAATAATAATAAAAAAAACTATGCCAAAATGCATCATAATCAACTTTGGAAGAAAAAAATAGCAATAAATAGAAAACCATAGAAGCACCTGTAACTGTGCAGAAACCTTATTTTCTTTAATCTGACCTTTTGTTTTTATTCCAACCTCCCTCCCCCAACTTTGACTCAAACTGGCCTCACCTAGTGTCCTGACTCACCCACTTCACTCTCTCTTATTTAATCGCTAAGCCCTCAGGACAATGAGGTTCTGGTCCTCATCCAGTAGCGTTAAGTCTGTTGACCATGGAGACAGAGTTTCAATCAAACTAGAGATAACATCTACATCTCAATTGTCTTTCAGCTCCAGAATGACCCCACTGACTATATCCTTATGAAACCAGAAGAGGCGATGCCATGGCTGACATAAGGACCAGATACAATGATCAACTACCTCCTTCCCTAGCACCAACCAATCAGCAGAGACCATGACCCTAACTCTATTAACCACCATGACTAATAATTTTTTCCTATGTAATCTATCCCCTGGAAGCCATAGGGGAACCACATCTTTGAGCATGAACTACCTGTGACTCTGGGCATGGCATCATCTCCTTAATAAATCCTTCCTTTCTTGGCTGGAAACTCTTGATTGTATCTTATTTGGCTTTGATGTGTGCAGGCAAATGGATCCCTTCAGTCCAGAAACACAGCCTCAGAACAAAGACATGCTATGACCACAGATAGGAGTGATATTAGGTTTCTCATCTGAAATGACATAAGTAAGACTACAATGGAAAAATTATTAAAGTACACAAAGTAAGAAAAATGTTAATGTAGAAATTCTGTACCTGACAAAAATACTTTCCAAACATTAAAGTAAAATAAAAACTTTCTCTGGCCTAGCCAGTGTGGTTCAGTGGTTGAGCATCAAACTATGAACCTACATGTCTGGGTTTTGGACTCCATCCCCAGCTGAGGGTATGCAGGAGGCAACTGATCAATGATTATCTTTCATCATTGATGTTTCTATCTTTCTCTCCCTCTCCCTTCCTCTCTGAAATTTAAAAATTAAACAACAACAACAACAAAAAACTAAGATTGAGCCTAAACAGGCAGTCAGACATCCCTCAAGGGGGTCCCATATTTGAGAGGGTGCAGGCTGGGCTGAGGGACACCTCCCTCTCACCCCCCAATCACAATTTCGTACACTGGGCCTCTCGTCATATTATAAAGTGAAATGTAACAGCAACATAAAATCTAAAAGGAGGAAAATGGAAGTATATTGCCATTAGATTCTTTAACAAGAAATGAAATAATACAGTATCAGTTGAAAGTATATAAAAGAATATATCAAAACTCCTGATATAATCACTGAATTAACAAAAAAAGTAGGTATAAGTAAAAAGTCAACAAAGGAGATAAAAATGGAATCATTAAAAAATTTTTATAAATCCAAGTGAAAACCCCCCAAAAATCAGAAAAAGGGAACAAAGAAGGCACAAACATTAAATAGAGATGTTAGATTCAAACTAATCATATGAATAATTTCATTAAATGTAAATGGTTTAAGCATACCAATTAAAAGCTAGTGATAGTCAGACTGAATTAAAAACAAGACCAACAAAAAACCTCATCCATACACTGGCTACAACACATGATTTTTGTATGAAGACACAAAGTGGTTAACTATCGCCAAAACTGGTTTGGCTCAGCGGATAGAGCATTGGCCTGTGGACTGAAAGTTCCCAGGTTCGATTCTGGCCAAGGGCATGTACCTTGGTTGCAGGCACATCCCCAGTAGGGGGCGTGCAGGAGGCAGCTGATCGATGTGTCTCTCATCAATGTTTCTAACTCCCTATCCCTCTCCCTTTCTCTCTGTAAAAAATCAAAATAAAGAGGTTAACTATAAGTAAAGGATGTGAAATTATATACCACTAGTGAGCCAGTGCATGAAATTTGTGCACATTAAAAGGGGATTAATAAAAATAAATAATTTAAAATTGCTATTTTCCCTTTCTCTATAATAGAAGTGTCAGAGATGAAAGAAAATTAGTGAAATGTATATGAAAACCTTCCTCCTGTCAATGTCTGGGGCTCACCATGTGACCCAGAGTCAAGTCCCTGCCTACTCACATGCATCTCCCAGACCCAGCAGCACCCACCCTCCCCCATTGGGCTAGATCCAGACCCGGCCAGTCCCACCCTTGTCAAGCCCTGCCAGGCAGGGGGTGGAGCCTCAGTCCCCTGGCCCGGTGCCAGGATGGGGTCATGGCCTGAGATCCCCCAGCCCAGACCGGGGCAGGAGGCATGCCTTAAGGTCCTCTGTCAAACCACACCAGGTGGGAGACATAGCCTGAGATTCCCCTGTGAAGCACTGCTGGGTGGGGAGCATGGCCTGAAGTCCCACGTCAAGTCCAGCCAGGCAGGGGGGTGTAGCCCAGCACCAGGAGGGGGGCATAGCCTCAGGTCCCCTGTCAAGCCCCACAGGGTGGGGGGCATGGTCTGAGGTCCCCTGTCAAGCCTAGCCAGGTGGGGGGGTGCAGCCTCAGGTTCCCCAGCCCAGCACCAGGAGGGGGGCACAGCCTTAGGTCCCCTGATCCAGTGCTGGGGTGGGGAGAGCAGCCTGAAGTCCTCTAGGCCAGCACCAGAATGGGAAGTGCACCTTGAGGTCCCCTGTCAAGCCCCACAGGGCGGGGGCATGGCCTCAGTTCCCCTGGCCTGGAACTGGGGCAGGGGGTACCACCTAAGGTCCCCCAGCCTGATACCAAGGCAGGGTCACAGCCTGAGGTCCCCTGTCAAACCCTGCTGGTGGGGACTTAGCCTGAGGGCCCCCTGTCAAGCCCCATGGGGGCAGGGGAGGGCATAGCCTCAGGTCCCAGCTGATTGCTCGTTAAGGGTCTTTATGGGAACTTGGCCTCAGCTGTGGGTGCAGCCATCTTTGTGACAGAGTGATGGTCAATTAGCATATTCCCTCTTTATTAGATAGGATGCTAATGTAACAAGACAATCAATGGGTCTGTGCTACCTGTCACTACTTGAGCCAATTAAGTAGAGGCAGTTAAATTATATATGAGTGTTTATTCCAATACAGTGGGCAGTATGGGAGAGTAGTAGGGCATCCACAAAGATCTGCTCTGAACCTACCATACCAACTACTTATATTGGGTAGAAAGACAAAAATTACATGGGAAGTAGGCAAAAGGTATGCCAAATGGGCACTTCACAGGTCTGGAGCTTTGCAAAGGTCTGTAGGTATGCAAAGGCTGGGGGTCTTCAAAGGGCTTCTGATATGCAAAAGGTTAGCGATATGTAAAGGCCTGGGGTCTTCAAAGCACTGGTGATTCTGGTTGCTACAATAAGGCTGTTAATCTTTCATGATAATAGGCAGCTCTCTGATGGGGTAGATGGGTTGCATTTCCAGGTGAGCTCCCAGGTCCCATGTGTAACTGCCAGCCAGATTAGAATATGCCTTCTTTATTGTTTGTGTGTTTTTTTTTTAATAGATTTTTATTGATTTCAGAGAGGAAGGGAGAAGGAGAGAGAGATAGAATCATCAATGATGAGAGAGAATCATTGATTGGCTGCCTCCTGCATGTCCCACAGTGGGAATCCAGCTCACAACCTGGGCATGTGCCCTAACTGGGAATTGAACTGTGATCTCCTGGTTCATGGGTCAACACTCAACCACTGAGCCACACCAGTTGGGCAGAATGTGCCTTCTTTAATCAAACAAACAATTGCAGTTAACAGACCATGATTAATATTTCTTATCATTATAGCTAGTCCCCAACATTGTATTTTTGCTCCTAACACTAATGCTAGTCAAAAAAAGCTGAAAAGGTTATAGATTTATCAACCATATTTCCACTTCTCCTATTCATGTGTTTTTCCTATTCCTAATCCCCCTTTTTTTCTTCTATTCAAATTTTAGCTATTTAGGTAGATCATCTGTCAAGTTCAAGATTTTAGTTCTTGGGAGAAACCAATATGGCAGCATAAATGAACACCTAAACTGCTGCCTTTCACAACAATTTCAAAACTACAGCTAAAAGACAGAATAGACATGATCCATCAACCAGAAAAACTGTTTGAGTGGAAATTTGACAACTAGAAGGAAAGAGAGGGGCTCATGGAGACTCAGAGGAGCTACAAAAAGCTAAGGTGCGGAGACACGTGTGTGGAGAGGATGGGAGGTGGAGTGCGTGGCTGGCTTCCTCTAGTGGGAGGGAGACTGAAACTCCTGACTGCACTGAACCCCAGCTCTGGGCAAGAGTCCTATGGGGGAGTCCGGACTGTCAGAAAAAGAAAGGAGTGCACAGAAACTCAGGGGAGCCGAGAAAGGCAGAGGTCTGGAGGTGCACAATTGAGTGCACGCAGAGAGGATTGACTGCTGATTGTGCTGCTTGCCTGCTCTAGCGGGAGGATGTGTAACCTCCTGACTGTTGAACTCCAGTTCCGACTGCACCAAACCCCAGTTTTGGGAGAGACCCTGAGGACCCAGACTCATACAGGTCTCTGGAGCACACAGAAACTCAGGGGATCTGCGGAAGGCAGAGGTCTGGAAGCGTGCACACAATTGTGCGCAGAGAGGGCTGCAGCGATTGCCAAAGAACACCCAGGGGACTCAGAGGGCAGGGTTGAGGGGAAGCCAAGGCTTTCTGCTCAGCCCTGAGATGCCGCCCCATCCAAGCTGAACACAGAGACTTTTGTAATTTTGCAAGTCTTGTTTCATAAGCCTGGCTCCACCACAGAAGTTCTCCCAGCATAGACACAGCTGATCCTCAAAGCCAATTGGCCTGGAGGTCAATTTTCCCCAGTGATACCAACAACAATCAAGACTTAACTATAACAAGGCTGTACACACAGTCCATAAAGAGGTTCACAAAAAAGTGTCCATCTCAGGTAACTGGGGAGGTGAAGCTACTGGGCCATATAAAACACCTAGCTCACAAAGCTACTCTACCAACTCAGGGAAGCAATGAAAAAATATGGAGACAAAGGAACAGATCACAAACAAAAGAAATGGAGGAAAACAAACGATTGGATATAGAGTTCAAAACCACAATTATAAGGTTTTTTAAGAATTTCCTAGAAAAGGTCGATAAGTTTAGTGAGATCCTCAAGGATACAAAAATGAACCAACTAGAAATTAAACATACACTGACTGAAATAAAAAGTATTATATAGAGACCTAACAGTAGACTAGAGGAATGCAAGAATCAAGTCAAAGATTTGAAATACAAAGAAGCAAAAGCACTCCACTGGAAAAGAAAAAAGAAAAAAGAATCCAAAAATTGGAAGATAGTGTAAGGACCCTCTGGGACAACTTCAAGCATACCAACATCAGAATTATGGGGTGTCAGAAGAAGAGAGAGAGCAAGGTACTGAAAACCTATTTGAAGAAATAATGACTGAAAACTTCCCCCACCTGGTGAAAAGAAATAGACTTACAAGTCCAGGAAGTGCACAGAACCCCAAACAAAAGGAATCCAAAGAGGATCACACCAAGACATATCATCATTAAAATGCCAAGAGCAAAAGACAAAGAGATAATATTAAAATAATCAAGAAAAAAACAGTTAATTACATACAAGGGAGCACCCATACAATTGTCAACTGATTTCTCAATAGAAACTATGCAGGCCAGATGGGAGTGGCAAGAAATATTCAAAGTGGTGAATAGCAAGAACCTACAACCAAGATTACTCTACCCAGCAAAGCTATCATTCAGAATTGAAGGGCAGATAAAGAGCTTCACAGATAAGAAACAACTAAAAGAGTTCATCACCACCAAACTAGTATTATATGAAATGCTGAAAGGTACTCTTTAAGAAGAGGAAGAAGAAGAAAAAGGTAAAGATAAAAATTATGAACAACAAATGCAACTCTATCAACAAGTGAATCTAAAAATCAAGTGAAATAAAAATCTTATAAACAGAATAAACTGGTGAATATAATAAAATCAGGGGCATAGAAAGGGACTGATAATTATGAGGAGGAAAGAGGTGAGGGGGTGTGGGAAGAGACTAGACAAAAATCTTACACCTATGGATGAGGACAGAGGGTGAGGAGGGAACCGGGTGGAGGGGAGTTATGGGAGAAAAAAAGAGGAACAATTATAATAATCTGAACAAGAAAGATTTATTAAATTAAAAAATAAGATTTTAGTTCTTCTTTCACAGGTGTCTGCACTGATCATTTCAGATAACAGAGATATCTTTCTCTCCTAAGATATCATATTATTGTTCTGTATCCAGCACCTTGTATAGTGAGGGTACATTTTTTTAAAAATCTACACCTTTTCTTTAAAATGGTTACAATGAGAATGATATTTATAAAGACAACTGAATAATTCCAAAATTTTTTTATAGGAAGACAAGGGGGAATTTAGTAGACTAGAGAGCTGCTCAGCGGCACCTCCTAGAGAGTTCTATGTGTCTGCAGCATGAGTACAGCAATTCATGCCATTCTTATCCTTTTCCACCTGAGCAACTCAGTGCCGTGTGTTCTATTAGCACTGGATGAACAAGTTACCCCACAGGGACTGAAACCAGGACGGATGGAATGCTGGCCTTTGAGTGAAAGTGGATGGCTTGGCTCCAGAAATCTCCCCAACTTGTCACTCTATCACTGAACAATATATTCAAATGTAAGACACAGAGAAGAACACATGGTGCAAAGCCTGGAAGGAAATTAGAAAGCAGAAGCCATGCAAGGTTAGAAGGGAGAGGAGTGTTGGGGGAACATTCTGCTAAAGAGAAGAGAACATGGAAGTTAGATGAAGAAGGGATAGAAGGAGATAGAAGGGAACAGATGTCCCTCTTTGTGCGGGCATGTTTCAAGAGCCCATCCTGCCTAGGATACTCTCAGAAAGGGTATTTCTGGGACAGATCCCAGAGCTCAGCCTACAGTCCCTTAATAAAGAACATGGAGTTCTTGAACAGCCTGAGCTGGGGACAGCAAGGAGAGCACAAGCAAGCAGCATAGCCTGCAGCTCTCACAGGCCCAGGCTCTGCCAGCTACTGTGGTCCTGCTCTTTGATCCTAAGAAAGAGAAACCCCAGAGCCTACTCAGGCCTTTCAATGAGGGCACAAACTCAGAGAGCTGTCAGGACCATAATTGAAGGAGTTGAGTGTCTTAACGAAGGCTGCATGAGAGTAAGAAAGTGTCATCAGGGAAATAAAGAAACCAAACATTCAGGGATTTGAAAACTAGAATGAGGCTTAGTTTAAGTTGCTCCCCAAAAAGACAACAAGTGTACTAATTGCTTTCCCAGGAGGAGTGCGTGAGGATATCCACTTTCCTGGACCTATGTCAGCACTATGTTGTTTTTCAAAATCTTATTTCTGCTGATGGGGCAAATAAAAAATGACATTGCGTTATTTTTATTTATATTATCTTTAGTTAAGAAGGAAACCATTTCCAAATATTAAATGACTACTTATTTTTGTCTTTTGTTAATTTTTTATTTGTATGCCTTGCTTATTATTCTGAATGTTTATTTTTATCTTATTAAATGGACAGTCCCCTATATCCTATCTAATAAAAGAGTAATATGCAAATTAACCATCACTCCACTACACCCACAAGCCATACCCACCAGCCATGCCCACCAGCCAATCAGGACTGAGTATGCAAATTAACCCCAACCAAGATGGCTATGGTCACAGAGCAAGCAGTTTTCCGGGCTTGGGTTTTCCTGGCGATGGAGAAAGCCAGGCTTTTCAAACACCCGGGTAGACCTAGGCCTAGGCCTACACTCGAGGCTACAAAGTTTCAATTATAGAAGAAAAATAAATCCCAACAGAAATGGTTGCTGCCGCAGAGTGAGCAGGAGGCTCGGCTCTGCTCCAGGCTACAAAGTTTCAATTGTAGAAGATAAATAAATCCCAGATATCAGGGCCTCTGCTTGGGTTGCCAGTGGGCCAGCCTGCAAACCACCACAAGCCCCTCACCCAGGCCACCCCATGTCCCAAGGGAACCTCCACTCTGATCTGGGACACTCTTCAGGGCAAACCAGCTGGCCCCCACCCATTCACCAGGCCTCTATCCTATCTAATAAAAGGATAATATGCAGATTGACCATCATTTCAACCTCAAGATGGCTGCCCCCATGTGGTCAAAGATTCTGCCCCCATGTGGACACAAGTTGGCCATCACAAGTTGGCCAGTACGGGAGAGCAGTTGGGAGGAACCAGGCCTGTAAGGGAGGACAGTTGGGGTGGTCAAGCCTGCAGTGGAGGGCCGTTAGGAGTTACCAGGCCAGCAGAGGAAGGAAGTTGTGGGTGATGGGGCCTGCAGGGGAGAGCAGTGAAGGAGGGATCACGCCTGTAGGGGAGGGCAGTTAGGGGCAAACAGGCTGGTAGGGGAGCAGTTAAGCATCAATCAGGCTGAAAGGGGAGTGGTTAGAGGGTGATCAGGTTGGTAGCAGATGCAGTTAGAGGCAATCAGGAAAGCAAGCAGATGAGCAGTTGGGAGCCAGCAGTCCTGAATTGTGAGAAGGATGTCCCAGATTGGAGAGGGTCCAGCCTGGGCTGAGAAACACCCCCTCTGTGCACAAATTTCGTGCACTGGGCCTCTAATATATTAATAATATCAACTCTTTGTTAGTCATATGCTTTGCAAATGTTTCTCTTCAGTTGTGTGGTTAACAGAATGCCATTCAATCCTCACAACAACCCTGTGATATCAAGTTTATTCAGGAGTGGCCCATCATTACCTTTCTGTATAGTTATGGGTAAATTTGCTTTTTTCCTATTAAATAAAGATGAATGGCTAAAAACATGGCCTATGGATCAGAATGTCCTTGTTTCTTCCTGTGGGACTTTTTGTATGATTTCTTTGTACATCCCTTAAAGTCTTTGTGCTTCAGTTTCTTCATCACTGAAGTGGGAATAATAATAATCTTCTTCCCGGAGGTTGTTCTGAGACTATATATATATATAATTTATATTTACACTTATATTTATTCATATTTATACATATACTTACATTTATATATATACTTAGACCAGTGCCTGGCATATCGTAAGAGCTCAGTTGTTGCTATCAATTATTGTTATTACTCATTAACCATCTTTGTGATAATTATATGTAATCTTTAAAAAAATTAACATATTTTAGAAGCATGAAGGTTTAGGGATTTTAAACAATCATCTTATCCCAAACCTGCTAGCTCTGGTTGCTGGAATACAAAGGTTGCATTTCAGGTGTGTGACCCCTCTGCCACCTTCTCTTAGAAGGAAGCATGACTCCTGCTTACAGAACCCTGTTATTTTCTCCCAGATATACCCATGGCTACAATTTGGGGGGTACCCTGCCTTGTTCATTCTGGAACACTGTGTAGGAGTGGATGCTCTTTAAGTTAAATTGGCTTGTTTTGCTCTGGTCCTATCCTTGAAAGACCTGAATACAGAGGCAGCAACCTTTTCCCCCTAGCTAGGACTAGAATCAGAATGTTCTCTAACTAGAAAGAAAGCTTTTAGTCCATCGAATCTAGTGCTATTCAAACTTTGTTGCACATCAGCACACCTAACACTCTTCTAAACATCCCATGTGCTACAGTCCTTTCTCTTCTCTATAGAACCCACATTGTCTGGATTAGGGTTCAGGAATTTGTATGTGATAACAGCTCCTAAAGTTATTACATTTGTTAGGGTAAGGCTAAGGTGATGGAGCTACATCTCAAAAGTGTAGTGGATTTTAAAATATACGTATTTGTTTCTCTCTTATGTAACAATCCCAGGATCAGGAGTCCAGGTTGGCAAGATAACTTGCCAACACAGTTATTCAGGCATATGGCATCCCTCCCTGCTGCTGTCCTTTCAAGGACATTATCATCATCTACACTATCAAGGTCCAATCAACACACATGTCCATTTTTAGGATCTAGATGTTGGGAAGAAAAAAAAGTCACAGAAGAGCCCAGTCCAACTTCATCTGAGCTGGACCTAGAACTAGCACAAATCACTTCTATTCTGGGATCCTGGGAAAAGACGGAGCAATCAGGACAGCCAGTCTGGCTGGGCAGCCTTGTGCATTATGTACCTCTTTATCTTGAGAGCAGAGAGGGTGGGTTGGATGGGAAATCTACAAGCTTTCCTGCTGTGATCCTAATGCATACTCACATCTCTCAGAGAACCCACATCTACTCCAACCTCCGCATTGTATAGATAAGGAAACTAATACCCAATGATATGAAATGACTGTTTTGGGGGGACAGATTGAGTCAGTAAAACAGATGAAGATGACATTGCAAAGGCTCTCTGCTTACTTCAGCACCATCTCTGAACTTGAGGCCAGGGATTTGTTTCATTTCAGAATTGTTGATAAAGAAATTGAGTGCACTTTAAGTTGGGAAAATAGAAGGAATGGTTAGAGACAAGAAAGGTACTTTTCTTGTGCTAAATAACCCCTCACAGTATCTCTTTCTCAAATATTTGTTAATACTCCATCCCCAACTTTGTTTCTAGATCTGACTCTTCTTTCCATTCCCTTTATGATTAAACTAGTAGCCCTGTGCAAGAATCCATGTGCCAGTAGCTCTCTGTAGGCCCTGGCCAGAGGCCAGATGAACAAGTTGCCCCACAGGAACTGTGTTGTATAATCAACTTGTTCAACTTGTTCAACTTGTTTAGCTCGTGCCCACTGCCCAGAGGCTCTCCATGGCCTAGAGGTCCATCTGTGGCTGGGTGCAGAATGCTTGCCTCATTGCCGGGGCAATGACGCAAGCATTCTGCTAGGCCACTCATGCTGTCCGCTCTCAGCAGACACCCCGCCCAGGACTGGGGGACTCCAGTGGAGCTGAGAGAACTGGTCACTGCCATCTTGTGGCTAAGGGTGCTTCCATCTTTGTGATGGAGTGACATTTAACTTGCATATTACCCTTTTATTAGATCAGATAGGTCTCCTTTATCACTCCTTTAATGCTTCCTCTCAGCTATAGGGATTAGACATATATATATGTTAGAGTCACTGAAGGAGGAATGCACAAGTGATAAGGAATTATTAATTTACTAGAGGCCCAGTGCACAAAATTTGTGCATGGGGGAGAGAGGTTTGTGTCCCTCAGACCAACCTGCACTCTCTCCAATCTAAAACCCTTAGGGGGATGTCTGATTGCCCATTTAGGCCCGAGATCGGGTCTAAATGGGCAGTCAGACATCCCTCTCACAATCCAGGACTGCTGGCTCCCAACCGCTCTCCCACCTGCCTGCCCGATTGCCCCTAACTACTTCTGCCTGCTGGCCTGAATGCCCCTAACTTCCCTCCCTTGCTAGCCTGGTCACCCCTAACTGCCTTCCCCTGTAGCCCTCGTCCCTCTCAACTGCCCTCCTCTGCCAGCCATCTTGTGGTGGCCATCTTGTGTCCATATGGGGGCGGTCATCTTTGACCACATGAGGTTAACCATCGTGTGTGTTGGAGTGATGGCCAATTTGCATATTACCTTTTTATTATATAGGATTAGATCATCTGGATACCAGATAGACTGAGCCTCCAAATGATGCCAAGACCCAGAGATGGGGAGTCATAGATTTTAAAGGACTCTTGGTGGGCTTTTTCTGGGTGGGAAATTCTCTGGGTAGATGCTGAGGGGAAAGATAATGGTCTTAGCAAGTGGAATGTGGTCTTAGCATGGGGAATGTGGTCTAAGCAAAAGGAAATGTCCACTGTGAAATGTTCTGAAGGTCAGTTCCCAGGGGAGAAGGTATCGATTCAATTATTTGATCAAATCTAACACTATATACCTCATTTATTTTTCTAACAAGCACTTTTTGTTCTATTTCTAGTCAAGTGGTGCTTGGAGATTGAAAGAGCTGAGATGACAGGATAAAAAAGGGAAGAGGAAGAGGAAGAGCATCAAGGTCAGCTCACCAGCCTATCCTTTTGCTCAGTGGGTAGTGTCAGCCTGCGGACTGAAGGGTCTGGGTTTTGATTCTGGACAAGGACACATGCCTGGGTTGTGGGCTCAATCTCCAGTGGGGAGCATGCAGGAGGCAGACGATCAATGATTCTCTCTCATCAATAATTCTCTGTCATCATTGATGTTCCTATCTCTCTCTCTCTCTGCATTCCTTTCTGAAATCAATAAAAATATATTAAAAAAAAAGATCAGCCCACCAAAGGAAGTGAAGATAAGGACACATATTCTGTGGACTGTGAAGAGAGCAGCCTCAAAACAACAGAGACTGGAAAGGTGCTGGGGACAGGTTAGATAGGAAGAGAATGGAGCGTTAGCGGCCTTGAAAGTCAGCCTGAAAAGTTACATGTGAAGCTACAAGAAAAAAAAAAGGGAGCTCTCTGTAGTTTACAAGCAGAAAGGAGACATTATGATAACTTCACATTTTAAAGCCAGAAATCTCCTGCCTGTTATCATCCTGAAGGACCTTAGGATGTACATTATGCTAAAGGGGTGATAGGCTTCAACAATGAGAAGAGCTAGCACGCAGGAGCTTGACTCTCTGCTGCCCTCTACATTTGACGACTTCCAGGCTTCATAGTATGATGATTGGCTAGATCCTTGGGAGATTGAGCTGCCAAAGGCTTGGAACAGAGTGCCAGAGCTCTTGATTCCTTCAGAGAAGTGAAAAAGTGTGGTCTATAGAGGATGCTCCTGATGTAGAAAAAGGTATCTATTCTGAGTCTTTGCACTTCTCTCCTGGTGAAGGAAGAAATCTGTACTAAGATCTGAATTAACCTGGATTTGCTTTTTCTTGCATATTAACAGAAACATTCCTAGAGTTTGAACAGTTATTGTCTCTGGACTGGCAACCGCATCATCCAGGGCTGGACCTTCCAGTACGATTCTACGGTGGGGAAGAAGTTACTAATATCTGAACCAACAGGAGACCCATTGAACTGCTCCACCATGGATTGAGCCCACCCTATGGTTGGTGAGTGGGTGGTAGTACCAGCCTTGCCACATGGAACTGTCCCTGGAATTAAACCTAGTGAGTGCATCTCCCTTATAGGGCCCTGAGTTCTCCTCCTGAGTTCAGACATTTCTCTCTATCACTTTCTCCCCAGGTTGCCAAATGCAAATTGAATATTAATTACATATCTATTTGGCAAAGCCCATAGTGAATGTTTAACAGTCACCACACTGACAAAAAAAAATCCAGCTAAAAGATACAAAAATATCTGCCTGCATGCTGCATGTTAGTTGATTGTCAGTTTTGCAGGTTTAATATGAGAATTCTGCACCAAATGTGAAAAACATTAGTAAAAGAAGAAATGGGTGTGGTAATCAATTAGCATATTCCCTCCTTATTGGCTGTGGGTGCTGCGATCTTTGCAATGGCATTAGAGTCAATTAGCATATTCTCTCCTTCTTAGATAGGATTAGATCATTACAAAAGAGTGGTCTCAGGATGGAGGGAAGATGTAAGATGAGAAAACAGAAGTATATAGGCATATGTTAGTAAACAAGAAACTGCCCATATTTTATGTAGAGTGTTAAACCATAGATTTACAAATAAACAATTGGTAATGAAAATAAACTCACAACACCAGAAAATAAAATTGAAGTCTAATTCTGCCTGGCACTTGGCGAAGACTTTCTATTTCTCATCTCTCTGCGTCCTTATTTCTCTATGCCTTGCCATTCCTCTGCCATGGGGAATCAAGGCTATACTTGAGGAATTTTTCAATAAGCATTTTATTTCTTCCCTCTGCAGCAACCTATGAAATAGATAGGGCTGAGGAAGGATAATTATGTGGAGCTGAAGTTGTTAATTGAGGGCAGCAGAAAAGGCAAGGGTTCTTCCCCTGTGGCATCTTCGGGAGGACAAGCAGACCTCTGGTTGCACAGATGGGCTCACATTTGTGTGCATGCCTCAGCACACACGTTTCTTTGATGAGAAGCAGCAATAATAATATTCCCTATGCTCATTCACTATTCTTCTGAATAATCTCAGTGTCAGTACAATTAATTTTCAATGATACATATTGGTTTTGGACCTCCTTTCCTTAATTCTGTCATGTTGGGTAAACTCTGCTTCTTGGCTTTATAGTTGAGCTAGGATGCAATTCAGTGCCTGTGTGTGTGTGTGTGTGAAAAGAAAGTATATGCACTCTAGGATCAGTTATACATTTTAATGATATTATCCACAATTGTTGATTTTTCATCCATCCAGTTAGTATAAATAATCAGCTTACTGTAGTGCTAAAAGGGTAGATGTGAATAGCAGAAGGCAATAAACAATAAATATGTTCTACTTTAGATAGGCTAGAGTCTCACAACTCTGTGAGACTTACAATCTAGAGCCACTAACTAACCAGCTCATCAGAGAATGACCTGTTAGCACTGCCAATATTTTCTTTAATGAGGTAACACTCTGGTATTGGCACCTAGGGAACTGTTGGCTTGTAGTAAGCTGGCCCATAATTATCTCCAGTTCTGGGCTTTCAAAACAGCTTATGCCAAGATTCTGTTCACTCTTGCAGGTGGGAGTTTTGAGGGGCCTGCAGATCACTTTCATGGAGCCAAGAATAAAGTTATTGCTCAACCTGCATGACCCATTAGATTCTGAAACTTTTCTCCAGATCACTATGTCATTGTAACATTCTTTGTCATTACCTGGACTGTTTCCCTTGGGGAAGCTATAATGTAATCTTCTGAATGTCAATAATGAAGACACAATATCCTTGGATATGTTAAGGCTAGTATTTTTATACAAGAGAATCAAGTTCATTACTATCTCAATGGGCTGTTTTTCTTGGTCACTTTTTGCCAAGTCATTTTGCATCTCTTCCTCTGAAAATTCTTCTTTAATTGTCTCCATTTTGTTTCCTGAAGATCCTACAAGAACCAACCCCAGGCAGAGTAGCAGCAGAGAGGCCTCCATCTCAGATCTAGGGTGCTCTCTTCTGCAGGGAAAATAAAAAGTAAAAGATAAAACTAAGGAGAATATAAAGGAGCTAGCTCTCTTTTCCTCATGACAGTTATTCTCAGGATTGACCCTTCCATGTACCTTAAGACTCCTACATCTGTTCATGGAAGTTTAAGGATATGAAAAGACAATCAGCTGTGGAGTCTGAAGATGCAGCTTCAAATCCCTGCTTATCCACTAACAATTTACTCTGCCTCATTCCACTAACCTCAGTTTCCCCATATGAAAAAGAGAAAAAGTGAGAATTACGTAAGATAATATATTTATAGTACCCAGAACCAAGTCGTCTTTTCTCTTCCTGTTCTCCTCATCTGGCATCTCATTGGTAGAGTCTGGAATCTTCAAATAGATCACAAGAATCTCACTCACATGTTCCTCACTGTTCCTGTGTTTCCCACAGCCTCACAGAATAACCAGCATGTACTTGGGAAAAAAAAAAACACAAAAAAACCCCCACAGTGTTATTCTGCCCTCTCCCATTTCTTTCCCCACCAATCTCAGTGATGGGATATCCACCTTTACCAGTTCCTTTGACAAAACTGATCCTGTAGCGAAAGCTTCCAGTTTGTTGCAGGGTAAGAAGTGAAATTGTATTTGTTTCCTGAGAGTTTCTGCTATTGGGTCTAGCTGAGGAAGGAGGGGCCAAATAGGGGGTAAGGCAGAATTGTATGAGATCGAAGGAGGAGACAATGTGGAGCCAAGAACACTCAGAAGACTGAACAGCGTGTCCATTTGGCTGTCAGGATCCTAGTGACCTGGCTAGCACCATTCTTTCTCTTCTGTGAAATTTCCCCTTTCTATTTATATTTTAACCCAAAGTGATTGTTCTTTCTTCTTTGAAACCCTACGGCATAGGTTATATTGCACTTTATTTTACATTGTTCTTTTTTATTTTTCAAGTTGGTTGATGTATGTTAGCCTTATTGAGGCTAAAAATTTCTTGAGCCTGGTACATACTCCCTGCTTTTTTATTCTGTACAGAATCAAACACTGAACCATACACTAGTTTCTCAGCAATGTTTGTTAATAACTTAATATGGCTTGACTAGTGTAGAAAATTCTTTACTTGAGGTCAGTGCTGGAAAATTCACAGTGAGCTCCCAGAAAGAATGGTTATTTACAGTGATAATCCTTTATCTTGCTCCAAAAAGATCTTATTCCTTCTCTGATATCTAAGAGCCTCCTTCCCTTACACTTGTATCTCCTGCATTATCACACTTATTTATATCCTGCTTATCATTCCTTGCCTCTCCATTCCTTCAATACACTACTTGCTAAATCACCACTTGTGATGACACTACATCAGAAACATTCAAATATTCCTCACTGCCTATGTGAGGTAATAAAATCCCCTGAGGCCACTTAGTCAAGATTCTACTGGATCCAATCCCAACAGACTTCTCAAGGCTCACCTCCCATTATTTTGGTATTTAAGCCGGCTCTCGTCAAATCAGTGTGACTCACTCCCTTTGAATGCACTCTATTCCATTTCCATTTTTGCTTCTTTCTGAATGCCTACTATTTTCTGCCTCTTAAGATTCTTCAAAAACCAATTCAGAGCCCATTCTTTCTTTGACATATTTTCTCACTAATTAAATTTGCCAAATTCATTTCTCATTTATATCCTGAATTTATATATCTGAACTTCTTACTACCCACTTCTTTTTTTCTTATTCACTTTTCTTTCTTTTTTTATTAAATAATTCTTTATTGTTGAAAGTATTACATATGTCTACTTTTTTCCTCCATTATTCCCCTCCAGCCCACCCTAGCCCCCTGTTCCAGGCCTTCACCACCCTATTGTCTATGTCCAGCCACTCACTTCTTATTTTTTTAAAAAATATATGGTTTTATTGATTTTAGCGAGAGAAGAAGGAATAGGGATAGAGAGAAACATCCATAAGGGAGAAACTTCAATTGGCTGCCTCCTGTATGCCCCCTAGTGGGGATTGAGTCCATAACCCTGGCATGTGCCCTGAAGGGAATCTAATTGGTAACCTTTTGGTTCATAGGTCAATGCTCAACCACTGAGCCAAACCGACTGGGGAGACCATCCACTTCTTATACCACCTATTTGACATTAGTACACATGGACTTGTATTTTTTTTTTATATTTCATTTAAAAATGTCCTGTGTGTAAATGAGAGCAAAGACCCAGTATCAAGAATATATAAGCCTTAATAATTGGGTTGATTGATTATTAATAGATTATTAAGAATTAAGTGGATATATTCATGTTTGTACCTTGAACACAGACTTGGTGTAGGTTGCGAAGAGGCTGAAAGAAGGTTTATATTGTTTCCTAAACATCGATTGCCATCGATATCAATAGTGAGATGATGATAGGAAAGCAGACAATAAAGAGAAAAATAAGAATAACAGTGTAGATTCCCAGTTTTCCTGAAACATGTACTTCAAGTGGGCAGAAATCCAGGTACCTGGGTTTGATTTGGGCTCCTAGGTGCCCATTAAAAACAACAATATCCCCCAAATAAATAAATAAATAAATAAATAAAAAGAAATAAAAACAACACCCAAGCTGTAAATGTGTAAAATGTCACAATTCATTTGAATTAGGCTTTGATCCTCATTGACTCAAAATACTCTGAGGATAATTTCCAGTGACAGTCTCAGTTACACACTGGCACTTTAATAGGAATGCATTTATTTGTAAACATTTTGTTTTTAATTACCAGGAGGGAGGTTAGGTGAGTAAAGAAAGAGAAATCATTGGGAAGGACAAAAAAGCCTAGGGAGAGGAGTAGGAAAAGGAATCAGAATTCAGAATATAGAAATGGGCCCATCCAGTGGTTAGAGAATCAGCCTACAGAGTGAAGGGTCACAGATTTGAGTCCCAGTCAAGGGCATATACTTTGGTTGCAGGTTCAAACCCTGGTGGGGAGAGAGTGGGAGGCAAGTAATAGCGGGAGGCAATTACTTGGCATTAGATATTTCTTCCTATCATTCTCCCTTCCTCTCATTCTCTAAATATCAATGATGGGAAATAGCTTCAAGTGAGAATTAAAACAAAACAAAAGGTGGAGAAACTAAGATGGCGGCATAGGTAAACACCTAAACTGTGACCTCGCACAACAATTTCAAAACTACAACTAAAAGACAGAACAGACATCATCTAGAACAACTGGAAAGCTGGCTAAGTGGAAATTCTACAACTAGAAGGAAAGAGAGGAGCTCATGGAGACTCAGAGGAGCTGCAAAAAGCTGAGGTATAGAAACACACGCATGGAGAGGACAGGGTGGAATGCCTAGCTGGCTTCCTCTAGCAGGAGGGAGACAGAAACTCCTGACTGCATTGAACACCCTTCAGACTGCACTGGACAGTTGGGAAAAGGGAGGAGTGCAGGGAAACTTAGGGGAGCTGTGAAAGACAGAGGTCGGGAGGTGCTTGCAAAAGTGCGCACAAAGAGGGTTGACTGCTGATTGTGCAGCTTACTTTATCTAGCGGGAGGATGACAGAAGCTCCTAACTGCACTGAAATCCAGGTCGGACTGCACTGAACCCCAGTTTTGGGCAAGACCCTGGGGATCCAGACTCATATGAGTCCCCAGAGCACATGGAAAATCAGGGGAGCCAGAAAGGCAGAAATCTGGAGGCGTGCACAACTACACACAGAGAGGGCTGCAGCGATTACCAAGTGACACTGAGATCAGGGGCTGATGGGAAGCCAAGGCTGTCTGCCCTGCTCTGAGGCTCCACCCCATCCAAGCCCAGCATGGAGGCTTTTGCAGTCTTGCAAGTCTTAAGGCAGATGGAGTCTAGCCCAGAAGTTCTCCCGGTATTGACACAGCTGATCCTCACAACCAATTGGCTTGGAGGTCAATTCCCCCCAGTGATACCAACAACAATCAAGAATTAACTACAGCAAGGCTAGACGCATAGTCCACAAAAGGGTGCACCAAGAGAGTCTACCTCAGGTAACTAGGGAGGCAGAGCTACTGGACTATATAGGACACCTAGCACAAAAAGCTTCTCTACCAACTCAGGGAAGCAGTGAAAATGCAGAGACAAAGGAACAGATCACAAATAAAAGAAATGGAGGAAAACAAACAACTGGATATAGAGTTCAAAACCACGGTTATAAGATTTTTCAAAAGTTTCCTAGAAAATATGGATAAATTTAGTAAGACCCTCGAGGATATGCAAAAGGACCAACTAGAAATTAAACATACACTGACTGAAATAAAAAAATATACAGAGATCTAACAGCAGACTAGAGGAATATAAGAATCAAGTCAAAGATTTGGAATACAAAGAAGCAGAAAACACTCAACTGGAAAAGAAAAAAGAAAAAAGAATCCAAAAATTGGAAGATAGTGTAAGGAGCTTCTGGGACAACTTCAAGCGTACCAACATCAGAATTGTGGGGGTGCCAGAAGAAGAGAGAGAGCAAGATACTAAAAACCGATTTGAAGAAATAATAACTGAAAACTTCCCCCACCTGGTGAAAGAAATAGACTTACAAGTTCAGGAAGCACACAGAATCCCAAACAAAAGGAATCCAAAGAGGATCACACTAAGACACATCATCATTAAAATGCCAAAAGCAAAAGACAAAGAGAGAATATTAAAATCATCAAGAGAAAACCAGTTAATTACCTACCAGTGAGCACCCATACGATTGTCAGCTGATTTCTCAACAGAAACTATGCAGGCCAGATGGGAGTGGCAAGAAATATTCAAAGTGATGAATAGCAAGAACCTACAACCAGCAAAGCTATCATTCAGAATTGAAGGGCAGATAAAGAGCTTCACAGATAAGAAAAAGCTAAAGGAATTCATCACCACCAAACCAGTATTATATGAAATGCTGAAAGGTACTCTTTAAGAAGAGGAAGAAAAAGAAAAATGTAAAGATAAAAATTATGAACAACAAATAAAACTCTATCAACAAGTGAATCTAAAAATCAAGTGAATTAAAAATCTGATGAACAGAATAAACTGGTGAATATAATAGAATTAGGAGCATAAAAAAGGGAGTGGACTGACAATTCTCAGGGGACAGGGGTGAGGTGGGTGCAGGGAGAAACTGAACAAAAAATCATACACCTATGCATGAGGACAATGGGAGGGGTGGTAAGGGCAGAGGGTGTGGTGGGAGTTGGTGGAGGGGAGTTATAGGGAGAAAAAAGAGAAACAATTGTAATAATCTGAACAATAAAGATTTATTAAATAAATAAAACAAAACAAAAAACATAGAAAATATTACATATTTCCACTTTCTAAAATGAACCACAAAGGACACATTTTAGCTATTGTAAAATTTTGCCCAGGAAACGATGCTGCTATCAGGACCCTGCATCATACTAGGGGCCACCTGTTCCTGCTCAGCATCAGAAAATGTTGAGGGCCCTGGTCCCTTGGTGGCATTCAAACGTCCATGAAGACAATGGTGACAATGGGTTTCTGCAGAGAAATGGGTAATGAAACTCAACTGTGAAAGGGCCACCCCAGATGGGTGGGCCTTGCCCACTTATAGGTTGCAAAGTGTCCTTTACTTACCTCTGTCACTCTCCTCCCTTCTAATCTAATCAATCAGAATTTGTTGCTTACAAAGACAGAGTTAACAACTAGCATAGGTATACTTTGTTCTGACCTTTAAGTACAAATAAATAATGCAATAGGTGAAATCTCTCAACTGAAAAGATTGGAACAGAATGGATCCTATGAAGCTCACCCATCCCTGGGGCTACTCTGGCTCACTGTACGAGTTCTCAGCTCTCAATTACAGGATTGAAATGTCATAGTTTAGAATTAGTTTTCTCATAACCTGGCACTTACCTGCCAAATACCCCTTCTTTCTTACTACTCCCCAGTACTAACCTTCCCTTCCAACAAGGTTAGTTTCTATACTACTAAGAAGTAGAATTGGGGTATAATAAGGCTGGAAAGAACCTCAAAGATTATCTAGTTCAAGCTCTCTCACTTTACAGATGAGACAACTAAGGCTCAGAGAGAAAGAGAACTTCATCAAATTCCTTTCCTTCTCTTCCTTTGCCCTTTAATTCTGAAGATACTCTGCCCATAGTTGAAGGTGAAATAACTAAACAACCAGTCCAGTTGTAAGATCTAAAAGAGGAAAAGAATTAGCAGTCTGGTCAAAGTTCTTTTTGTTTTCTCTGGGGATGCCAAGAGGAGGTACAATGAACTCTGAGAGTCTCAATGTCTCCATTTCTCTCCCCACTCTTCTAAGGAAATGGTTTCTGGCTCCTTCTGATCTCTTTTCCCCTTTTGTTCAAGGCACAGAGGGAGCCACTGAACAGGAGCAACTGCAGCTTGAGTTGTATATGCCATTCATTCTTTAAGAGAAAATCCTAAGAGATTATCCCAATTGCTTCTATACTTAAGATTTGGGTGGAATGAATGCAGTACATGCTCTAGGTACGAAATTTAAGGGGGCACCAAAAAGCCCAGTAATCAAGATGATATTTTAATGTAACCGTTAAGAATTAATTTAATTCAAAACAATCCCTGATGAACAAATGTAAAAAATGTAAATAACAGGACCTAATCCTGCATGGGCACAACTCATGTACTTTACTCACCCTAAACCCAACCCTGTCATATTGGTCTTGTTTTAAAATTGAGGTATTTTGTTCTTAAGGATTTTTGCATTAATTTTGATTTTTAAAAATATTCTTTATCTGGATTACTTGGGGGAGGGTGCCCCTTAAAATTTGCATGTAAAGTGAGTGCCTTCCTCACTTTATCCTAATCCCAGTCCTGCATAGGATTCACTCTTAGCTCTCATCAAATGACCCAAAGAAAAGGAACACAAAATTGAAGCACATGCATAGTTTATGATTTAATTCAAGGAGCTTTGTTTTTTTATTGAAGCAGAATAAGAAGATTCCAGCTCAGCAATACTGGAAGGATTAATGAATTACTGGTGGCTACCCTTTCACTCAGGCTTTCCCCCATGTCCACAATCAGATGTACATCAGGAAGAACCAGCACCAGTGCCCCTGGGAGAGGAGCAGAGAGAATCTCAGATTCAGGTGCTGGTCTGGTTACTTAACATATTTCTGGAAGTGAACTGGCCCCATGTCATCGCAAGTGACTATAATAAACCCCTCTCTCAGGGAACTGTGGTACCTGCAGGCAGGATATCTGGTACCTTCAATGAGCTTACAGACTGTCATTTTGAACTTTGTCTCACTCTGGAAGCATAAAATGCTGGAATGGTTTTGGCAAACCATCTTCTTGGGAGAAGTGCAAACATGATTGATGTTCCGAGGCCTCTCATGGATGAAGACATGTTCCTTTTTGCAGGTGTTGTCAGGTTCCTTGATGATTCTTTGTAAGATCATGTGGTTGCAGTACCTTACAGCAAAATTACTCTGAGGGTAGTCCACGTGCAAGTGTTCTATGGTTGACGCCACTACTTCTTCATACAGCTCATTTTCCCAGAACACAATCATCAGGAAAATGATCACCATTAATATCATCAGGGGTAAGAGTCCTTTTACATCTGTTGCTTTAATTCCTATAGAGTAAGAGGAAACAGAAAGTAGCAGAGGGTAATGAGAGTCCTCCAGCCCCATCTCCTGGCTTTGCTCCCCCCACCCTTAGGACATTTTATTTCCCTCACTCTGCTAATTAAAATCATGCTTAGCCTGCAAGATCCAAGACCTTTCTAACGATTTCAACTGTCAGAATTTGGCATTGAAATATTCTCTAATTATTCTCATTTGTTTTACTTCCATCCGTTCCTTAATGGCACGTATCTGATCTTCTAGTTCTCCCAACTCTGTCAGAGAGCTTAACACAGAGATGAACAGAGGTACTCAAAACTACCCTTGCCTGCTTGTTTCATTCCTGTTGCTGAATGACTTCCTTCCCATAATTGTCTCAACTCTAATTCCACCCACTTCTTCACGCTTTAGCACTGTCTTAGAATCTCTCCCTCCCAATTCTCCTTCTGCTAATCCCAATGGGCTGTTAGCTCTTCTTACCTTTCCTCTTTGCTGCAGCTTTCACAAGTAACATATCCTTGTGATCATGGATCTCAGAAAGTCCTTTGTGTCTCCTTGTTCTCTGACAATAACTGGTAGGGAGCTAGATGAGTATGGGGGAGGGCCCAGTAGAAAGAACAGGCAGGGAGGAGCCCATAGGGGAGTGTGCTTGGATGCCTTTGGGAAGGAAAAGACCTTAACCTTCAGAGAAAGAGCTGGGTAAGTCAAGCCCTGAAAGTGTCCTCATTAAACAAGTGTAGACTTTTCAAAACATTTAGTAAAGTGCTGACCCGTGCCAGACACAGTATTGTCTATTTTCCAAAATTTCAGTCAGTCCTTAGTCAAACTATGAAGTAGCTATTATCTCCCTTTTATTAATGAAAAAATTAATTACTGAATAATTCAAGTGGAGATGGGAGATGACAAGGGTAATAAGAGTCCCACTTTCTCAATGTTTGACTCTTGAATTCCAGTTTTAGTAAGTTTTATTCCCATGTGGTGTTCAGGACAAGGCAAAATAATCCCCTGATGTTGACATTAGTCTTTTTTTTTAATTTAATAAATATTTATTGTTCAGATTATTACAATTGTTCCCCCCCCATAGTTCCCTTCCAGCCAGTTCCCAATCAACCCTCTGTCCTTACCTCCCCACCACTGTCCTCATCCATAGAAACGCTTTTTGTCCAGTCTCTTCCCGCACCCCCTCACCCCTTTTGCCCTGAGAATTGTCAGTCTACTCCCTTTCTGTGCTCCTGATTCTATTATATTCACCAGTATATTCTGTTCATCAGATTTTTAATTCACTTGATTTTTAGATTCACTTGTTGATAGAGTTGTATTTGTTGTTCATAATTTTTATCTTTACATTTTT
>JAAGEH010000076.1:67986302-67993802 GCA_011751065.1 Lasiurus cinereus
AAAAATGTAAAGATAAAAATTATGAACAACAAATACAACTCTATCAATAAATGTATCTAAAAGTCAAGTGAGCCTGCGGACTGAAGGGTCCTGGGTTGGATTTCGGCCAAGGGCACATGCCTTTGTTTCGGGCTTGATCCCCAGTGAGGGAGCATTCAGGAGGCAGCCAATCAATAATTCTCTCTCATCATTGATATTTCTATCTCTCTCTCCTTCTCCCTTCCTCTCTGAAATCAATAAATAAATATATTTTAAAAATCAAGTGAATTAAAAATCTGATGAACAGAATAAACTGGTGAATATAATAGAATCAGGAGCATAGAAAGGGAGTGGACTGATAATTCTCAGGGGAAAGAAGTGAGGGGGTGCAGGTAGAGACTGGACAAAAATCATACACCTATGGATGAGGACAATGGGGAGGAGATAAGGGCAGATGGTGGGGTGGGAGCCGGGTGGAGGGGAGCTATGGGGAGTGGGGGGAGAAGGGGGTAGAGGAACAATTGTAATAATCTGAACTCAAGTCCCATTCGTCATTACTACTAGAATTCTAGCTATTTTCCCTACATGATATAGAAGCAGTCTGAGAAGTGCTTTTCTCTCTTATCCACAATGAATCCTCCAGACTTCTCCTCTGCTCATCCTGGTTCCTCTCATCAGTGCTTCTCCATGATGTGACGCTGCTTCGTGCTCCTTTCAAAGTCTGGATACTCTCCTGCACACTGAATACAGGATATGGAATATGACAGACTTTCTGAAAATTTTTAATTGCAAGAGAGAAAAAGAAATCTTAGCGCTGATTTACATATTTATTACTTCTGGCAGCCATCAGCAGGACCTTCACAAGCACTTCCTTTCAAATTGTCCCTTTCCTTGGCTTCTCTGGCATTGGTGTCCTCATTCTCCTTATTATATGCTTTATATCTTCCCTTTCTCAAGTGCTGGGCATGAAGAGACTGTGATCCTGCCACAGAGGGGGGTAGGGGCACTCTTCTTCGGGTTTTATTGATTTTTTACAGAGAGGTAGAGGGATAGAGAGTTAGAAACATCAATCAGCTGCCTCCTGCATGGCCCCTACCTGGGATGTGCCCACAACCAAGGTACATGCCCTTGACCGGAATTGAACCTGGGACCTTTCGGTCCGAAGGCTGACGCTCTATCCACTGAGCCAAATCGGTTTCAGCATATTGGTTGCTTCTTCTTTTTTTAAAATATATTTTTATTGATTTTTCACAGAGAGGAAGGGAGAGGGATAGAAAGTCAGAAACATCGATGAGAGAGAGACATCGATCAGCTGCCTCCTGCACACCCCACAGTGGAGATGTGCCCTCAAGCAAGGTACATGCCCCCAACCAGAATCCAACCTGGGACCTTTCAGTCCGCAAGTCGACGCTCTATCCACTGAGCCAAACCGGTCTTGGCTTATTGATGTTTCTATCCCTCTCTCCTCCTTTCTGTAAAGAATCAATTAAATATAGTTTAAAAAATACAGAAACCTGAGCCTTACCCCAGACCTGGGTCAAGAAATCAGACTCTGGGGAGAGGCCCTGAAATCTGCACTTGTAATGAGTAGCCCACCTCTGGGGGATTATAAACTAAAGTTTAGGGATCACCACAATAGATGATCCCTGAATTGGTGAACAGCATAGTAATTTCTAAAATGCTACACCCACCCCACAATGAAACAGACTTTTACATTAATACAGTGGCACCTCAAGATACGAGTTTAATTCGTTCCGTAACCTTGAGGCGTGGGAAACTATGAGACGCTTGAGTCGCGGTAAACTGGTGGGTCATGTGCAGCCGGCCGATCCTTGCGATTACTCCTATTTCAAATGTTGCTCGTATTTCAAAGCAAAAATTGCTCGCTCGATGGCTCGTATCTCAAAAATCTCGTATGTTAGGGCACTTGTATCTCCAGGTACCACTGTATATGGAACACTCAGTACCCTGCATGAAACCCTGCATGTGAACAACTGTCCAGCTTCAGAGCTTTTACAAGATAAAGGGTAGGCATTTGCCCCATGCCATGTGACTAAAGCAGCTCCTCAGAGTGCACCTTCCCTTCCACCCCCAACACACACTTGAGGAGGAGGAAGGATTGGTCTTTTTTAATTCTAGTCCTTAATTATTCGTGTTCTTTTAGCAATTCTGGAAACCAGTTCACAGGGGATCCTGCAGATGAGGGGCGTGATCTGGGTTCCACCAGAAAGGAAGTTTCCAGGGCCAGGCAGGGAGAGGAGAAGTGAGAATGTGTCTGTGGGTTGGGAGCAGGGCCCAGGCAGGGATGACTGGCAGTTAAAAAGCGAAGCTAGATCACCATGGATTCAAGAAGGTCTTTTAAAGCGGAAGATACTCTCCTCTTCTATCCATTCTCTAACCCTTTCTTCCCGATTCTCTATCACCCGGGTGCCAACTTTCAGCACCCGTCTTAAGACCCAAAGGTTGGAAGTGCTCTAGTACTTCTGAGTTGGAGTCTTTCCCCTTCCCTATTCCCTTTCACTGAGGGGCTCTCCCAAACTGTTTCCACTTACTACTCTGCTGTGGAGAGCGGTCAGATGATCTCCCACGTTTCTTTCTAACCTTGGGCGTGGGCTTTGCCCACAAGCAAATCTCCGCTGTTTCCCACAAACTCTCAGGATCCCATGCAAGCCAGGTGTCAAGAAATATCCCTGAGTCAGGGAAAAGACACGGGACCTGATCAGCTCCTCCAGGAACCCTTCTTTAAATCAACCACTTCCATCTCCTCTTTGAACTTCCATAAGAAGCCCTCCTCCCTGCTCCCCGTGCATGACTTAGTGTGAACTGTCATTCAGTGGGGAGGAAAAGGGTCTGTTTGGCTTTCTCCATGCGTGGGGTGCTTCAGGAGACCAGAACACCTGCCCCCTTTGCTCCAGCACAGCGCTTGTACTTCACAGAACAAAAAGTGCCTGTGGAGTGGGTGAACGGATAAAGGACTTCAGATCTTGTTCTCTCCCACCACTAACTAGTTGTCTGATCTTACAAAGCCATGTCACTTCTCGGAGACTCAGTTTTGTCATCTCTAAAACAGAGGTGGCAGAAAAGAATAAAGGAAGAATCGAACCATCTAGGAGTCCCTTTCTGCTGTCACAAACTAAGGTTCTGAGCCCCATTAAAGTGACCCTACTGGCTAGTCCCTTAAGATGACAATTCTCTGGCGACCACTTCTATCACCTCCATTCCTAACCCCCTCGGTATCCCCCTCTCCCTTTCCTCCCTTACCTCCTCCCCCGCTGCCCCCCCACACACACACACACTGGAAAAGTAGGGCTGTTCACTCTACCTCCCTGCCTGGAGTCAGGGTGAGCAATGGGGAAATGGATCCTGCGTACCATGCCCAAAAGTGAGAACTGGAGCTCTGATTCAGGAGTATGGCAGAGTGGCCCTGTGAAATAGGCTAAGGAATTGGCATTCTGGTCTGGTCTTGATTCACCTCCCTAAATCAAGAACACCTGCTGCTGGGGAAAAACCAAAGGGCATGAAGCACGCCTACGTGAAGGTGAAAGGAAATGAACTCCCCTCCATCTTGTCCCATAAGGGCTGGGACCTCTGCCCAAACCCCCCTCCCCTTTCTGGGAGTGGCCACAGGTGTGCCAGCAATGTCTTAACTTCCCCGACCCTCACCTGAAAGGACCAATGAAGCTCCAGGGACACAGCTAAGGTCCTAATTAGGCTTAACCACAGAAAGACCCCAATTCAAGTGACCAATCTCTGTAACCCTCATCACATGCCCAAGCCCCCTAATTATCCTACCCCATAAAACTCATTGTTCCCACCCGGACCGCCCTCTCTCCTCACTGCTGCGTCAGAAAGAAGCTGAGAGCCAAACCCGGGTTTGAATAAAGACTCTTTGCTTTTGCATCGGAAAAGGCTCCTTAGTGGTGGATTATTGGGGACCCCGAACTCTGGGCACAACAAAGGGATTTGTTGGCTACCTGCTACACAAGCTGTGGATTGCAAGATTCATGCAATAATCTGGGCACTCTTCCAACTGCCCTCCCACGACGTCGCCTGTCTCTCTCCACGTGAGGTGGACAGACTGGAGCTTGGGTATGTCCAAGAACAAGATGCTTCTGATTTGGGCAGAACAAGTTCAGAACCAGATGAGAGGCTATCTATCCCAGCCTTGCCGTTCCAGCCCCAGGCTAAGAACAGGAAGGTCCTGTTCTCCCTCGGGGGCAAACAAAGCCTTTTATTTTTTTGTAACTTGTATCCTTGAAATGACTGCCTCCAGGGGAGGCCAGGCTGAGGGGAACAGCCACTTGGGAGGGCCCTCTCTCTTTAGCTTTCCACTTCTGAGAATGCTTTGATCAGATCATACCTGGCTTCTCCTGAGTGTTCCCAGGTTGGGCCCCAAACAGGCGCCTTTGAATCCCCTTTAGAAGGACCAATACCCATCCTTCCATGCAGCCCCTCTCCACAGACACTCCCAGGCTCTGTTTTCCTTTCTGGGCCAGTGTTGGGGAGTGACCTTGAGTGAATGACCACTGGAGTCCAGAACAAATTAAAATGTAGGGAGCCTTTATTAGCCAGCCAGCCAGCCAGCCAGCAACTGCTCTGCCTTTCTCCAGGCCGGGAGTACAGAGAGCAGCAGTGACCCTTTGTGCAGGACCACTTTTAAGCACATTTACCACATCTTGTTTTTGCAGAGCAAGCAACCCAAAGACAAAACAGTTTTTCCCAAGCAACGTCAGAGTCATGCCATTGATGACCATGTTATTCACAGGGTCATCCTGTTCTTCAAAAAGCTGACAGTGTTCTATGAAAGAAGGCCTATGTGCTGGGAAGGGGCCATGAGACCGTATCTCAAGGCCTGGCCTGATGTCAGCACTGACAACTCTATCATGGCGTCTCTGGAATGGGGCATGCTCAAAAATTTCCACTGTCCAACACCAGTTCCAGCTTCTCTGAAAATCAGATAGATTCCTTGAAAGAAGGGAAATAATTGTCCGGACCTCAAATGATCACGGAGGCCCTAAAGAACCCAGAGGCATTCAAAACAAAACAAAACAAAACCCTCCCTGTTCTCAGAAGCACCCAGCTTGAGCAGAATGAACAATGGGTGGCCTCGAAGTTGTGAAAGCCTGTCTTGAGTGCCCTATCCACTAACTAGCTCTGGGACCCTGACCTCAACTCCATGGGCCTCACGGACCTCCTGTACCAGTGGCTGGGAGCTGGCAGAGTTGGTGGAATGCATGAGGTGAAAACAAGCAACAACTGAGAGTTGACAAAACGCACCCAGCCATAACATTCCATGGTGCAGGACTCTATGGTGGCTTATTAGAAAGCCGAAAGGGCGCTTTTTTGTACTATAACACAGTGATCTTTTTAGAACACCAATCTAGTTCTGTGGCCCCACTGCCCACCCAAATCTCCACCTAAAATGGGCCCATGGCTTTTTGTAAGTCTTAAAATAACGGCTACAGCCCCTATATCTGCCTGCCAGGCTTGCATAGCCTTATCCCAAATCATTTTTCTCCTCTCCCTCCATAAGTAAGGTAGGCGAAAAATAGGTTTACAGTTGTGAGTATGTGAAACATAGTTAATAAAGCTACTGTAATAATAATCATAATCTGTATGCCTTTTTCCATAAGAACAAGTAAACCTACTCTTGCCCCACTATACACCCCTCCTTACAGTTCCCTGAGCTCATCAGGCTTCCTTCCAGCACAAGGAGTTGAACATTTAGTTCTCTCATGGTGAGATGTTTCTCACTCCGTGCACCCCTCTTCATTCTGCCTGGTTAATCCTGTGTGCCCCTCCTTCCTTAGATAAGCCTTTCCATGGAGTTTTGCTTTCATAACGCTGTGTTTTTCCTTTGTGGCCCTATCACTAGCATAATAAATGTGCAGTATTTCTTGTTTTTCAAAAATTATCTGATGGTTTCATGAGGGCAGAAACTGCATCTGTCCGATTCCCACAGTAATCTCTGTTCCAAGCACAGTGCCTGGAATATAATAGAGGTTCAACAAATATTTGCCTAATAACTATTCAATAAATGTTGATTCAATGGACTAACGCAAAAACAAATACAATCTAAAAGAGCTACATTTTGCTCTTTAAACATCACAGAGCTATTCTTTGTAAAACTCAAAATTTCTTTTTGAGGGTTACTTTGGTGGAAACTTGTAATACCATATGGACATGAGATCAGTGTTAATGTGGAAAAAACAACAACATTGGAATCTGTAAAGAATTTGTGTGAGTTTATTTGAGCCAAACTGTCAACATATGCCAGGAAGCAGAACCTTAACAAATTGAGATAATACTCTGGAGAATGTGGGGTTATATCTGTAATTATACATTGTAATCAAAGGAAGAGTTACATGAAATCCATTGGTAATAAATAGGTCAGAGAGATGGGAGGAAGCAAAGGGTGGAGGAGGAGAACCCCTGGGAATGGATTAAAAGTAAAATGATAGACACATACTTAGGTGGGCACAGGAACAATTAACATAACAATGAAGGAATTTGTGGTATCTGTCCTGGAGCCTAGGCACATTAGATTGTGCCCCAAGGGGTCCAAAAAAGGGAAGTTACAAGTTACCCAGACATTTCAAAGAGTATATTATCTTAGATGCAACAAGACAGATAGGCTGGTTAGGATAAAGGTTGAGCCCAAGCTGATTTGGTTCAGTGGATACAATGTTTGCCTGCAGACTGGGGGGTGGGGTGGAGTGGGGGGTGGGGGGTGGGGGTTAAGGAGGTGTGGGGTGGAGTGGGCGTGAAGGAGGGGAGGAAGAGTGGCGGTCCTGAGTTCAATTCTCATCAAGGGCACGTGCCCAGGTTGCAGGCTTGAGCCCCAGTTGGGAGCGTGCATAGGGCAGCCAATCAATGATTCTCTCATCATTGATGTTTCTATCTCTTTTCCTCTCCCTTCTTATCTGAAATCAATAAGAATATTTAAAAAGAGGTAAAAGTTGATCTTGAAGATATCAGTCTAGGATGTAACTATCCACCATAACTGCTTTTAGTTAAAGTTTCATTTCAAACCATCCTTTGTAGTTATTTTAGGTCTCTGAGTTTGCAAGACTACTACTATGCAGGCCTTCCCTGAGCTTGTCAAGTTAGCATGTGGTCCCTTTTGTCCACATCAGAAAGATCAATTATATAAAAGAAAAATGTTGATTTACCACTAATTACTACTCGGAGTCTTAAACCTATGATTGTCCCTCTGATCCGCTGACTTCAGCTGATAAAAACCAACTCACAAGATTTGCTAGTGGGTGCTACCTGTTTTCTGCTTTGTACACCATGGGATGCCAGCTAACTTAAGAAGTCCAGCCTAATTCATGAACAACATCTCCCTGAACAATAAAACAGCTCTCTCCTCTATAAGTTTCTGCATCCATATCATGTACACAGAAGGATCAGCAAATAGTGGTGTCCCTAGAAATAAATTTGTAATTAGAAATCCTTTACTGAGACCCTAAAAATAAGACTCATGATGGTACCTGGTTTGTCCACAAGGGGTCAGTTTCC
>JAAGEH010000076.1:67998802-68063999 GCA_011751065.1 Lasiurus cinereus
GAGACAGGCCTTAGGCAAAACTGCTAACCAGCTTCCTCTTTTCCGGCTGGAACCATGGAGGGTGCTGAAGAGAAGAAGGTTCCTGCTGTGCCAGATACCCTCAAGAAAAAGTGAAGGAATTTCGCAGAGCTGAAGATCAAACGCCTGAGAAAGAAGTTTGCCCAAAAGATGCTTCGAAAGGCAAGAAGGAAGCTCATCTATGAAAAAGCTAAGCACTATCACAAGGAATACAGGCAGATATACAGAACAGAGATTCGAATGGCTAGGATGGCAAGAAAAGCTGGCAACTTCTACGTACCTGCCGAACCCAAATTGGCATTTGTTGTCAGCATCAGAGTTATCAATGGTATGAGCCCTAAGGTCGGAAAGGTGCTGCAGCTTCTTCGCCTTTGTCAGATCTTCAATGGCACCTTTGTTAAGCTCAACAAGGCTTCCATTAACATGCTGAGGATTGTGGAGCCATACATTGCTTGGGGGTACCCAAACCTGAAGTCAGTAAATGAATTGATCTACAAGCGTGGTTATGGCAAAATCAACAAAAAAACAAATTGCCCTGACAGATAACTCATTGATTGCTCGATCTCTTGGTAAATATGGCATCATCTGCATGGAAGATCTGATTCACGAGATCTACACTGTTGGAAAGCGCTTCAAAGAAGTGAACAACTCCCTGTGGCCCTTCAAATTATCTTCTCCTCGGGGTGGGATGAAGAAGAAAACCACCCATTTTGTAGAAGGTGGAGATGCTGGGAACAAGGAAGACCAGATCAACAGGCTTATTAGAAGGATGAACTAAGGTATCTACCATAATTATTTTTGTAATCTGGTCAGTTAATAAACTGAGTTCTTCAAAATTGAAAACAAACAAACAAAAAAACTGCTAACCAGTGAAAGTGATCTCTCCAACAGCTTTCTCACCCCCTCTCTCCTAGCTGTTTCTCCTCCTCTCTTGGTTATTCTCCCATTGAATTCTTGGCTCTTTTGACCTTTTCCTGGAATCTATTCCCTTATTCTCATCCTGTCACAATTCAGCAAACTCACTTCTATTCCCTGTATGAACTGATTTCTTTCCTTTTAATCCTACTCCTTACACATCTGAAAGGAATTTAAAATGCTCAGAAGAGAATTCCAAGAACAAAACCAGGAGAACAAGCATTGATGTGATGTTTTTTTGTGTACCATGGACAGGATGTTTTTTGTCTCTCAGAGACAGAGGTTGGTTTCTCAGTCTGGGAAGTCAACCTCTGTCAGGACAAATAAACCTTAGACTAATAAACCATGTCTACATTCCACTCATCTCAGACCCCTGTACAAGATGTGATGTCAATCTTTCTCATTGTCTCAGCCACAAACTGTCCATGTGGCACTTTGGTTGACCTGTCTGACTTTGGGTGGTTCCCAGAGCCCTTTCCACTACAGCTGACCCTTGAACACTGCAGGGGTTCAGAGAGCAGATCCCCAGTTGAAAATTCACATAGAACTTCTGACTCCCCCAAAACTTAACTACTGATAGCCTACTGTTGACTGGAAGCCTTAGCAATAACATAAACATTCAATTAACACATATCTTGTATGTTACATACAGTTATACTGTATTCTCATAATAAGCTAGAGAAAAAAATTATTTATTTTTCAAATATATTTTTATTAATTTCAGAAAAGAAGGGAGAAGGAGAGAGAGATAGAGACATCAATGATGAGAGAGAATCATTGATTGGCTGCCTCCCACACACCCCACACTGGAGATAGAGCTCGCAACCAGGAATGGAATTGTGACCTCCTGGTTCATAGGTTGATGCTCAACCACTGAGTCAAATCAGCCAGGCTGGAGAAAAAAAGTATTATTAAGAAAGTCATAAGGATGAGGAAATATATTTTATAATATTAATTTTTAAAAAAAGTCTGGACAGGAGAAACCAAGATGGTGGCATAGTTGAACACCTAGGCTGCTGCCTCACACAACAATTTCAAAATTACAACTAAAAGACAGAAAGGACACCATCCAGAACCACAGGAAAGCTGGCTGAGTGAAAATTCTATAACTAGAAATAAAGAGAGGGACTCATGAAGAAGCAGAGGAGCTGTAAAAAGCTGAGGTACAGAGGCACGCTCATGGAGAGGATGGGCAGAGGAGGCTCTGGCTGGCTTCCTCTAGTGCAGTGGTTCTCAACCTTCCTAATGCCACTCCTAAGACAGCTCCTCATGTGGTGGTGACCCCCAACCATAAAATTATTTCTGTTGCTACTTCATAACTGTAATTTTGCTACTGCTATGAACTGTAATGTAAATATCTGATATGCAGGATGTATTTTCATTGTTATAAATTGAACGTAATTAAAGCATAGTGATTAATCACAAAAACAATATGTAATTATATATTGTGAAATATTTATTTTTAATTACAAATAAATGAAATTTTTGTCTTGAGTCATGGTGTAGCATGGGTAACAGTTTTCATATGACAACAGTAAACTACATTGCTACACTTTGCTACACCGAGGAGCGGTCTGTTGGTTCCTAAGACCATGGTAAATATGTGTTTTCTGATGGTCTTAGGTGACCCCTGGGAAAGGGTCATTTGACCCCCAAAGGGGTCGCGACCCACAGGTTGAGAACCACTGCTCTGGCAGGAGGGAGATGGAAAAATCCGAACTGCACTCAACCCCAGCTTCAGGCAAGACTCATAGAGGGGAGTCTGGTCTGTTGTGAAAAGGAAGGAGTGCACAGAAACTTAGGGGAGCCGCGAAAGACAGAGGTCTGGGGGTGTGCAAAAGGTTGTGCGAAAGGGCACACACCGAGTGCTGACTGCTGATTGTGCCGCTGGCTTTCTCTAGCGGGAGGAAAACAGAACTTCACAACAGCACTGAAATCCAGGTCCAACTGCACTGAACTCCAGTTTCAGGCAAGAACCTGGGGATCCAGACTCATATGGGTCCCTAGAGCGCACGGAAACTCAGGGGAACCAGAAAGGCAAAGGTCTGGAAGCTCACATGCATGCATTGACCCCTTAACCCCTGTGAAAGGCAGAGGTCTGGAGGCAAGCATGCATGTGCAGACACAGCTGATCCTCACAACCAATTGGCTTGGAGGTCACTTTCCCCTAGTGATACCAACAACAATCAAGAATTAACTACAACAAGATTATACACAAAATTGACAAAGGGGTGCACCAATAGTGTCCACCTCAGGTAATGGGGGAGGCAGAGTACTAGGCCACATAGGACAGCTAGCACACAAAGCTACTCTTCCAACAAAGGGAAGCAGCGAAATATGTGGAGACAAAAGAACAGATCACAAATAAAAGAAATAAAGAAAAACAAATGACTGAATATAGAGTTCAAAACCACAGTTATAAGGTTTTTTAAGAATTTCCTAGAAAAAAAATGGATAAATTTAGCGAGACCCAAGAGGAGATGAAAAAGGACCAACTAGAAATTAAACATACACTGACTAAAATAAAAAAAATATACAGAGACCTAACAGCAGACTAAAGGAATGCAAGAATCAAATAAAGATTTGATATACAAAGAAGCAAAAAACACTACACTGGAAAAGTGAAAAGAAAACAGAATTTTAAAAAAATGTGAAGATAGTGTAAGGAGCCTTTGGGACAACTTTAAGTGTACCAACATCAGAATTATGGGGTTGCCAGAAGAAGAGAGAGAGCAAGATACTAAAAACCTATTTGAAGAAATAATAACTGAAAACTTCCCCCACCTGGTGAAAGAAATAGACTTACAAGTTCAGGAAGCACACAGAACCCCAAACAAAAGGAATCCAAAGAGGACCACACCAAGAAACATCATAATTAAAATACCAAGAGCAAAAGACAAAGAGAGAATATTAAAAGCAGCAAGAGAAAAAGTTAATTACCTACAAGGGAGCACTCTTAGGATTGTCAGCTGATTTCTCAACAGAAACTATGCAGGCCAGATGGAAGTGGCAAGAAATATTCAAAGTGATGAATAGCAAGAACCTACAACCAAGATTACTCTACCCAGCAAAGCTATCAATCAGAATTGAAGGTCAGATAAAGAGCTTCACAGATAAGAAAAAACTAAAGAAGTTCATCACCACCAAACTAGTATTATATGAAATGCTGAAAGGTATTCTTTAAGAAGAGGAAGAAGAAAATGGTAAAGGTAAAAATTATGAAAAACAAATACATATCTATCAACAAGTGAATCTAAAAATTAAGTGATTTAAAAATCTGATCAACAGAATAAACTGATGAATATAATAGAATCAGGGGCATAGAAAGGAAGTGGACTGATAATTCTCAGGGGGAAAAAGGTGAGGGGGCGGTGCAGGGAAAGACTCGACAAAAATACACCTATGTATGAAGACAATGGGGGCGAGGTAAGGGCAGAGGGTGGGGTGGGAGTCAGGTGGAGGGGAGATATGGGGGGAGGGGGATAGAAACAATTATAATAATCTGAACAATAAAGATTTATTTAAAAAGAAAGTCTGTATAAGTGGACCAGAGCAGTTCAAAACCTTATTGTTCAAGAGTCATTTGTAGTTTATTAGACCCAGCAAGCAACATAAAAAATGGGCATGTTCCATTCTATGGCCCATCCAGAGCTCTTTTCTGGAACAACTTGACCTCTAGTAAGAGGATCTTAGGAATATTTATAGTTGCTGTTTTGTCTGTGTTTCAATAATTTTCCCTCAACTTTTTATTTTGCAGAGTTTTAATCCTGATGTGGAAATAAAGTAAGGCCAATTAAAGGAGAACAAGCAAAGGCTATTTATTTAGAGCTTGCTGTGATCACTCGAGTTTTTGGCAGTCGCTCATAGGCAGATGGAGGAGTAGGAAAGCTTTAGAGTGGAAAAAGGGAAAGACTTCAACTGTTTGGAGACCTTTCCACTACAGCTGACCCTTAAGCAATGCAGGGGTTAAGGGTGCAGCCCCCCAGTTGGCCTGGGGAAGCTAGAGGAGGGCTAATTCTAAGCCAGGCATACTATGTCATTGGTCAGGGATGCATATTTGGCTTTCTCTGGTTGGTCCCAAGTAGGAAATATTTGATAAGCTATTAGTTACTAAACAAGGCCTGGCCATTTGAGGCTGATTCCTAAATAAACTATTATTTAGTTTCCTGGATTATTACTAGAGATAGTGTTTTGAGTTCCTATAAATCTGACTTAAAGTTTGTAGGCTGGTTTTCTGAGCTGGTTGCTGCAGCTTGTGGGTCATAGTCCTATTATTATATATGATCTGGTCATTGTCCATTTGTATATTCAATCTCTCACTAGAGAAAAGTTGAAAAAACATTATAATAATGTCTGTATACCCTTACTTAGAATCATTAATTATTTTCTGTTAATTTTCACCAAGGACACTTTCCTAATAATTGATTTTTAGAGAGAATGGGAAGGAGAGGGAGAAACAGAGAAAGAGAAACATTGATGTGAGAGAGACATGGATTGCCTCCCTTGTGTACTCTGACCAGAGCCAGGGATTGAGCCTGCAACCTAGGTACCTGCCCTTGACTAGAACCAAACAGGGACCCTTCAGTGTGCAAGCACGGAGCCAAATTGGCTAGGGCAGAATCATTAATTATTTACAGTGGCCACATTTTCTACTTGTATTGCCACCTAACCATCAAGTGTGTGTGTGTGTGTATGTGTGAGTGTGTATGCATGTATATTTCTTCTTCTAGTTTTATATTGTACTAAAGGTCCAGTGCATAAAATTTGTGATGGGGGGAGGGGGGAGTGTCCCTCAGCCTACCCTGCACTCCCTCCAATCTGGGGCTTCTCCAGGGATGCCTGACTCCCCATGCCTACTGGGATCGGGCCTAGTCAGACATTCATCTCACAATCCAGGACAGCTGGCTCCCAACTGCTCATCTGCCTGCCTTCTTAATTGCCACTAACCACTTCTGCCTACCAGCCTGATCACCCCCTAACCACTCCCCTGATAGCCTTATTGCCCCTAACTACCCCCCCCCCCTTGCAGGCCTGATCATCCCTAACTGCCCTCCCCTGCAGGCCTGGTCATCCCAACTGCCCTCCCCTGCAGGCCTGGTCCCCCCACAACTGCCCTCCCCTGCAGGCCATCTTGTGGTGGCCAACTTGTGTCCACATGGAGGCAGGACCTTTACCACATAGGGGCAGTCATCTTGTGTGTTGGAGTGATGGTCAATTTGCATATTACTCTTTTATTAGATAGGATAGAGGCCTGATGCTTGGGTGGGGGCCGGCTTGTTTGCCCTGAAGGGTGTCCCAGATCAGGGTGGGGGTTCCCTTGGGGCATGAACAGCCTGGGCGAGGGACCTGTGGTGGTTTGCAGGCTGGCCACAACCCTCAGGGACCCACGCAGAGGCTCTGGAATCTGGGATTTATTTATCTTCTATAATTGAAACTTAGTAGCCTTGAACTCCAGCCAGAACAGGTGGAAAGCTTGGCTTCCTCCATTGCTGGGGAAACCCAAGCCTCCTGCTCGCTCCATGGCCAGCCATCATCTTGGTTGGATTAATTTGCTTACTTGCTCCTGATTGGCTGGTGGGCATGGGTTGTGTGTGTAGTTGAGTGATGATTTATTTTCATGTTTCTCTTTTATTAGTGCAGATGTCTGAGAAAAAGAGAAGATGTTTTCTTTTATTTAACTGCAAGCTTCCAGTAAACAAGGATAATAACCTTATCTGTCTCATACACATGACCCTTCAAACCTAAATATCTCAACATGCATCTCCTAAAATAAGAACTAAGAATAAAAGAGTAACTTCAGTACTATATCATACTAACATTTACAACAAATTCCATATAATCTAATACTGACATATTTTCAAATTTCTTCAATTGGCTCCCTCATATTTTGCTGAAAATCTGGATTCAAACAATGTTTCTTATTGCATTTATTTTTAATGTCTCTTCAGTATCATATGTATATTTTGTGTGTGAAAATTGACATATTTACTATGTTGGGTCTTGCAATTAATTAAAATGATATATTTCTCCATTCAGGTGTTTTTTTCTATTGATTAAGGTATTACAAATGTGTGGTTATCCCTCCATAGTCCCCTCACCCTTATATATTTTTTTAATTGATTTCAGAGAGGAAGGAAGGAGAGAGAGATAGAAACATTAGTGATGAGAGAGAATCACTGATTGGCTGCCTTCTGTGAACCCGACTGGGGATTAAGCCCACCACCCTGGCCATGCGTCCTTGACCAGAATCAAACCCAGGACTCTTCAGTCTGCAGACCGACACTCTATCCACTGAGCCAAGCCAACTAAGGCCTTTAGTATATTTTAATCTAGAAAAATTTCCCTCCTCTCAGCCCTTCTTTTTTCATGGCAGTTGTCTTATAAGCAGTCTGATTTTGTCTGTTTTATCATGTTAGATTTATTTCATTTGGTTATTTTCAGGTTAAATGTTTTTTTCATAGTCTGAGGAAACTAATAATTTTCCAGCATAGATTGTCTACTAGACCCTTAGTAAGATTGAATTTCTAGTAACCCAAGAAGAAAGAATGAAGTTTAAAAAGTCTTCTATTTGCATGAAAGTACACTACTTACCAGTCAAGGAGCTTTTATTCACAAAGGAGACCTTCTTGCTTTCTTTGGGTGGAGACCCTGTAATTTTCAATGCTATTGACTATAAAGTAACTTAAAACTCTGGGGATTTAAGTCTCAGAAAAGTAGGCACAGTTACCAGAATCCAATCAATTATTTGTTTTAGCAATATTTAAGGACCCCTCTGGATAATCAGACTGGTTTCTAAGGAATATTGATTATTTACCTAAAATATCAAGGAATATAGTTTTGCAAAACACACACACACACACACACACACACACACACACACACACTCCACCCCACACACAAAACCCACACTGTACTTGCTCCATTTTGTGTTTTCTCAAATTTAGTTTATGTAGATTTCTCACCTTTGGGAAACTGAGGCTTCACTCACTGGTCATTAGCAGTTACTACTTGTGTTGCCACTTAACTGTATTGTGTGTGTTGATGTGTGTGTGTTCATTCTTCTAGGTTTATTGTATCCTGCATGTATTACAAAAGGAGAATACTATTTTCTTTTATTCAACTGCAAGCTCCCAGTGACTAGGGATAATAACCTTATTTGTTTTAACTCCAAACATGACCAAATGGTGACACAGATTTATTTGTGGATGTGAAGTTGATTGTGTTCCCTCCCTTCCCATCCATTCCCCATGACCTTCTAAGTAATAGAGACTCGGGCTCTTTTCTCTCTTTCAAACGGGTGCTTCTTCACCTAAGGTGGCTGTGCATGATTTCCAGGTTTTCTCCAACTTGAAATTAGCATCAGTCTGTCATATGTGGCAAAGACCTGCGTGTACTGCAAAGGCAATAAGTTCAACTTGGCTTTTGGTTGAGGATTCTCAAAAAGCTTGGAAACAGGAAGTGAAGTTTCTTAGAAGTGACCCACTCTAGTCAAGGGGGCTGGCGCCAGGTGTTTGACTCCTTCCGAACCTTTGACCTTTTTGGGAGTCTTCTTGGTGCCTTGTGGCCTTTGCTGCTGACTCTCGTAGCTTCTGCAGAAAAAGAGAACTTGGTTAGAGCCTACGGGGTAGCACAGATTGCCAAGGACCTGGGCTTAGAGGAAGGAAACCAGGAGTTTTGGCCACTGACTCACTTCCAGGTGTGACTGACCAGGAAACACCTTCCCACATCACTCAAATCTTATTGGGCATGCCTGTACCAGCCTTGTCTAGTTCCTTCCCCCATCAGTCAGTTGGGAATAGACTTAGAGAATGCCAAATGCAGGTTTTTGGCAAAGCTGTATAAATGGCATGCCTATACTATTTGTCTTCCCTCATTCCTCTCCTGTTAAATAATAACTAGGTGATTACAATGGCATCACCTGGATACCCATGGATACATTGGACATTGCTGATATTTTTATAAAATTCCCTCTTCGTATTCCCATATCACTATCCTTTTCTTCATAGGACAATTGTTTCATTTTCTTCAATGTTCATTTTTCTTTTGCCTGAAATTTAGTTCTGTGCATTATTCCAAGATTTGTTTACTTTTAATATTTCCATTTATCTCCCTCTAATGACTCTCAGAGAATCCCATCTCTCTACTTGTACTTTCAGCTGCCTAAAGAATGGCTCTGGTTAGGCCATCATCTCCATCCAAAAGCAAGTTAGCTTGAAACCCTCTCCTTCTCCTCTCCCACTCAGCTCTTGCTCAACCAGCCCATTTCCAACCTTCTCCACATTTAGCAGTGACACTAGCAGTGACCGTGTTTGCCAGTGCTCCACTGGGGAGGGTTTCATTTGTAATGTTTCACTCTTTTGCCTCTTTGACCTGTAACATCTTCACTGGCCCTTCATTCCAATCAGTTCCACCTCCTTGTTGATGGAAAGATGCTTGCTTCTATTGCCATTCACTCAGGCCATCCCCACCCCACCTGCCCCTTTCCCGCCCCCATCTCCATTGCTGAACCTTCTGTCCCCTTGTCATCCCATCTCTTATTCCTCTGGACATCCTCTGCACTCCTTCAGCCACACTTTGCTTCTCTTGTCACCCCTTCTCCCTGACTCTTCTATGGCACTCTTCCTGCCACCCCTGTCACCCTCACTAACTTTTTTGGCATTGTCTCACCAGAAAGTGGACCTAGCCCCTGATGGGTTTACTTAGGATCCGCTGGTAGTGAGTGGATTCTTGACTTCATGCATGAAAAATTTCACAGCACAAGTCCAGATGATTATGAGGGAACATTTACTAAAGCTAAGAATGTAAAACAAGGAAGGGCTTAGCATAGAAGAAGCAATAGGAGAGTCTAGGATGGGCTGCCCTAGTTCTCTAAGAAGTCAGAAAAAGATGTGTCTTGGGAGCTTAAGGGGCTAACCTGTGACAAGCTGCAACTGCCCACTGCTCTCTAGGTTGTAAGTCTCGTGGGGTTCCTTAGGTTTAGAAGGTGCATGTCTGTGGAGGAAGAAAAGGGAGAAGAAGAGTGTAAGGGAATAGTGGGGGCTGCTCCCCAGAGGGAGAGCACTCATGGGTCCTTTGTTTTGAGACTTGATCTCTTCCTCACAGGCGGGAATCTTAGGGGAAGTCTCAGGGAACGGTTTCAACAGAATATTCAGGGCCCTGGTTGAAACTGATTGATCAGGGGATTGCTAGCCATTGCTACTGGTCCTGCTGCCTACCACCAGATTTTGCTGCTTTTCTGGGCCTGAAGCTGAAATACAACTGGAGCCTAGATAGATGTTATTTCTGGGGGCGTAGCCTTCAGTATCAGAACAAAATTGCTCTGCCAGTTTGTTCAGCTCTCTGTCTCATTTTCCCTACTCCACTTTCCTGGCTCACTGGCCTATCTCAATTTTAGCCCATATATATCTAAAATCCCCTTCACTCAATCCATATTTCTATCAAATTCTAGCTCAAAATTCAACTTCCAAAAACTCCCTTAGGTTAGTTCCTCCTCTCCATTCTATTCATTTCTTTTCATTGTCCTAAATGTGCTCCCTCAGTGTTTGACTAGCAATCAACACATTATCTTTTCTGTTCCTTCAACTAACCTGTGAATTACTAAATCACTGTTTTTATTTAAAACTGATAGGCCTTTTTTTAGAGCAATCTATGGACTCAATTTTTATGTGACACACACCCCCTCCCTTTTCAGATTCATATGCTAAAGCCCTAATTCCCAAAGTGATAGTATTTGGAGGTGGGGCCCTAGGGAGACAATTATATCATGAGGGTGGAGTCCTCATGAATGGGATTACTTATAAAAAGAAATGTGGAATTTTTCTCTTGGCCATGTCAGATACAGAGAAAAGGTGGTCTACCAGCCACTGAATCAGACACTGAATCTGATGGCAACTTGATCTTCAACTTCCCAGCTTCCAAAACTGTGAGAAATGACTGATTTAAGCCACCCAGTCTATAATATCTATAAAAATAAAAGCATAATATGCTAAACAGACCAGACATCCTTCCTTCATGACAAAGCTGCAGCAGGCAGGGGCTCAGGCAGAGAGAGCAGAGGCCCCCAGATTTGGCTGCAGTGAGCAGTGGCAGGTGGGGGCCAGGGCCAAGGCACTTGCATGAATTTCGTGCATCAGGCCTGTAGTTTTTATTATAATAGCCTGAATTAGGACATGCAGCTTTAGGTTTATAACAAAATTGAGTGGAAAATACAGAGTTTCTATATATCCTCTTGCCTCCCTCCCCTCCTCATAGCCTCCCTTACCATCAACATCTGCACTAGTGTCATACATTTGTTATAATCAATGAACCACAATTGATAAATCATTTATAATTGAAAGCCAAAGTTTACATTTGGGGTTTATTCTTTGTGTTGTACAGTCTGTGGGTTTTGACAATCATATAAAGACATATATTCAATTTTGTAGCACTTTTTTAAAGTTGATGTGCTGTCCATACCTTAATTTTTTTTAAAAAAAACATTGTCTCTATGTATACAAACACACTCCAACAGGGAATTAATTCCTCTTTAGTGAAAGATTGCTTCTAAAAACTTCTCTAACAAGAGAATCCTAGAAAGGGTAAATTAATTTTCATTTGATCTCCAATGTCATTTTGTAAACCACTTTATAATCTGCATTTCTTTCTTTCTTTCTTTTTTAAAATATATTATATTGATTTTTTGCAGAGAGGAAGGGAGAGAAATAGAAAGTTAGAAATATCGATGAGAGAGAAACATTAATCAGCCACCTCCTGCATACTCTCCACTAGGGATGTGCCCGCAACCAAGGCATATGCCCTTGACTGGAATCGAACTTGAGACCCTTCAGTCCACAAGCCGATGCTCTATCCACTGAGCCAAACCAGTTTCAGCTATAATCCTCATTTCTGATCAAGGTTAGGAATCACTTCCTGTTCATCTTAGCATATATTAGTACTAGAGGCCCAGTGCACAAAATTTGTGCAAGGGGGGGGGGGCAGGGCTGTCCTTCAGCCCAGGTTGCTCCCTCTCCAATCTGATACCCCTTGAGGGAAGTCCAACTGCCCGTTTAGGCCCCATCCAGGTAGGATCAGGCCTAAATGGGCAGTTGGACATCCTTCTCACAATCCAGGACTGCTGGCTCCCAACTGCTCACCTGCCTGCCTTTCTGATGGACCCTAACCACTTCTGCCTGCCAGACTGATCACCCCCTAACCACTCCCTGACAGCCTGATTGATGCCTAACTGCTCCATGCCAGCCTGTTTGCCCCTAACTGCCTTACTCTATGGGCTTGGTCACTCCTAACTGCCCTCCCCTGCAGGCTTGGGTCCCTCCCAACTACCCTCCCCTGCTGGCCATCTTGTGGTGGCCATCTTGTGTCCACATGGGAGCAGGATCTTTTGACCACATGGGGGCAGTCATCTTGTGTGTGGGAGTGATGGTCAATTTGCATGTTATCCTTTTATTAGATAGGATAGAGGCCTGGTGCATGGGTGGGGGCCAGCTGGTTTGCCCTGAAGGGTGTCCTGGACCAGGGTGGGTGTTCCCTTCAGGCATGGGGTGGCCTGGGCGAGGGGCCTGTGGTAGTTTGCAGGCTGGCCACAACCCCTGGTGACCCAAGCGGAGGCCCTGGTATCTGGGATTTATTTATCTTCTACAATTGAAACTTTGTAACCTGGAGTGGAGCCAAGCCTCCAGTTTGCTCCGTGATGGCAGCCATTGAAACTTCATTGCCTTAAGCAGAGGCCTGGGCCCAGCTAGGGTTTGCAGAAAGCTTGGCTTCCTCCATCTCCAGGAGCAACCCAAGCCTCCCTCCTGCTCTCTCTGTGGCTATAGCCATCTTGGTTGGGTTAACTTGCATACTCACTCTGATTGGCTGGGTGGGCGTGTCTGATGGGTGTAGCAGAGATATGGTCAATTTGCATATTATTCTTTTATTAGATAGGATATGCTTACAGAACTTTGTTAAATAAATGATTAAATATCTGCCTAAAATTTTCAAGGGCACCACTAATAGGAGTCCCCATTCTCTTTTAAATATCCAATGAGGTAAATAAAATATATCACAAAGTCTGGTTCTTAGTTGCCATATTTGGCATTTTTAACTCTTTGATATTCAAGGTCCTCAACCCAAACCCAATTTTACTACAAACTAAAGAGGACTGATGACAACAGATATAAGAAGTAAAAAGATGGAAAAATGGAAAGAACACAATCCAGTGATAAAATGAATGTTGTCTTAAATTCCTCTTTGTAATAAAGTGCAAACTAGGAAAACACTTTAAATGCTATTATTCATGAAATTTCTCTTTGAACTGCTTTTCCAGAAGCATCTTGGATTGCTGTAGAGAAGTGAATAAGTCACTTATTCCATTTCTTTTATCTCTTTTTCATCTGACACTAAATGCAATTGTTTTGGATAGTATATACAAAAATATCCAGATAATATGTGTATTTTAATTTTATTTATTCTTTATTATAAGAATTACTTTAATTATTGATATTCATAAACAATTGTAAGATTCTACTGAGAATTTTTAAAAATATATATTTTGTTGATTTTTTTACAGAGAGGCAGGGAGAGGGAGAATTAGAAACATCAATCAGCTGCCTCTTGCACATCCCCTGTGCCCACAACCCAGGTACATGCCCTTCACAGAAATCAAACCTGGGATCCTTGAGTCCACAAGCTGAAGCTCTATCCACTGAGCCAAACTAGTTAGAGCTCTACTGAGAATTTTAAATCCATTTTTAAATCAGTTTTGGTGAAGGTCACATTTAGATCCAAGATTTGGATTAAAGATAGATCTCTCCCTAGACAAATACATATAAGCTCAGACACATAAAATTTATATACCAATGAGGCTTATATATTTTCTAAAGCCCCTTCTTAGATGATTCCGTGGTGATCATGGACCTTAGGTTAAGATCTTCAACCAGATTGCCTAGCTTCGAATTCCAACATCTCACAGATTGGAGGGTCTTATGATGTAATGATGGTATTGATTATGCTTTATCAATAATTATATAGATGTATGTGTGAGATAAAATCAAGGAATTTTTTCCTGAAAGAGACTTGATGACTCTAGAGTTCCATAATAGTTCCAGAACGCAGTCCTTTGGTGATGTCCATGATTATACTAGGGAAGAGAATGACAACAGAGAATACTCGGACTTAAGGCTGGATATTATGCTCCTTTACTTTTCACGACATTATTTTCTTGTTGAAACTCTTAGCAAATAAAAGATCCCTCCAGAAGCCTTCTACCATCTTCCTAAACATATCCTTTAAAGCTTCCTTGACGAGCTCATTGCGCAAGGCATAGATAAATGGATTCAGCAATGGTGTCACAAATGTAGTTACCACTGTCACTGCCCAGTTAGTATCCACAGAGCCACTCTGTGATGGCCGCACATAGAGGAAAATGGCACTTCCATAGAAGAGTGTCACCACCATCAAGTGAGAGGTACAGGTAGAGAAGGCCTTCTGACGGCCTGAGGCAGAGGGGATACGCAGGACAGCTAGGACTATGTGGCCATAGGACACGGTAGTAATCATCAGTGAGGATACAATAACAAGAGAGGCCAGGATAAAGTCAGTTTCCTCCAGCTTTTTGGTATTGGTACATGCCAAACGGAGCAGTGGGCCACTGTCACAGAAGAAGTGCTGCACCACAGCATCTTGTTTACAGAAAGGAAGCAAGGCCACAGCGACTGTGGGGCCAAGCACAGGGAGGAGTCCCCCCATCCAGCAGGCCAAGGCGACCTGAAAGCACACAGTACCATTCATGAGCAAGGGGTAGTGCAGAGGGTGACAGATGGCCAGATAGCGATCCACAGACATGACGGCCAGCAGCAAGAACTCAGAGGCTCCAAGAAAAAAGTAGAAATAGAATTGGGCAATACACGCGACAAAGGAAATAGTGTGTTGCCTTGAGAAAAAGTTGCTCAGCATATTGGGAATTATAACAGAAGTGAGCAGGATCTCTAGGCAGGACAGGTTACCCAGAAAGAAGTACATGGGAGTCTGCAAGCGAGTATCAGCCCCCACCACCGCAACAATCAACATATTGCCTGTTAGAGTCAGCAGATAGATAAGCAGGAAGATAGAAAACAATTCTTCTTTTGTGTTGTTGATACTTGGGACACCTGCCAGAATGAACTCTGTCACACCACTGCTCTGGTTCCCACCAAGAGCCATGATCTCTCCCACCTGTGCAACAACATGAACATATTCCTGGTGAGGACATGTCTTTTCCAGCACAATCATGAAACATATTTTATCATGATATGGCATACATATCCCCACTTTCTCCCATCATATCTTCTGTTAAGATTTTGAAGAGCCTTGGTCAATGTTCTCAGTGGTTAGAACAGTGGCCCATGTACTAGAGGGTTGCAGGTTCGATTCCGGGTCAAGGGCATGGACCTGGGTTGCAGGTTCGCTCCAACAAGGGCTACATGAGAGTTGAAGGAGGCAACCAATCGATATGAGATGTTTCTTTCTTTCTTTCTCTCTCCCTCCCTCTGTCCCTTCCATTCTCTCTAAAAATCAAAGGAAAAAATATCCTCCAGTGAGAATTAACAAAAACAAACAAACAAATATGAAGAATCCTAGATCCTTATCTAATTGATTTTAGAGCTGGCAAAGGTTTCCCATAAAGGACAGTTCACACTTAGGTATGACAATGAATGCCAAGAGTCTCCAGCTTCACATCTCCTATTCTCAAATTTTAAGTGATCCTTAATTATTATAAAAATATCATTGAGCATTTGAGTTAAGCAAAAATATCAGAGAAAAGATTTTGTGAAGAGTATTATTCCTATTCAACCAGCATCTAGAAGTGAACCAAATTGCCTCGCGTTGAATTCCAGCATCTCTACTTATTAGCTAGGTAGACTTGAAAAAGTTGTAAGGAGCAAGTGAAGTAATAGTACAAAAGGCTTAAAAGAGTTTCTAGCACTTAGCTGACAAATGATGGAGGAAGCCCTGGACTGTAAGTTAGGGCACCAGACTCTCCGCTTGACTGGCCACTTCCCTTGTAAGACTAAAGTGCATCTAGCCCATTTGTCCTTCAGCTTCTCAGCTACAGAATAAGTAATAGAAATCTAGGCCATTAGTTCATCTGTTATATGAAATTCCCCTTTTTATGGAGAATTACCCCAGAAACCCAAGGGTCTAATTAAATTCAGTTTCTCACAAAGTACTTACCTATGTAAAGCAAGTTATGCCATACTTAAAAGGAGTAAGAAGAATAAACTACAATGATTCAGTCAGGTATCCATGTCTATTTATTTAGTGTCAACTTCAAGCTAAGTATACTAGGAAATATTAAGATGAGTTTCTCAAGCTTTTCAGTCCACGATATTAATCCAAAGCCCCTTCACAAACTTGGCTCAATTAGATAAACTTGCCAGAGACAGAATTATGAATCCCTAGTAATTATTAACAAATTCAGAAATGAAATCCTTACTATTCAATTTGAGTTCTTCTAGTTCTGAAGTCCACAAGTTATAATGTCACTGGAAAAGGACTGGGTCCGGAGTGGGTCTCTCTCAGGCTGACCAGTAGTGTGTGAGTTCTTGACTTCATGCAGGAAAGATTTCACGACAGAAGTGCAAGTGGTTTTGAGAGTACATCTATTAAAGCTGAGGACAGTGAAACAAAGGAAGGGCTTAGGATAGAAGAAGCAACAGGAGAGAGCCTAGCCAGTGTTCTGCTCAGCCCTCTAGAAACGTTGGAAAAGAAGTGAGTCACACTGGCCTGTTTGGACTCACTGAGAAGTAAAAGTTAGTGTTAGAAGTGAGCCAAGGTGGGGCTGCTGTCAGCACACTGAAAAGTCAGAGAAAAGGGGGCCTTGGAGACAGGTTCAGAAGGTTAGCCTGGGACGAGCTGCTGCTGCCAGCTTCTGCCCTAGTTGCAAGTCTCCTCAGAACTCTTAGACTTTAGGAGAAAGAGAAGATGTACACTGGAGAAAGAAAGAGGGAAGGAAGGTGTGGGCATGCTCCAGAGAGAGCTTGCACTGGCATCTGTTGTCTTGAGGGTTTTAACCTCGGCTCTGAGGGCAGGAATCTTAGGGGAGGTCTCATGAGAGGGTCTCAACAGAATATCAGCTTTCCAGGTGTGTTCTTTAATATGTTGATGTATCAAAATGAGTGGAGAAAAGGGACCAGGGGTCGTTTTATGGTCAGCTCTACCACTATCTTGGATTTGTTTGACTCTTGATTGTTTTTTTGTTTGTTAGTTTTTATTCCCCTGACTTCACCCCTTTGTGGATTTGGCTGGCACTAATTGGCTCTCTGTTATCTATGTCCCTGACCAGGGTGATTTAGGCTATTTACTCTCTAGTTAGGGAGAAGAGGTGTAAACCATTTGCTCTCAGGTCTTACTTAGGGAAGATAAGACCTTGCTATTTACTAGTGGGCTGTAATTGCTCAAATTGATTGGCCCCATTTCTCTAGTAGACTAAATGTTACTGTGTATTTGGAAGCTGTAAGGATTAAGCAACAGTGGCATATTGGATGCAAAGAGGTAAAGGGTAGAATATGATAGTGGTCGGCAAACTCATTAGTCAACAGAGTGGCAAACCAAGCTCGGGAGCCTCATGTGGCTTATGTGCCACGGTTTGCCGACCACTGGTCTAACCATCTGTCTCAGTTTCCTTTTTCCCACTTGTCAAAAATTCTCCTAGCATCTAACTATCCTGCCTTAATAAGAACCAAATAAATGATATCTGAAACTTACTTTTAAAAATGCCTCAGCTATTAGACAAATACTGATTCCTTCAGCCATGCAAAGCATTAGAATTTAGCTTAAGGCCTTTATTCTTTGTCAGCCCTGTTTCTCTAGCACATCCCACCAGTTTTTGTCCCAGCAAATATTAGGTTCTTTACTTACAATTTCTCACCTGTGTGTCCTACCTGAGTAGGAAAATTTTTGTGCCTTTTCTTTAAGATAAGTAACTTTATAGTCTTTCTCCCTAGGAACTCCATTCAGAGCCTCATCTCCCTCCAGCTTCTAAAGAAAAACTTACAACTTACTGTCAGTAAAATAATTTCATTTTTGCTCTATGTTCCTTATGTATCAGATGCTATATTTGGTGATTCATAGGTAAAGGAGACATTGTTGCTACACTCATATAGTTCACTTCCTGAGAGTGACAAAAAAAAAATTAGCATGTGTCACAGGTGGAATATCACAGGTAAGCACAGGGTCTAAGGGAACTCACAGAAAAGGAACCATGCTGATAGGAAGTATTCTTGAGAAAGGTGGTGCCTAAACTAAATACTAAGAAATGAGTATGAATGGTTTCCTTTGCTAAAAGGCTTTTGCACAGCAAAGGAAACCATAACAAAATGAAAAGAGAGCCCTCTGAATAGGAGAACATATTCACTAATGATGTATCTGATAGGGCATTAATATCCAAAATTTATAGAGAACTTACAAAACTCAACACCCAAAACACAAACAATCCAATTAAAAAATGGACAAGTGCCCTCTTTTCCAAGGAGGACATACAGATGGCCAATAGATATATAAAAAAGATGCTCAACATCACTAATCATCAGAGAGATGCAAATTAAAATCACAATGAGATATCATTTCACACCTGTCATCAATAAATCAACAAACAGCCAAAACCAGTTTGGTTCAGGGGACAGAACGTCAGCCTGTGGACTGAAATGTCCCAGGGTTCGATTCCGGTCAAGGGCATATATCCTGGTTGCAGGCACATCCCCTATAGGGGGCATGCAGGAAGCTGCTAATCGATGTTTCTCTCTCATAGATGTTTCTAACTCTCTGTCCCTCTCCCTTCCTATCTGTAAAAAAACAATAAAATATATTAAAAATAAATAAGTCAACAAACAACAAGTGTTGGTGTGGATGTGGAGAAAAGGGAACTGGAGTGCACTGTTGGTGGGAATGCAGACTGGTGCAGCCATGGTGGAAAGCAGTATGGAGTTTCCTCAAAAAATTCAAAGTGGAACTGCCGTATGGGAATATTTCTAAAGAAACCCAAAACACTAATTCGAAAGAATATATGCACATCTATGTTCATTGCAGTTACTTACAATAGCCAAGATCTGGAAGAAGCGCAAGTGCCTGTCAGTAGGTGAGTGGATAAAAAAGCTGTGTTACATTTAAACAATGGAATATTTTTTGGCCACCAAAAAGAAGGAAATCTTACCTTTTGTGACAGCATGGATGGACCTGGGGAGCATTATGCTAGTTATGCTAAGTGAAATAAGCCAGTCAAAGAAAGACAAGTACCATATGATTTCACTTATATGAGGAATTCAATGAACAAAATAAACTAACAAACATATTCATAGATATAGAGAACAGACTGACAGCTGTTTGAGGGGAGAGGTTTGGAAGGCTGGGTGTAAAAGGTGATGGGATTAATAAAAAAAAAAAAAGAAAAGAAAAAAAAAAACCCTCATAGACAGACAACAGTATGGTGATTTCCAGAGGGAAATTTGGGTCGGGGAGAAGTAGAAGAGGGTAAAGGAGGGGTAGGCAGTGATGGAAGGAGACTTGACTTGGAGTGGTGAAGAAACAATACAATATACAGATGATGTATTATAGAATTGTACACCTGACACCTATATAATTATAGTAACAAATGTCACCCCAATAAGTTCAATTAAAAAGGGGGAGAAACAACTCAGATTAGCCCCAACAGAACAATAAACCCTATTTGCAAAGGAAAATTGTATTATATTAGAAAATGGGTAAAGTTTCAAGATACTCCCAAGGCTACAGTACAGACCACCAATTTTTTAAAAAACAGTACAGAAAACAAGTTGCTATGTGCAGGAAAAAAATGTAATATAACAATATCTTGTAGTGTGCACCATTAACAAAGCCCTAGCTCTTGGGAAAGCTGGAAAAATAGACAATAGATGATAAAAACAAGTTAGAAACAAAGCCTATTCTTATTACAAAGAGTAAGAAGCAACATAGCTCAAATACTAAGATGGACTAGCTGTATGACTTAAAAAGATTTAATTTTCCTATCTTTAGTCATTGCATTCTAACTATAATAAAAATAATTTTTGTTACATTAAAATGAGTCTGGATTTGATAGAAGAGAAGGTTTTTAATGGAAAAGAGCAGCATATGAATATACTACGTTGAGGCAGAAGCCAGAATGTAAGGGGCAGAGTGAAATGAGAGAGGACCCATCACCCCAAAGAGGATGACCCTTTCTAACTCTCTGTTGCTCTCTGTGAAAACATTTCCATAAGCGAGAGAAAGATGAGTCCGAATCCTAAATATGGAAAAAATTCCTACTAGCTACCCTGAATGATCTTGCTGTTTCCATGAGGATAGAGATCAACCTACAAGATTACTCCTTTCCTTTCTATTACTCAATGTGCGTTCTCATCTGGCATCCTTCCCATACCCTGTACTGTGAGACTGACATTAGCTGATATCCTTGGAGTTCCTGAGGATTGGCAAAGAACTCTGGGAAACACACAAATATGGAGTAATCTTCTCTTATGCTTCCATCCTGGGTATAATGCCTGAGATACTGTCCTTCTGCCTTGTAAACAAAGGGGCCTTTTGATCCTAAGGAGGCTGCATTACGCCCACCCTTCTCTCTGTAGAAAGAGTGTCTTCTTCGATGTGTGCATTACTTTAGGCTTTAACAGGCATGCTTCCAGTGTAGAACAGTGATCTCACAATCCTTCAAGGTATGCCACTAAACGAACAACATGGGGCTGAAAGGCAAGGGGTAAATATGGAGGAGTTAAAATATTCATCAATCTATTAAAAAACAATGCACTTACCTACAGTTCCTTCCATCTTTACTGATTGAAAAATGTTCCATTTAAAGACAGATCTTCACTTTTTTGCTAATGAGTTTTATATACAAACTTTTAATTTTCCTGATTTAGATCCCGACCCTGGCATTAGCCTGAGTGCATGGAAGAAGGCTGAAGAAATCATTTACTTTAACCAATCTCTTACCTGAAGGGTATGAGGTATAACCTTAGTTTCCAGTGGAGGTGCTCCAATATTTGGATTAGTTGATCCAGACATCAGGAGTTCAGCTAGCAGCAGTACCTGCTAGAGAAAATGGTGAGGAGATAAAACTATAAGAGAGTAAGAAAAACAAGGAGAGAAAATAATAGTATAAACACCAAGGGCACCTTTGCAATTCAAAGGAAATTTCCCAGATTCCAGGCCTGATCATTTGAAAAGAAGGCTGACCCTTATTCATTCAACAAGGGATGACTGAGAATGTTTCTGCCTTCATTTGTCAACTACCCCATGCCAGGCTCCTGTAAAAATTACTGGGGCAATAAAGTGTGAATGAGAAAAAGAATGGAGTTTGACTAGGTGTGGAAGGCACAGTAATCACCCAACTTTCTCCTGCATGGCACCCAAAGGAAATATTTATATCCCAAGTAACACAGACATGGTGTCTTCTCCCTGAAGGCTTAAAATGATATTGGGAGTTCCTTCCCTGCCTTCTAGTAATAGGAGCAGGAAAGTAATAGGAGCCCCAAGAGGGTGATAAGATAGGGGGAGATTCTCTGCATCATCTCTGGTTTCTTCTGCTTCTAGTGATAGCACATACACCATACACGCACCCCAAATCTAGTTTAGAATTATGAACCATTATTCGCATTTTTCCATTTGTATTCACTGTATAGCCCTAACTAAAAACTTGACTAAATTCTACTCAAACTCAATTTACTCTGGCGCATATGAATTCTTTTGAATAGCTTCCTCTGCCCACTTTACAACCTGAACTGTGGCAAGTCCTGCTGACCTCAGTCTCAATACTTAATCCACTGTATTATATCTGCATTTTCATCCGTGTCCTTTGCCAGACTGTGAACTCCTAGAGCAGGAGCTATATTCTGATCACTGTATTTCCAGCACAAAGCACAGTGCCTGGCACACATTAGGTGTTTAATAAATTACTAGTATATGCACTAGAATGCTCTGAACCCTAGACTGTTGCTCTTGTGAGAGGAATACCAGTTGCCATGAGCTGAGAAGAAGAGTACACAGGTTCCCCTGGAACTCAATTTGGCTGAATTCCATCTCTTCTAGACATACTCCTTTAAAAAAAAAAAGAAAGAAAGCACCTAAATGGAAGCAAGAATGAGGCATGAGAAGTGTCATTACTTTAGATTCTGAGAAGGAGTGGGAGCAAAGACTGGTAGAATTGGCTGAGCTAAGATGAAAATAATTAAACTAGAAATCAAACTAGAAGCTCTTATTTGTTGAGCTGTGGAAGGAAGAGTTCTAATTAGAAAGAGAGGTCATGAAGTCTAGGAACTAGTAAATATCACATGTTTTTATTTTATTTTTAAAACTATGTTTTTATTGATTTTTAGAGAGAGAGGAAGGGAAAGGAACACCAATTAGCTTTCTTGAGCCAGGCATGTGTCCTGACCAGGAATTGAACTGACAATCTTTTGGTGCATGGAACATTGCTCAACCAACTAAACCACACCAGCCAAGGCAAAACATACATGTCTTTAAACTTTAAAGCAAAATGCAGCAAAAGCAGTGCTAAGAGGAAAGTTCATAGAGATTAATACCTATCTCAATAAACAAAAATATATCAAATAAACAACCTAGTTTTAGATTTCAAGGAACTAGAAAAATAACAATTGAAATGAAAAATTAATAGAAGGAAGTAAAATATTAGAGCATAAATAAATAGAATAGAGACCAAAAAGACAATAAAAAAGATCTACACAATTTGCAACAGCATGGATGGAACAGGAGAGCATTATACTAAGCAAAATAAGCCAATCAGAGAAAGATAAATATCACATGATCTCACTCATTTGTGGAATATAATGTACAATATAGAGAGACAACCAAGGTGGCTGCATAGGTAAACACCTGAACTTGCAGCCATGCACCACCACATCAAAACTACAACTAAAAGACAAAATGAATATCTCCAGGAAGGATGGCTTAGTGGATACTCTACAACTAGAAGGAAGAGAAAAGCACATTGAGTCTGGTAAAAGGGGTGGAAGTGTGCAGCTATGGAGGCGAGGGCAAAAGGGCCTGGCAACTGGGTGTGCCTTTGTCTTTTTCAATTGGGAGGGAGATACAAGCTCTGACTGCTCTGAACTTCAGTTCTAGGAGAGACTCTAGGGACCTAGACTCGTATGGAGAGAAACTGGACTGTCTGGCATTGGGCAGGAATTCAAGGGCGACTTTTTTTCAGAGGTCCTTGCAGCAATCATTGTTGCTGCATGGTGCTGCAGGACACAGAGACCCAGGGGCCTCTTTGGGGCAAGCTGATGGTTGCCATTGCTGTTTGCCCCACCCTGGTGATTCCCTGAGATCCCACCCCAACCAACTTACAACCCCACTCAAGTTGTACGCAGAGGCTTTTGCATATGAATAAAACCCAACAAACTGCAGCTGGGTCAGAGAGCCCCAGAGCTTCAAAAAAAAAGGCCCAAGGCACCACAGCAGCTTGCAATACTTCACAGCTGGTCACTTCCAAACCCCAAACAAAGAGGAGGAATCTTCAGATCTCTTTGTTGCTCCTGTCGGGTGGCCTCAGGCAGTGGCTGACTTTGCACCTCCTTGGAGATCCAAGAGCCAGTGTATCCAGCTATGAGAGTGAGACCATCCAGATTACAACTCTTCACATCCATAAGAGACACACTCAGGGGGCAGCCAAAGCCTCACTGAAGCAAGTCCTGCCTTATAAGGGTGTCTCCAGCACAGAAGTTCTTCTATTGTAGACACAACTGGTCTTCACAGTCAATTGGCCTGGAGGTCAATTACTCCCAGTGATACCAACAGCAATCAAGGCTTAACTACAATAAGACTGTGCACACAGCCCACCAAGGGGTGCACCAAGAGTGTCCACCTCAGGTAATTAGGGAGGCTGAGCCACTGGGCCCTACCACATAGGACACCTACCACACAAGGACACTCTATTAACACAGGGAAGCACCCTAAATGCAGAGACAAAGAAACAGGTCACAAATAAAAGAAATGGAGGAAAGTAAACTACTGGATATAGAGTTCAAAACCATGGTTATAAGGTTAATCAAGAATCTTTTGGAAATCTCTGAGAAATTTAGTGAGACCTCAAGGATATGAAAAAGGACCAATTAGAAATTAAGCATACACTGACTGAAATAAGGAATAATATACAGAGATCCAACAGCAGACTAGAGGATCCCAAGAATTAAGTCAAAGATTTGAAATACAAAGAAGCAAAAAAATACCGATGAGAAAAGCAAAGAGAAAAAAGAATACAAAAATATGAAAATAGTGCAAGGAGCCTCTGGGACAACTTCAAGTGTACCAACATCCAAATTATAGGGGTGTCAGAAGAAGAGAGAGAGCAAGATATTGAAAATCTATTTGAAGAAATAATGACAGAAAACTTCCTCTACCTGGTGAAAGAAATAGACTTCTAAGTCCAGGAAGCACAGAGAACCCCAAACAAAATGAATCCAAAAAGAGGACCACACCAAGACACATCATTGTCAGAAGCCATCCATTGTCCTCTGATTGAGACATTGGTAGCTGAAGCAACTTTCACCTGTCAGTCTTATGTAAATCCTTGCTGATTGACTATTACTGGCTATGGGTGGATCCCAAACCTTAATGAAAGGAGTTGCAAGGGCAGAGCGAGGGGTAATCTTCCCCCTAGAGGTGGGCTCCCGCCTGGCCCTCAATATTCCCAAATTAATACTTCTCTAGACTCTTTCATTTGTGTAGGACCTCCTCCAAAACCCGAACCCTGAACCACATGGGATATGAAAGTGGTTTCTGCAAATGGCTCCCGAACAGGGGACATCTGGAGGAGATTATATCTTTCACCTAAAGTGAAGGAAGAAAAAAATACACCAAAAAAAGGTGAGGAAAATTCACTGCAGGCAAAGCCCACGGCCACCTGCAGAGTTGGGATCTGTAAGTAGGTGGAAACATCTTTTTCAGCCAGACAAATGGGAAGAATTAGATTATAAAATAATGTGATTTCTTGTTCAAATTAAAATCTTAATTGCTACTTGGAATTTAAAATCTGTAATAAGTGAAACTTCACTGCTGAAACCGCCTCTGGAGTGGAGAAATTCAAAGGTGGCAGGAGAGGGCAAGACTATCTGCTCTCTCACAATAAGATCAATGCTTTGTTTAAAAATTATAGAAAAACTTGCAGGGAAATGCAAATCTTGGCCAAATTGGGTGTTAATTATTACTTCGGAAAGCAAAACAGGAAGAAAAAAATTTGATTATCTGTCTTTGTCTATTAAGCATGAAAAAATATGTAGCCAGATCTGTTGCTGATGCTTTCCCCAGAGCAAGCAGGATGTGGGGGAAGGGAGAGATAAGTGTCGAGCCAATATGTATGCCCACTCTCCCAGTATGCTAATTTAAAGTTTCCTTTCTGGCCATGAAAAAGTCTTCTCACCTTAAATATTTAGAAATAGGACTGGAATTTCTGTGCTCGTGGGGAAGAGGAATCTGGCTTAAAAACAAATGTGCATAACTGTCCACTTTTTGGACATATTAGATAAGGTTTTGAGCTGGAATTTCTCTACAAGGGCTGCAGAAAAGAAAAACCCTGAGCTGGTTATTTTTTCCTAAGAAAACTGGTGAAAAAGTCATTTGGAAAAAAATCCAAGCTAGTTCCAGCAACAGGATTCGCATTTCCATAATTAAGAGTAGTTTTTAAAATGCTAATTGAAAGGAAATGAACTTCCCTCCATCTTGTCCTATAAAGGCTGGGACCCCTGCCTAAAACCCCTCCCTTTTCTGGGAGTGGCCACAGGTGTGCCAGCAAAGTCTTAACTTCCCCGACCCCCACCCAAATGGACCAATGAAGCTCCAGGGACACAACTAAGGTCCTAATTAGGCTTAACCACAGAAAGACCCCAATTCAAGTGACCAATCTCTGTAGCCTTCATCACTTTCCCAAGCCCCCTAATTATCCTACCCCATTAAACTCATTGTTCCCGCCCGGTCCTCTCTCGCCTCGCTGCTGCGTCAGAAAGAGGCTGAGAGCCAAACCCGGGTTTGAATAAAGACTCTTTGCTTTTGCATCGGAAAAGGCTCCTTAGTGGTGGATTATTGGGGACCCCAAACTCTGGGCACAACGCTAATGAATCTCGGTCAAAGTTAACTTTTAAGGCCTTCAAGAAAATGAGTAAAATTGTCTCTGTCATATAAATTTATCTCCAAAGTAAATGCTTTAAAATAATTGGAATTGACTCTATAATCTCAAAAAAGTTGTTGAAATAATGTATTAATGATAAAAATCTAAATAATCAAGGTAAAGGCTGGCTACGCCCTTTGTTAATGGAGGAAGAAAGCTAGTTGCCCTTCCCTCGAGCAGAAAAATCTTGGTCGTTTTGAAGAGTCAAGCAGCTGGAGCCAAAAAACCTGTTTCGATAGCCTAAAAGTCTCCCTCGGCGCTCCCCCCACCCCCCAGGCGGCAAACTCCTACTAAAGTCTTTGAAAATCAGTTTCCCACCAGTTGTCATTCCCTCCACCCTTTTTAAAAATATATTTTATTGATTTTTTACAGAGAAGAAGGGAGAGGTATAGAGAGTAGAAATATCGATCAGCTGCCTCCTGCACATCTACTGGGAATGTGTCCTCAACCAAGGTACATGCCTTTGACCGGAACCGAACCCTGGACCTTTCAGTCCTCAAGCTGAAGCTCCATCCACTGAGCCAAACCGGTTTTGGCAAGAGTCATTCTTTAAGGACAATTTTTGCATTTGAATATATGCAGGCTTGCTACTCAATTCCTCCTGGCAAAGGAAAATCATGGCCATTTTAAAAGGTCAAGCAACTAGGCTGGGCCTGTTAATCAAATTGGGAGAAATTATATAGTTGTGGTAATTAAATGCCTAAAGTATAAAAATTTGGAAAATGTGTTTTCTCTGAAAATAATTAGGAATTCAAAATAAGTTGCTTATTGGTCTAATTAAAAAAGATCAACTCTGTGATTCCCAAATGTAATTTTTTATTGATTTTTTTTACAGAGAGAAAAAGAGGAATAGAGTTAGAATCCTACTGGGGATGTGCCCTCAACCAAGGTATGTGCCTTTAACTGGAATCAAACCTGGGACCTTTCAGTCCACAGGTTGACGCTCTATCCTCTGAGCCAAACCAATTTCAGCAGTAGTCATTCTTTTCTTTAAAAAAAAAAAAATATTTTATTGATTTTTTTTTACAGAGAGGAAGGAAGAGGGATAGAGAGCCAGAAACATCGATGAGAGAGAAATATCGATCTGCTGCCTCCTGCTATAACTAACAACTTGTCTATACAAAAAGAAATTGACAGCCAGTTTGAAATTGAATTGCCATAGCCTAGAGCAAAGAATATCCTTACATGATATTATTCTACAATGTTATTATAATTTTTGATATTTTACAACAGCATATTTATTCCAAACAAACTTACAAACTAATTCTTTGTATGTTTGGCAGCAATTTAAAAAGGATATGAAAGGATTTAATCCCTTCCACTGTGTAGAGGGTCCCCTGGGAAGGCACTTGAGCATTCTATATTGGTCCCTCTTGCCCTTTTTACTAAGAGGGACCCTCTTCCCATAGTCCAATTGCCCACAGCTGTTGCCTGAGCTTTCTGTTCATGCTGAGGTTGAAGCCTCATGGTGGCTGGTACCATGGACCTATCTCTCGCCCAATGGTGTGAGCTGGGCCCTCCCTGGAGAAAAAACCTGGGTTCCCCAAGATATGTGATCAATTCCGGGGCCCCACCAGCAGGCAAGGGTATCACAAGGCAGGTACTGGACGTAGAAGCCACGGGGGCATAGGCTACCAAGGAGACAGAACTTAGCCTTACATCACCCTGCTTGGCCCCGGAGGATGACTGGTTAGCCAGAGACAGGTAAGATTCCACAGGGAAGGAATAACCTAAGACAGGCATAGTCACAGAGGGGCCATCAGGAGAGAACTTGGGGGTCAACAGAGGTGGGGCACAGACCCTCACCCCCCCTCAACCTTGCAAAGGCCTGAACCCTCACCCCTCCTGAGGGAGGTCTCCTGCCCCTGTGGCTGCTTCTCTTCCCATGCCCAGCTCAAATTGCGACCCAGGTAACAGACCGAGACTTAGCTGACCAAAGCTGCCCTATATCTAAATCCAGCCTAGCATGAGGAATGCTCAGGGCCTACTCAAGAATGCAAATAATCCTTTCCACCAATGTTTACAGGGTAATCTAAGATTGTTGTTAGAGTATTAAATCTGACAGTAAAATAGTAGTCAAGTTTTCAGATTAATTTAAATTGGCTAACTGAAATAAGTGAATATTCAAGAAAATTTAATTGTACTGGACAAAAAGCTGTTCCTAAAGTATTAACTAAAATTTCTATTAGTAGTTCATCTCATGTCAGAAACTGCCCATTGTCCTCTGATTGAGCCATTGGTAGCTGAAGCAACTTACACCTTGTTGATTGGCTATTACTGACTCTGGGTAAATCCCAAATCTTAATGAAAGAGATTGCAAGGGCAGAGCAAGGGCTCCTGCCTGGCCCCCAATATTCCAAAATTAATATTTTCTAGTCTCTTTTACTTGTGTAGGGCCTCCTCCAGAACCAGAACCCTGAACCTGAACCATAAACCACGCAGGACGTGAAAGGGGTTCCTGCACATCATAATTAAAATTTCAAAGGCAGAGAGAACCAAGATGGTGGTATAAGGTATACTCCCATACGTGCTGCCTCTCACAACCACACCAAAACAACTAAAAGACAAACAACTATTCCCCAGAACCATGGGAAAGTTGGCAGAATGAAAGTTCTACAACTAGAAGGAAAGAAAAAAGTGCATTGAGACCTGGTAGGATGTGCAGAGGCTCAGAAAGGCAGAGGTTCAGAGACTCATGCAAATCGGGCTGGCGTGTGCTGTTTTTTTTTAAATTGGGAGGGAGTTACAAGTCCCCGACTGCTCTGAATTCCAGTTTCTCGCAGAAATGTGCATAGGAATCATTGTCTACTGAGCTGGGGCGTGGGATGAACGACACTGGGATGTGGAATCATGAAGACACAGAGAGGGCTGACTGGCAGCCAGTGCTGTTTGCCATGCCCTAGCAATTCCCTGAGACCCCCACCCCACCCAATTTTCAAACTCACTGAGCTGTGTGCAGCAGCTTTTGCATATGAATGGTCTGCCCTCTAGCAGCTTAACCTACCAAACTGCAACTGGGTCAGACAACTCCAAAACTTCTAAACTCCAAACAAAGAGGAGAAATCTGCAGAGCTCCTTGTAGCTCCTCCTGGGTGGCCTCAGACACTAGCTGACTTGCACCTCCTTAGAGATCCAGGAACCAGTGTACCTAGAGGTCAGTGTGAGATGACACCAGATTTCAACTCCTCACATACATAAGTGACACACTCAAGAGGCAGATTCGGTGAGCACCAAAGCTCCACTGAAGCAAGTCCTGCTCCATAGGGGTGTCTCCAGCACAGCAGTTCTTGCATTAATAGACACAGCTAATCCTAACATTTGGCCTAGAGGTCAATTTCTCCCAGTGTACTAATAGCAATCAAGGCTTACCTACAACAAGACTGTGTACTCTGCCCACAAAGGGATGCACCAAGAGTGTCCACCTCAGGTGATTGGGGAGGCAGAGTTACTGGGCCATAAAGGACAACTAGCACACAAAGCCACTCCGTCAACACAGGGAAGCAGCCAATATGTGAAGACAAAGAAACATGTCACAAATGAAAGAAAGGTAGGAAAGCAAACTACTGGATATAGAGTTCAAAACCACATTTATAAGGTTACTCAAGAATCTTCTACAAAACACCAAAAACTTAGTGAGATCTCTGAGAAACTTAGTGAGAACTCCAAGGATCTTAATGAGAGTGCCAAAAAAAAAAAAAAAAAACAGAAAAGGAACAGTCAGAAATTAAGCATACACTGTCTGAAATAAAGAATAATATACAGAAATCCAACAGCAGACTAGAGTCAAGCAGACTAGAGGACCCAAAGAATCAAACCAAAGATCTGAAAAATGAGGAAGCAAAAAACACCCAACCAGAAAAACAAAAAGAGTCCAAAAATGTGAAGATAGTATAAGGAGCCTCTGGGACAACTTCAAGCATACCAATATTAGAATTATGGAGGTGCCAGAAGAAGAGAGAGAGCAAGATACTGAAAACCTATTTGAAGAAATAATGACTAAAAATTTTCCCTACCTGGTGAAAGAAATGGACTTATAAGTCCAGGAAGCACAGAGAACCCCAAACAAAAGAAATTCAAAGAGGACCACACCAAGACACATCATAATTAAAATGTCAAGAGCAAAAGGAAAAGAGAGAATCTTGAAAGTAGCAAAAGAAAAATAGTTAGTTACCTATAAGGAAGTACCCATATAACTGTCAGCTGATTTCTCAATAGAAACTATGTAGATCAGAAGAGAGTGGCAGGAAATATTCAATGTGATGAATAGCAAGAACCTACAACCAAGATTACTCTACCCTGCAAAGCTATCATTCAGAATTAAAGTCAGATAAAGAGCTTCACAGAAAAGAAAAAGATAAAGAAGTTCATCACCACCAAACCAGGATTATATGAAATGCTGAAGGGTATTCTTTAAGAAGAGGAAGAAGAAGTAAAAGGTAGAGATAAAAATTATGAACAACAAAGTGACAACAAATACATATCTATCAACAAATGAATCTAAAAATCAAGTGCATAAAAATCTGATGAAAAGAATAAACTGGTAAATGGAATAGAATCAAGGGCATAGAAAGGGAGTGGACTGACAATTCTGGGGGAAGTTTATGTGGGGGCATGGGAAGAGATTGGACAAAAATCTTATAGATGAGGACAGTGATGGGGGATTAGGGTGGGTAGGAACAGGGTGGAGGGGAGCAATGGGGGGAAAAAGAGGAACAACTGTAATAATCTGAACAATAAGAAATGTACAACATAAACAGATGAATAAAAACAGATCCAGAGAGAGAGAAGCATCAATCAGACCATCAAACCTCAGAGAGAATGTAGGGATGGTGTGGGTAAGGGAGGGAGATTAACTAAAGGACTTGTATGCATGCACATAGGCCTAACTAGTCGACACAGACACTAGGGGGGTGAGGACATGAGTGGGGCAATGGGTGGATAAAAACAGATATGTAATACCTTAATCAATAAAGAAAAAAGAGGATCAATGAAACTAAGAACTGGTTCTTTGAAAAGATACATAAAATGACAAACTTTTAGTAAGACTCACCAAGAAAGAGAACCCAATTAAATAAAATCAAAAATAAAGGAGATGTTACAACTGATTCTATACAAGCACAAAAGATCATAAGAGCCAAGACTGGTTTGGCTCAGTGGATAGAGCTTCGGCCTGCAGACTGAAGGGTCCCAGGTTCGATTCCAGTCAGGGGCATGTACCTTGCTTGCGGGCACATCTCCAGTGGGGGCGTGCAGGAGGTGGCTGATCGATGTCTCTCTCTCATCGATGTTTCTGACTTTCTATCCCTCTCCCTTCCTTTCTGTAAAGCATCAATAAAATATATTTTTAAAAAAAGATCATAAGAGACTACTATGAACAATTACACTACAACAAATTGAGCAACCTAGAAAGAATAAATAAATTTCTAGAAATGTACAACCTACCAAGAGTGACTCATGATGACATAAAAAAATCTGAACAGACCAATTACTTATAAGGAGATCATATCAGTAATTAAAATCCTCCCAATAAATAAAATACCAGGATCAGATGTTTTCACTTGTGAATTCTACCAAATATTCTAATACCAATCCTCCTCAAACTCTCCCAAAAAAATTGAAGAGAAGGTAAAGTTTTCAAACTAAGTTATGAAGATAGCATTATCTTGATATCCAAACCAGACAAGGCTGCTGCAAGGAAGTAAAATTATAGACAAATATCCCTGATGAAAATAGATACAAAAATCCTCAACAAAATATTAACCAACGAAATTCAACAATACATTTAAAGGATCAAACACCATGATCAAGTGGAATTTGTTCTAGGAATGCAAAGATGTCTCAATGTTCTCAAGTCAATGTGAAGCAGTGCATTAACAAAATAAAGGAAAAAAAATAATGTGATAATCTCAATAGATGAAAAAAAATCATTTGATAAAATTCAACATCCATTTATGATTAAAAAAACTCTCAACAAAGTGCATATAGAGGGAACCTACTTCAACATGAAAAAAGGCCTTAAATGGAAAGCCCACAGCTAATGTCATACCCAAAGAAGTTTTAAAAGACTTGTATATTGAAAACTACAAAATACTGTATATATTTAAAAAATTGAAGGCATAAATGAATAAAATGGAATAACTAATATTGTTATAATTCCATACTACCTAAAGCAATATACATTTTCCATGCAATCCCTTCCAAAATTCCAATGAAATTTTTTTACAGAAATAGAATGAACAGTTCTAAAATTCATATGAAAGCATAAAAGACCCTAAATAGCCAAATCAATCTTGAGAAATAAAAACAAAGCCAGAGGCCTCACATTCCTGATTTTAAACTATATTGCAAAGCTATAGTAATTTAAACAGTATGGTATTGAAATAAAAACAGACACACATACCAGTGGTACAGAATTAAGAGCCCATAAATAAATCCAAAAAATACATAGGCAATTAATGACAAATGAACCAAAAGTATACAATAGGGAAAGAACAGTATCTTCAACAAATGATGTTAGGAAAGTTGAACACTCACAGGCAAAAGAATAAAATTATCTTACACCATGCACAAAAATTAACTCAGTTTATTAGATACTTGAAGAAAAACCTAAAACTATATAATTCCTAGAAGAAACATAAGTAGTAAGCTTCTTGACACAAGTCTTGGTGAAATTTTTGAATCTGACACCAAAACAAAAGCAAAAATCAACTAGTAGGACTATATGAAACCAAAAAGCCTCTGTAGAACAAAGAAAACCACCAAAAAAATAGAAGGCAATCTACTGAATGGGAGAAAATATTTGCAAGTCATATCATCGGTGAGAAGTTAATATCCAAGACAGATAAAGAACTCATACAACTCAACTGCAAAAAATGACAAGCCATCTGATTAAAAAACTGGGAAGATAATCTGAAGTAACCTTTTTTTCCAAAGAAGGCATAAAGATGACAACAGATATATGAAAAGATGTTCTATATCATTAATCATCTGGGAAATGCAAATGAAAACCAAAATGAGTTATGCCCTCATACCTGTTAGAATGACTTATAAAAAGGATGAGAAATAGCAAGTGTTGACAAAAATGTAAAGCAAAAGGAACCTTGTGTACTGTGGGAATATTAGTTGGTGCAGCCATTATGGCAAATAATATGGTGGTTCCTCAAAAAAGTTAAAAATAGAATTGCCATATGGTCCAACTTTCCCACTTCAGGGTATTTACCTGAAGAAAACAAAAAACTAATAGCCAAGATATAGAAACAACCTAAGTGTCCATCGATGGATGAATGGTTAAAGAAAAAAAACAACAACTTTATATATAAAAGCCTAAGTGACCATTATGATAGACTGAATGACCAGTCAACCGGTTTCTATGACGTGCACTGACCACCAGGGGGCAGATGTTCAACGCAGGAGCTGCCCCTGGTGGTCAGTGTGTCCCCACAGCCAACCTCCCATGGCTGGTCAACCTCTCACGGTCCCTTCCCCTAATTGGCCCAATCGGGACTGGGTGAGACAGTCCTATCAGCCCTGATAGCCTGCCAGACCAAGGAACCCCACCCATGCACGAATTCGTTTACCAAGCCTCCAGTATGTGTGTTTGTGTGTATGTGTGTGTGTATAATGGAGTAATATTTAGCCATAAAAAAAGAATGAAATCTTTCCACTTGCACATACAACAACATGAATGGAAATTGAGGGAATTATGTGAAGTGAAAAAAGCCAGTCAGAAAAGGACAAATATCATATAATCTCCCTTGTATGAAACATCTAAAATAACTAAATAAATAAAATAATAAAGTATAAATAGCAATTAAGTTTAGAGATATAGAGAACTGATTGGTGGTTACCAGAGACAAGGGTTAAGGGTGTGTGTGGAAGAAATGGGTGACCTGTTTTTGTCTATAGTTAAATAAAATTAAAAAAAAACATATTTTATTGATTTTTTTACAGAGAGGAAGAGAGAGGGATAGAGAGTTAGAAACATCGATGAGAGAGAAACATTGGTCAGCTGCCTCCTGCACACCTCCTACTGGGGATATGCCGGCAACCAAGGTACATGCCCTTGTCCGGAATCGAACCTGGGACCTTTCAGTCCGCAGGATGACGCTCTATCCATTGAGCCAAACCAGTCTTGGCTAAATAAAATTTTAAAAATAAAAAATGTTCTTAAAATTTTTATTTGAACTATAAAGATTAAGGTTTCAGCAAAAAAAGATGAGATCAAAGTCGTGATTTTTTAAACAATTACATGGCTATTTGTCCAATTGCTTGGGTATTCAGCTTATACTTTCAAATGGATTTGATCATAGGAATATCCTAGTTTTTGTAAAAAGAAAATATTTTAAAAATATAAAACATATATGACTCCAAAATAAAAATATAAGAAGTTTTAGATTAAAAAAATCCTTATTCCAAAACTCCATCCATACCACATCCCCTTCTCTAAATAACCATTTCATTATTTTATTATGCATCTTTCCAGTGATTTTTCTGTGTGTGTGTATAAACAAATGTCAAAATGCTTACTTATTTACCTGTGATTTTATTATGCTATTCTGCACCTGTTTCTTGCTTTCAGGACACCCTACGAGGCTTTCCCTATCTGTACATGGAGAGCAGAAGGAAAATGTTTAAAGAGACTACTACCCTGACAAATCAGTCAAATGAATGGGTTGTAACATTCTTGAATTATATTTCACCTTTAATTATTGTTTGGTATCTCTTTAACTTCAGTTTTTCTCATCAGTAAAAAAAATCCTATTTTAAAATTTATCAATTTGTAAGTAAAACCAGTTATAGCAAAATAGGATGAAATCTGAAATTTGTTTCAAAATAGAGTGAGTGCAGGCTATAGATAAAATAAGCTATGATATGAATTGGTAATTCATCAAACTATGTGTTGATTCTGCTGTGATTCATTATACTATTCTATTTTTGGTATTTTGAAATTTCCATAATAAAAAAGTATCAGAAATATGTGGTGGCAATCAGGTATCTACTTAAAGACCCTAAGTTTTTAGAAATACATGATTTCTTCATTAAAATGTAATGAGTATCAGAATACTTCCTGAAAGATGGCAACTCTACTTCCACAAAATTAACTAACCTGCCACTGGGGAATGTCAAATACCATGTGGCTACTCAGAGCCAGGAAATGTAAAACTAGAAAGAATGAGCAGCCCCAGGAGAAATTCAACCCTCTCGAAATCACCTGCTTTGTGATTCTAAAGGAGTGTGGGTGCAAAATAGAAACACAATCACAGTTCAAAATAAGAAAATGGGATTAAAATAATCCATTGAGAGCAAAAGCCTACCTTTATCATTAAGATAAATTCTTTACAATGAAACTTTTTTTCTCATCGTTTTCCCCTTTTCATATTTTATTTATTTATTTTTTAAATATATTTTATTGATTTTCTTTCAGAGAAGGAGAGAGATAGAGTTAGAAACATCTATCACCCCTGACTGGGGATGTGCCCATAACCAAGGTACATGCCCTTGACCAGAATCGAACCTGAGACCTTTCAGTCCACAGGCCGATGCTCTATCCATTGAGCCAAACTGGTTTCGAATCCTTTTTATATTTTAAAAGGGTGAGCATATAACAATATAGGAAAACAAGACAGAGTGCCATTACCAAATCTTTATATAAAGGGAACTTCCAGGAAGGAAAAAAAAAAGAATTGAATTAAAAAGAACAGAAATTTAGTGATAGTCTAATTCATACAGGTTTACTGACAAAATTTCTATACACTTTGAAAAAAATTTCTTACTGAATGAGTAAGGTTCAAATAGTTCTAACAATTACAAAGTTACTATACATGTGTTAGTTTTTGCAACATGTAATTGTTGAAATTAAAAATTAATAATGAAGTTTACTTTTAACGTGAAACCTGAACTTGAATTTGCTGCATAGATATTTAATTATGAGTCCAACTTGATATAAGCATACATAAATCTCATTTTCAATTTAAATGAGATTGTTTTTGTCCTTGCTATTTATCCTAGATAAGCAGAATAAGTATGCTCACACATGTAAGAAATTGTACTACAAAATATTGATGAGCTTCCTCTAAATATGAAAATTCCAGAAGCTTCCTAAGGGCAGATCAGTACATCTCATCTTGTGTATAGGATCAGACAGTAGCTCAAAGTCAAATTCTCAGACCGAACAGAAGATTTAGACAAAGGATCCCTCATCCAAGCACTTCTTTACGAAGGGAAGACAAATAGTTTATTTTTTCTACCGTTTATTATGTGGTCTCAATAGATAATGATATTCTTACTCAACCTCAAGCCCAAGCAGAAAGGGAAACATTGCAAGATTTCTTTTATATGGATTTCCTCAATATTTAGTTTTCTTTTAAATTCAAGAATCTTCTTGTATTAATTAAAAAAATTTCTCCAGGGTTCTCCAGAGTTGTTTCTGATTCATGGGATAAAAAGTATCTGCTAAGTGGGCTTTTTTTTTTCTGCAGTGATCTTCATTGCTTAATCATATGACAAATTCTGACTTCCCATTTTCTGCAAATTGCTATTGTAATTCATCTTTTCAATCAAATGCTACTAACTTCAAGCTCTACTAAGCTGCAGGAGTTCACTGTGTAACAGGAGATTTACATATCCTTTGTCCAGGTTTTCACAAAATTTGAAAATTTTTCTTAGACTTATCTTGGTTTAATACAGTTAACCATTTTCTGGCATTATCCAAAATTTTCTACATTTCTTCTGTAGAGCTTCTGACTCTAGAACCTCTCTAGAAGAAAACAGAATATTCTAAAATGTCATTTATTTATTTATTTATTTACAAAAGGTCAACCTTTATGGGACCATTATTACAGACACCAAGGAATTGATTCCAAATATACAGAATGCTACTTTTTTTAAAAAAAATAAAACATATTTTATTGATTTTTTACAGAGAGGAAGGGAGAGGGATAGAAAGTTAGAAACATTGATGAGAGAGAGACATCGATCAGCTGCCTCCTGCACGCCCCCCACTGGAGATGTGCCTACAATCAAGGTACAAGCCCTTGACTGGAATTGAACCTGGGACCTTTCAGTCCACAGGCCGACGCTCTATCCACTGAGGCAAACCGGTTTCAGAGAATGCTACTTTTTAATGAATAAAGTTTTCATTCATATTTTGAAGATCTGATTTTATTGTTCAAAGCAATTTATTTTCTTTTTGTAGATATAAATTTTCTTTCGAATTAGTTAAGGAAATATGATGACAGAAGGGCATCTTAGATTATAAAACCTCTCATTTTCTCCCTCTCTGTCTTGTATTGGAGTGTATTATCCCTTTATTTTCTTTCTTTTTTTTGTTTTTTTTTGTTTGTTTAGATAATCCAGTAATTTCATGAAAATGTGTAGGAAGTAAATGTTTGAGACTTTGTAATTTTTGTAGTAATCTTTTGTAGTTTTACTCCTGCTCCTCCCCCAAAAATATAATTTTTGAAACCTTAAGTCTTTCAGATCTATCTGAATGTTTGAAAATGTATATTCTATACTACTACTTAGCTGACAGTTTGTTATAGACTTTTGTTAGATAATGTCTTCCTTCAATATCATGAAGCATTTCCTTCTTTGTCTTCTGGCCTTCCGAGTTGTTATTGAGAAGGCCTAAGCCTCTGTGAAAAGTTTGAAGTCAGAGAAGTCCAAACGGCCTTAGAGATTCTGATTAAATAAGTGCCACTCAAGAGCCTATTCTGGATGATCCTGCAGTGCTTTGGGGTCCAGATTAGGGCTTTCCAGGTACCAGTTTATGACCCACTTCCCTTCCCTCAGCTATTCCTATGTCAGGGACCCACACCTGTCCTGGCCCGGATCCCAGCCTGCTCACTGGCTAAAGGAGGCCATCCTCTCCCACCTGCTCCCTTGGAAGCAGGACCTCAATGCCCAATGCCTGTGAGTCACAATCACTGAATCCTGCGTCATCCTGGCAACTGTTGGAAGCAACAGCCCACTGTTTTTGTTCCTCATTAGGGTGTCATAATGCCGGGGTTCTTTTCCCAGCCTTACAAAGGTTTCAGCATTCTGTAGAAAGGGGCTGCTTGTAGATAGTTAAAAAGGAGTCCAGAGACTAAAGATATTTTTGAAAGGCATTGGGGGTCAGAGGAGCTTCAGCTAAAGGGAACTGAAGACTCCTCCATCACTAAGGACCCTGCTTTTATTCAACACAATTTACCCTTAGGCAAGGTGGAAATATACACTTCAAAGGGTACCATACCAAAGGATATACAGAAATGTTGTCAGTTTGGAGAATAGCTTACAGCTGTTCAGGTGTTTGGCCAAGAGGAGGCAATAAAATGCCCTGAGCTGTCAGGCAGTTAACAATCCTATTCAGGTTTGGGGGAAGTGCCGTTTAGCCATTTCCAACAGATAAATTGCATAGTGGCTCACTCTTGTTGAGCTCCCCAACTCCCATCAACTTTTTGACTGAACTCTTATAATTATTACATGCTGGAATTGATTCTTGGCAGCCCAGGAGCTCAGCAAAGGGACAGAGCCCGTACGGAGCTCCCTTTCCTTCAGAAACAGTGGGAGCCCACATAGGCCTTGCTTTCCCACCTCAACAATTCTTACAAATCCAGCTGTCCCAGCCGCCATCCTAAGGCTGCCTTCTTTCCCTCCTAAATATCCTCCTGTCCATGTTGAGTGTTTGGCATCTGAGCTTCATCTGAAAAGCCCAGGCAGCCTTGGTCTTGATTAGCTTTCTGGCAGAAGCTAGATGCCACCCCAACCTTACTTAACTCAGGACACCCACAGGCTTAGTAGCAGAAGCACAGAGAATGTGATGGGGCGAGGGGTTAGCTCAAGAAGTTGTGGACAGTTACTATTTGACCCTAAAGAGGTCATTCTCTCCCAAGGATGGATGCGTTCTAGGGGCTGAGGGGGTGGGCAGAGCGGAAGACCTGGCTTGGGGCTCCAACACCCCAGTGTTGCAGCTGGTCCAGGTCAGGAGAGACAGTGTGACCCCAGTGGTCTGCTGATGCCAGCACTGTGTGGGAAGACACAGCCGCCAGCATCGGGCGGACTCACCTGTGGGGCAGAGCTAGTGAGCCCTTTGGGAGATTCCCACGATTCTGTCCTTCCACCTCCCATAAACTGCATTTTTATCTGTGGTTGGTTTGGGGTGCCAGTTTCTGGCTTCTCTGATATAGCTGAGCTCATCACAATCTGAATAGATCTAGGCTCCATTTTACTGCCCTTCTCCCAGGTTTCTAATTTATTTTATTCCCCTTTAAGGGTTCCCTCACAGCAGGGTATCTTCTTCCCTGATTGGAGAGAAAGACTTCCCTCCCCTCTCACAAATGGGCTTTGATCCTTCTGCCCCAGAAGTTCAGTATCCTTTCTGCATCTCGAGATGGAGGGCTGCCCCTCCCCTAGGGACTTAAGGCTTTTTCTTGGCTGGAGAGAAGGGTCTTAGGGGCTCTGTATTTGTTCCCCAGCAGCATGTGTTCCGCTGGAGCTCACTGGAACCACCAAGGGTGCTCCAGATTCCTGCTGTGCCAGGTGGAGGCCAATGGAAATGAGCTCATCAGTGAGGGCAAATTCCTCTTGAACCTGGGTCTCTAGCTCCTCCCAATTGACATGTTCACCTGCCCTTGGTCATTAATGATACCCTAACTTATAGCTGATTTCTTCTTACTGGTTTTTATGGAAGCCACCTCTCTTTTTTGGAGTTCTGCAAAAGGTGAAACAGTTTGAATATTTATCACTCTTTGGAGGAATCCGTCCCTCTCTTGACTGAGTTTACTTGGTTCTCTTGAGACCTCACCTTTCTAAAATCATATATTGTAAATTATTTAATAATTTTTGTTGTTAGGCAAGGATAATGTTTTTGCCTCTTTATACTTAAGCCTCATTTTTAAAAGTTTTTAAAATTATTATTAAATGTAGTCCATGAAATATATCCCTACCCATGTGTGGAAGCATAGGCCATTTGAATCACTTTATGTAAGACTCAAGATTAAGGAAAAATGACCTTTATAACAGCACCAAGGGATTTCCCATCAGATCTGAGCATAGGGTTATGGACTCTAGTTTTCACTGTCAAGCATCATTAAAAGTGCTGCTCACAAGACTCATGGACAGAAGGGAGAGGGGCATGTTTCATGCTCAGTGATGGCTGAGAAATCTTCATGTAAGAACCAGAAGAATCTAGTTTGTGAACTAGAGATTTCCTGTGCCCACAGTGAGAATCTTGCTCCTGGCCCAAAATGTTTTGTAGAAAAACGTACTTTTATTTATTATTTTTTAAAAATATTTTTATTGGTTTCAGAGAGGAAGCAGGGTGCGGAGGGGGATAGAAACATTGATCAGCTGTCTCCTGCATGCCCCACACTGAGGATTAAGCCCACAACCCAGGCTGAGAATCAAACTGTGATATCCTGGTTCAACCACTGAGGCACGCTGGCCAGGCAAAATCCACTTTTGTTGATTCTCAAATTAACTTCCTTTCTTCCCTTTCCATCATGCTTCTTATCTGTTTTTTTAAAAATATATTTTATTGATTTTTTTTTTTTACAGAGAGGAAGGGAGAGAGATAGAGAGTTAGAAACATCAATGAGAGAGACATCATCAATCAGCTGCCTCCTGCACATCCCCACTGGGGAAATACCCGTAACCAAAGTACATGCCCTTGTACGGGACCTTTCAGTCCACAGGCTGATGCTCTATCCACTGAGCCAAACCAGTTTCGTCTTAATCCTCTTTCTTGAGTGCCACTATCATCTTACCTGCTCACATGTTGCTGGGACCCCGGCTCCAATGTTCTTAGTAGGGCTTCTATTGAACCTTTTGTTTCTGCTGACAGGTCTGAGCTGAATGGAGAAATCAGCTTCATTCTCTTGGATATGAGACCCGCTTTTGTTGCAGAACTCTGAACAGTGTGGAATTCAAAATATTTGAGAATGTCTTCTGGATGGATGCCCTGGGTTCTCTTCTTCATAGCCACGCTCCCTCCAAACCGCCACCGTCCAACACCTGCAGTAAAATCTCTGAGGAAAGTTCTGGTCAGTTTCCAAGGCCCCTCAATGCTCAGAGACTCTTTTTGGTCCTTGGAATTTGTAACTGTTGGGACACTTCTCTAATCCTTCCACAGACTTCTGTTCCTCTCCCTTTTCTTTACTGGTTATTCCCCTGGGCTTTGTCTTTTCATTCTCTACATGTTCCTTCTGGAAAAATCTCAGTCCCTGTTAGGGTAAAACACAACCAATCCTGCTGTAAGTTTTCAGATGCCCTGTTGAATTTCAGATTAACAATCAATCAATTTTTAATATAAATAAGTCCCATGAAATATTGACCTGAAATTCACATTTAACTGGGTGTCCTGTATCCTTATTTGCTAAATATAGCAACTCAAACCCCATTCACCCCTTCACCCCCACAAGCTGATAACTTGCAAACCTCCATATCCAGCCCCAATTCCCCAACCTGAACTCCAGGCCCGCATAATCAACCTCTGTGGACATCTCACCGGCTGGTTCCTGTCACTGCAAATTCAACTTGTCTCAAGGCGAATGCCCCATCATTCCCACAAACCTGCTGCTCTAACATGCCCCTTGTCTTCACGAATGGCAGCATCTACACCAGGTCCTCTTTTCAGATTCTCCCTTCTTCCACTTCTCACCTGGTGGTGTACACATTCTGTTATACTGAGCCAGTCCTCTCCAACTCCAGCCCTAGAGCTTTAGTCAGTTCTTGTCTGGTCCACAGTGCTCTGGGTATTCAGCCCCAACCCATTTTTTCCACACTGTGGGGAACTAGAAAAATTTGGGAACAGGCTAAGTGGATCCAGTTGTTTTCTGGATCCAATTAAAAACAACAACAACTTTGAAGTAGTTCCATGTGCCAAGTAACAAATCTGTGCAATATCTTTGAGTGAGAGTGGAACCAGTGGCCTAGGCAGTTTTACAGAAACCAAACTACAGTCCCCTGCTGTACCATCTGAGCTCTCAAAGGGTACATACTGCAGATTTCAGGAAAATTTTTGTTTCACCACCGACAAGAACGTTTTTAGAAAAGATGCTTGGAAAGACCTTCATTGTACACTCCTAGAGGGTTATAGACGCCGATGCCCCTTCAATCATCAACCACTTAAGTTGTTGAAAAAGGGCATTTTTCCAAAGAAACTATGGCGTTGAAGAGTTCTGACAGTGGTGACAAAAGTCCAGGAGAGGCCGAACTCTGGGAGCTCCTGGCCACAGTCTCCACTGAATGGATGGTGTCTTCCATAAGGGCCTTTAATTGTAGTAAACGTCCCTTGTCAATAGTCTTTACCTGGTGGTGCTTTCCCTCTGTTTCTTGCTTATTGCTCTGACTTGGTGAAATGACAGAGGAAATGATTGTCAGCCCTGAAGGAGTAGAAGAGCTGTTTGCACAGCACTGCTGGCTCCTCAGTCACTCAGCATTCCCCCAGAGGTGTCTTCTCCAGAGGGTACAAGTTTAAAAGAGCCTCTAAGGAATGATTGAGATGGCAACTTGGGCTTCTGTGCAGAGAAAATAATGTTGATGGGATTTGTTTATTTGACCCAGAAGGATTTTTGCAAAATGTCCAGGGGTTTAAACCCCCAAGTCTCATGGCATCCTGAACCAGAAAGTACGCATATCAACAATCATCCAACAGAGCCTCTGCACTTATTACTTTTAAGGGAATCCACTGGTCCTGCCAGGGGTGGTCTCTCTGGGAACTCTAGTGCTGCTTTTTTTCCAGGAGCTCAACCCCAGGCTCTCTTAGTTCCTCCAAGATCCACAAGCCAAAGCATTCGGAGCTCTGAAGTTGCTTATACAGGTGTTCCTTCAAGGATGTGTTTTCTTTTTGCTTTCCTTCTGTCTTAAAACATACTCAGCCAGGATTTGATCTTGTCCTAGTCACATCCAATGTGAGCATTATGGACCTTAAACCTATAGAAATCGGCCCGCTCCTTGAAGGAAGCAGCTCTACCTGAGCGCTCTGTATCTTGCTCTCTATTTTTCCAACTGTTTGACATTGCTCTTGCTTTCACTAGTTGTTCTCAAATATACTTTGCTGATTCATGAGGCCTCAGATCTGCTGAAGTCTATACCTGACTCACGGTCTCCACACATCATGCCTAACAGTATCAAGAAGCCTTCAGAATTTGAATAGATCTTCAATGGAAATGTCTCAGTTCCTTTATCCCAGTGGTTGGCAAACTCGTTAGTCAACAGAGCAGCAAACCGCCGCTCGTGAGCCATTATGTGGCTCAAGAGCCGCAGTTTGCCAACCACTGCCCTAACCTGTCAACTCTGAGGCAAAGGCAAACTCTTCATTGAACATGTAAACTTTTTCTCTCTTGGCATCAACAATGTTTCTGCCTTCATCTGTCTGCTGAGCCAAGCCAGGAAGCTGCAAAAATATGTGCAGAGGAAATGACAATGAGAGTGGAAATGAACGCAGAGGAGGTGGATGTGTGAGTACTCAAGCATTGCCAACTTTTCTTCTGCTTGTCACTCTAGTCAAATAATATATATAATAAGTGATAAATCTATAGTCTTTATGAAGATTCACAAGGGTTCCCGAGAAATCTTCCCCTTGCTTCTGGGGTGTACAGCAATTGAAACCGCAGGGATATGATAAGATGGGAGAAAATTGCATGCCTAAATCTGTATCTTTGTTTCCTGTTGGTCTTGAACTTGTGTGTATGCTGTAGTGCAAGCATGTCAAAATCATGGTCAAATATTTTTGCATTCCAGTCAATATAACGATCTGTAAGAAACGTTTTGTAAAAATTACATAACTTAATTTTTACAATATCTTGTTATATATAACTAGAAGTCCAGTGCACAAAATTCATGCACTAGAGGGGGGTCCCTCAGCCTGGCTTGCCCCTTTACACAGTCTGGGAGCCCTCAGGGGATGTCCTACTGAAGGCTTAGGCCCACTTCCTCTGTGGGAGGCGACCCTGCAATCAGGGGAAGGCCATACCCCCATCACACCTCTGCTGCTGACACAGCCGGCTGCGAGGCTGCCTGAGCCTCACCCGGCCCTCATTGCCTGAGACGTGGGCCCTCACAGTGGCAGCAGCCATTGGCAGCTTGCCGGAGCCCCAGGCCAGCCATTGGTGGCTTGCTGGAACCCTGGGCCAGCCCTGGCCAAGTGGCAGCAGCCATCAGAAGCACTCGCAGCCACTGCTGCCTCCATGTGGGGACTATAGGCCACCCTCCCCCATCTCTGACTCCATTGTCGCCATTGTGTCCCCAACGCTGAAAGTCTCTACCCCTGTCCTTGATGCTGCTTGTCTCCGTCCACCCGAGCCTGCTACGCACGCAGGCTGCTGATCGGTTGTTACTGTGATGGCATCCCAACTAATTTGCATAATACCCTTTTATTAGTATAGATTATTAATAACAAACTACAACGTTTGCTAATGACTGATTACTATAATTGTGTTGCATTCATTTCCCTTACATGCCTTATGCGCAGGTGCACATTTCCTCCACTAATACTAGCAGCGAATATTTTAATGGCCAATTACCACATAATTAAGTCTTGGACTGACTTGTTTGGTGTGCACAACAGGAAATATTTCACTTTCAGAGAACAAGAAAAATAGGTTTGTTTGCATTATGCTTATTAATTTGTGCAGTTATTCAGTGCCTGGTAAGTTAATGTTCCAGAAAAGTATTAATTTTTATTAAAATGTTTTGTTATTTTATGTTAATGATTCCTCATTTATTTCAGCCATTTGTATTCAGCATGTCTTTATTGACATAAACCTATGTTTCTATGAAAATTGAAGCTTTTGTTCTTTTGTGGCCCACATAAACTTAAATCTTATTTATTTGGCCCATGTTAGCCTTTGAGTTTGACATGCTTGCTCTAGTGATACCATATACAGTGACACACAAAATCAGCACTCTTGGGTTTCTGTTTATTTTCTAAAGTTGTTCTGTGCCCACTCCATTCACCTGATCACAGATCTACTATGCCTGCTCTAAAGCTCAACTGACGCCAGTGTATTGACTCTACCTGAAGGCCTCCCATATTTTCTACCTTGTCATCTACCTCTGGATTTAAACGTCTCAAGATTGCTTTCATTTTAGCTTTCCATGAAATGTTCTATTGTTTTTAGTACAGATTTCAACACATTATATTGTGTCTCCTTCCACCTCTGTGTTCCTTACAGACACAAAAATATTTTATCTCTATACTTCTGGACAAGCACAATGCTGAATCAGATTAGGTGCTTATTATATGGTTTGTGAGCAAAACATATTTGAATACCAATTCTATGGAACAGAAGCTCTTTTTTTTTTAATCCTCGCCCAAGGATATGTTTATTGGTTTTAGAGCGAGAAGGGTAGAGAAGCATCAATGTGAGAGGGAAACATTGATTGGTGTATTCCAGTATGCACCCAGACCAAAGGATCAAACCCTGCAACCTATGTATGTGCCCTGACTGGGAATCAAACCCTCAACCCTTTGGTGTAAGGAATAATACTCCTACCAACTTCACCGCCCAGCCAGGACCAGAAGCTCTTTTGAGTCAACACTAGGAATTCATGAGCTGAGAAAATGATGCAGAACTTATTAGGCCCCTTAATAAGTCATAACACATGACCTCCAATGAAACATGTTTTCATTCTGCAGTGGATAGAGAGAGTGAGATAAGTATCAGAGTTTTTAAAGATGGAGGATGCGAGGTGCAATCTTAGGCTATCTCTGCCTCTGTTCCTAATTCTAACAGCATATTTCTTAGTAGTTAGGGGAAAAAATCTAAACACAGTGGTTGATTTAAGAGCCCAGTGCATGAAAAAACAAAATTCTACAATGTCCAAAAAAAGTCTGAGTTCATTATTGGTAGAGGAAAGCAGTGGGTACATAAAAATGGAGAGGAGGCAGAGACTGGCTGGTTGGGTTTGCAGCTAAGGTAGGAGAGCAACCAGGTCTATTTTTTGCTGGAGGCTTTGTATGTGTGCCATGAGGGAAGAAGGAGCAGGTGTGTTTCTTGGTGACAGCACATTCATAAGGTGACAGCATAGTTAGGACTTTCCTAGCTTTGTCCTGTGCTACTGAGAATGTGCAAAAGTAGCAGGCACTTTTTTCAAGGGAAGTCGAACTAGCAACCTAAGGATATGAAGAACTTTTGATGCTATCAAATAAACTATAGAAGGGTGCACAGCAACTGGCCTGATGCATGACTTTTTCTGGAAGTGAAGGAGGTTGAGACACTAGAGTATCCCAGGTCCAACAGGGGTGGTTGAAGATTTCCCTTAAAGAAAGTCACACACACACACCTGGCTTTAGGAGTGGATCCACATCTGGAGAGGGACAATTTTTAAGATGCCAGTACCAGGTCTGTCACCTGTCATTTTATTTCTCCTCACTGTGCCCCTTTTCACAGAGGAAGGATGAAGGCCATTTTCTGTGGCCACAAAGTGGGTAAGAGGGCAAATGGAGGGGACATTGGCAAAAGGTTGCTTATGTTGGTTCTGAGACAGCTTGCATAGGAAAGGAAAGGGGGAGAACCCACTTGACTAGACTGTGTGGTGCCCACCTGGTGTCCACTTATACTATTTATTCTCAGATAGCTTGATGGTCATCACCTGATCATCCTAACTGAAAGGGTTTGGGGCATGGCATTGAGGAGCCCTCACAGCCTCACCCTACCGATGAGGGAGAAGAGAAGATACTTGAGACCATCAATATCTCCATAAAAATCTATCTAACCAACCAAGAGGGACAAAGTCCTAAGAGTTCATTTATCATCAATCATTGGATTTTATTTACAGAGGTTCTAGTGTCAGAAGCTGTAAGGAAGAAATGTAGAATGTTCTGGATAATGTTTAAAAAAATTGTCAACTTAATTAAACAAAGATCAGTTCTTTTGAGAAAAAAATTTAAGTTGTGTGAAACCCTGGACTAAGAGCATACATATATATATCCTGTTACGTAATAAAATCTTGTAGCTAAATATAATTTTAAGTGTTTAAAGATGAATTGTAATAGCAATTTCCAGAAAATATTGTCAGAATTCGCTGTGTGATTAGAAAATGAAGATGGCTGCAGAAAGAGAGCCTACTTAGCAGATATTTTTTATCCCATGAATCAGTTGAAAAACTCTGGGGGCTCTAAAGAAAATATTTTTATTTCATATAATAATCTTGAATTTAAAAGGAAACTGAAATTTTGGAAAAATCATGTTGTAAATAAATCTTGAAATGTTTTCACATCTGCTTGGACTTGAGATTAATTAAGAATATCATCATTTACCTGAAACAGGTTTGGCTCAGTGGATAGAGTGTCAGTGTGCGGACTGAAAGGTCCAGGTTCGATTCCAGTCAAGGGCATGTATCCTGTGGCTGCGGGCACATCCCCAGTAGGGGGCGTGCAGGAAGTGGCTGATCGATGTCTCTATCTCATCGATGTTTCTAACTCTCTATTTCTCTCCCTTTCTCTCTGTAAAAAGTCAATAAAATATATTTGAAAAAAAAAAGGAACATCATCATTGATTGAAAACCATTTAAATGAGCTACAGAAAAAATATAATTTTTCTTCTCTTTGTAATCAAGAGTTTGGATGAAGGACCCTTTCTCTGAATTTTCTGTTCAGTCTGAGAACTTCATGTTGATCCACTGTCTGATTGTACACACAAAATAAAATTTGCTGCTCAGCCACTAGGAAAACTCTGGATTTTTCATATTTAGAGGAAACTCATGAATATTTTATTTTACTTCTCAAATTTTTACATGCATGAACAAGCTTATTCAACTTTAACAAGGATAAATAATGACAAAAACCATGTCATTTCAGTTGAAAATGAGATTTATGTATGCTTAACTGAAGTTGGATTCATAATTGTACCTATGCAGCAAACTCAAGTACAGTTTTCACATTAAAATGTAAACTTCATTTCTTTATTTTTAATTTCAAAAATTACAAGTTGCAAAAACTAGCACATATATAGTAATTGTGTATTTGTTAATGCTGTATTTTAATCTGATCATGTCATTAAGAATTTTTTCCAAGTATACAAAAGTATGTCTGTTAAAAATGTATGAGTAGGGCTATAAAGGAGGGACCCTCTATTATATTTAAATTAGCATATTTCTCTGTTGTTTCTAATTCAATTCCTTTATTTTATTATATTATTTTCCATTTTTTATTAATGTATTACATGTGTACATATCTTCTCATAGACCCTCCACCCACTTCCATACATGCCCTCACCCCACAGTGTCTTGTGTCCATTGGTTATGTTTATATGCAGGCATACAAATCCTTCAGTTGATCTCTTATCTACCCCATGTCTTCCTGCTGTAATTTGACAGTCTGCTGGATGCTTTACTGCCTCTGTATGTATCTTTTAGTTCATCAGTTTATAATGTTCTTCATTATCCATAAATGAGTGATATCATGTGGTATTTTTCTTTCATTGTTTGGCTTATTTCACTTAGCATAATGCTCTCCAATTCCATCCAGATTGCTGCAAATGGTAAGAATTTCTTCTTTTTTATGGCAGCATAGTATTCCATTGTGTAGATGTACCATGGTTTTCTGATCCACTCATCTGCTGATGGTCACCAAGGCTGTTTCGAAATTTTAGCTATTGTAGATTGTGCTGCTATGAACGTAGGGGTGCATATATCCTTTCTGATTGGTGTTTCTAGTTTCTTAGGAGTGGGATTACTGGGTCAAATGGAAGATTCATTTTTAGTTTTTTGAGGAAACTCCATACTGTTTTCCACAGTGGCTGCACCAGTCTGCATTCCCACGAGCAGTGCACAAGGGTTTCTTTTCCTCCATATCCTCGCCAACACTTGTCATTAGTTGATTTGTTGATGATAGCCATTCTCACAGGTGTGAGATGGTACCACATTGTTGTTTAGATTTGCATCTCTCAGATAATTAGTGACTTTGAGCATGTTTTCATGTGTCTCTTGGCCTTCCTTCTTTCAAAAAGATTCTATTTAGGCCCATTGCTCATTTTTTTTTATTGGATCATTTATCTTCCTTTTATTAAGTTGTATAGGTTGCCTGTAGATCTTGGAGATTAAACCTTTATCAGTGATAACATTTGCAAATATGTTCTCCCACACAGTGGTCTTTCTTGTTGTTTTGTTGATGATTTCTTTTGCTATGCAAAAGCTTTGTATTTTGATGTAGTCTCATCTGTTCATTTTCTCTTTAGCTTCCATTGCCCTATGAGCAGTATCAGTGAAGTTCCTTCGGCATATGTCTGAGATTTTGCTGCCTCTGGATTCCTCTAGTATTTTTATGGTTTCCTGTCTTATGTTTAAGTCCTGTATCCAATTTGAGTTAATTTTTGTGTATGATGTAAGTTGGTGGTCTAGTTTTATTTTTTTGCATGTATCTGTCCAGTTTTCTCGACACCATTAATTGAAGAGACTGTCTTGACTGCATTATCTGTTCATAAATTCTTTGTCAAATATTAATTGAGCATAGTGGTTTGGGTTGATATCTGGGTTCTCTATTCTATTCCATTGATCTATGTCTGTTCTTGTGCCAGTATCAGGCTGTTTTGAGCACAGTGGCTTTGTAATACAGCTTGAAATCTGGTATTGAGATCCCACCTACTTTCTTCTTTTTTCTCAGGATTGCTGTGGCTATTTGGGGTCTTTTTTTATTCCAGATAAATTTTTGGGGAGTTCTTTCTAGGTCTGTGAAATATGCTGTTGGGTATTTTAATGGGGAGCGCATTGAATCTATAGGCTGCTTTGGGTAGTATGGACATTTTCATGATGTTGATTCCATGAACATGGTATGTTCTTCCATCTGTTTACATTTTCTTCTTTCTCTTTTTTCAGTGTCCTGTAGTTTTCCCTGTATAGGTCTTTTACCTTCTTAGTTAAGTTTATTCCTAGGTATCTTAATTTTTTTGGTGCAATGGTAAATGGGATTGCTCTTTTTAGTCTCTCTTTCTGTAAGTTCACTATTGGTGTATAGAAATGCCATAGATTACTTGGAGTTAATTTTGTATCCTGCTACATTGCCGAATTCATTTATTAAGTCCATTAGTTTTTTGATGGAGTCTTTCAGGTTTTTTATGTACAGTATCATGTCATCTGCAAATAAGGACAGCTTTACTTCTTCTTTTCCAATTTGGATGCCTTTTATTTCTTCTTCTTATCTAATTGCAATGGCTAATACTTCCAGGACTATGTTGAACAGGAGTGAGCATCCCTGTTTTGTTCCTGTTCTTAGTGGAAATTATTTTAGTGTTTGCCCAGTGAGTGTACCATCCTTGCATTTCTGGGATAAATCCTAGTTGGTCATGGTGTATGATCTTTCTGATGTACTGCTGGATTTGATTTGCTAGGATTTTGTTGAGGATTTTGGCATCTATGTTCATGAGGGATATAGCCCTGTAATTTTCTTTCATTTTGTTGTCTTCATCTGGTTTTTGTATTAGGGTGATGCCTGGAAGTGTTCCTTCTTGAATTTTTTTGGAATAGTCTGAGGAGGATAGGTTTTAATTCTTTTTTGAATGTTTGATAAAACTTCCCTGTGTAGCCATCTGGCCCTGGGCTTTTGTTTGCTGGAAGCTTTTTGATGACTGCTTCAATTTCTTCCATAGTTATTGGCCTATTGAGATGTTCAGATTCCTCCTGATTAAGTTTTGGAAGATTTTATTTTTCCAGGAATATGTCTATTTCCTCCAGGTTGTCCAGTTTGTTGGAATAGAGTTGTTCATAGTATTTTTTAACAATTTTTTGTATTTCGGCAGGGTCTGTTGTTATTTCACCTCTTTTATTTCTGATTTTGTTTATTTGGATCCTCTCACTTTGCTTCTTGGTGAGCCTGGCTAGAGGTTCATCAATCTTGTTTATCCTTTCAAAGAATAGTTTTGTTGATCTTTTGTATTGTTTCTTTGGTCTCTATATCATTTATCTCTGCTCTGATCTTTATATTTCCTTCTTTCTGCTTACACTGGGCTTGTTGCTCTCTTTCTAACTCTTTGAGTTGTAGGATTAGGTAATTTATTACCATTGTTTCTTGTTTATTGCAGTAGGCTTGTAGAGCTATGAATTTCCCTCTCAAGACTGCTTTTGCTGTGTCCCATAGATTTTTGGATTGTTGTGTTTTCATTGCCATTTGTTGCCATGATGTTTTTTGTTTTTTTAAAAAATATATTTTATTGATTTTTCACAGAGAGGAAGGGAGAGGGATAGAAAGTCCGAAACATCAATGAGAGAGAGAAATCAATCAGCCGCCTCCAGCACACCCCACACTGGAGATGTGCCTGCAAGCAAGGTACATGCCCCTGACCGGAATCGAACCCGGGACCTTTCAGTCCACAGGCCGACGCTCTATCCACTGAGCCAAACTGATCTCAGCATGCCATGATGTTTTTTTATTTCTTCCTTGATCTCTCTGGCTATGCAATCATTGTTTAATAGCATGCTGTTTATTCTCCATGTGTTTGATTTTTGGGGGTTATTTTTTTTGTAGTTGATTTCCAGTTTTATGCCACAGTGATCTGAGAAGGTGCTTGATACAATTTTTATCTTCTTGAATTTAAAGAGACTTTGCCTATGACCTGACATATGGTCTATCTTTGAAAATGACCCATGTGCACTTGAGAAGAATGTATATTCTGTGGCTTTGGGGTGAAGTGTTCTGAAGATGTCAATTAATTCCATCTGGTCTAGTGAGTCATTTAGGATTAATGTTTATTTGCTGATTTTTTGTTTAGAGGATTTGTCCAATGGTGATAGTGGGGTATTAAAGTCTCCTACTATGATTGTATTGCTGTCAATCTCTCCCTTAATAGCCTCCAGGAGTTTTTTTTTTTAATGTATTTGGGTGCTCCTGTATTGGGTGTGTATATGTTTACCAGAGTTATTTCTTCTTGTTGGATTGTTCCCTTTAGTATTATAAAGTGGCCTTCCTTATCTCTTGTTGTGTCCTTCACCTTGAGATCTAATTTGTCAGATATAATTATTTCTACCTCAGCTTTTTTTTCATTTCCATTTGCCTGAATAACCTTTTTCAATCCCTTCACCCTCAGTCTGTGTGCATCTTTTTTTCTAAAGTGGGTTTCTTGTAGAAAGCAGATATAGGGATTGTGTTTTCTTATCCAATCAATTACTCTATGTCTTTTGATTGAGGCATTTAATTAATTTACACTTAAAGTTATTATTGATAGGTTCTTATTTGTTGCCATTTTTATTCTTTCCTCTGTGTTCCTTCTTCACTTCCTATTTCTTTTTTTTTTTTTTTTTACAGCAAACCCTTTAGCATTTCTTGCATTGCTGGTTTGGTGGTAAATAAATTCCCTTAGTCCTTTTTTTGTCTGTGAAGCTCCTGATTTCACCTTCAATTTTGATTGATAGCCTTGTTGGGTTCAGACCCTTCCTTTGCATGACTTTGTATATTTCATTCCAGTCCCTTTTGGCCTGATGAGTTTTTGTTGAGAAATTAGTCGCTAGTCTAATGGGGGTTCCTTTGTAGGTAACTTTCTGTCTTTCTCTGGCCATTTTTAAGATTCCTACTTTGTTGTTGGTGTTTGCCAATTTAATTATAATATGCCTTGTCATTCGTCTTTTGGTGGTCATTTTGCTTGGGACTCTGTGTGGGTTTTTTTCTTCCCTATATCAGGGATGTTTTCTATTATTTCTTCAAACAGATTTTCTATTTCTTGTTCAGTTTTCTCTCCTTCTTGTATCCCTATTATGCAGATGATATTTTGTTTTGTGTTGTCCCAAAGTTCCCTTAGGCTCTCCTCCTGTTTTTTAATTTTTTTCCCTAAAAACTGCTCTACTTAGATATTTTTTCCTACCTTGTCTTCTAGCTCACTGATGTGATTCTCTGCTTCTTCTAGCCTACTTTTGATGCTTTCTGTTGAGTTCTTTACAGCAGCGATGTCATTTTTCATTTCTTTTTGGGTCTTCTTCATTTCCTCTTGGTTCTTACTCATATTGTCAAATTTGTCTTCCATTCTTTTCAGCTACCTTATGACCATCTGTCTGAATTCTCTCTCTGGCAGGTTGCTTGCCTCCATTTCATTTACTTCCTTTTCTGGTGATGCTTGCTTTTTTTTTTTTTTTTTATATGTGGGCTGTTTCTTTTTCTCTCCATGATTCTCTTCTCCAGGTGTCTGATTATGTTGTTCTCCCTCTCCTGCATTGATTTAAAGGCACAAAATACAACACAGCCAGGCTCTGAACAAAAATGTATTCATGATATTAATAACCACAAATAAAAGTGACCACCTCAGAGGGGTAAATTAGGGGATAGGAGAGAAAGAAGAAGAGATAAAAGTAAAAGAAAAATAAAAAAAGAAAGGAGTGCCAAAATGAAATTGAGAGAAAGGAGAAAAAAGAAAGTAAGAGAGAAAAGAAAGAGAATAAGAAAGAAAAGGGGAACAAACTATATATACAGGGAGAAAACTCCAATAGAACAGCCACTAATCCCAACAAATGCAACAAGTACCTGGAGTAATACAAACTACAAACAACTACTATCAAGCAAGGTGAGGGAAAACAGAAGCAGTAAACAAACAAAAACAAAAAAATAAGACAAAAAAAATAAGCAATGCAATCTCACAAAAAAGCATAAAAATTGATATAATTAACATTCAAGTAAACAATAACAAAAGGACAGAGAGAAAAACAATTTTTGCATAGTGAAGACAGAAGGAAGAGGTGTGTATGGACTTGGAGCAGGAGATTGGAAGTGAGATATATAAGTAGGGTAAAATTTTAACAGTGGATAAAAAGAAATAATGGGAAAAATCTAAAGTAGGAAAAGGGTAAGAGAAACAGGGCAAGAAATGTGGGAAAGTTAGGAAGAGAGTGATGGCATAAAGATAGAGTTGAGATAGAGTAAAATGATGCTAAAGGAAAGATGAAAATCGGATGTAGAACAATAATCCCAAAGTAAAATATAAAGTAAAATGACATTTTTTTAACAAAAAGGTAAAATAGTAGTAGTAATAATACTGATTGAAAATAAAAATGTAATAAGTAAAAAGGTAAAATCAAGTGAGCAAAAAAGAAAAAAATTAGTTTCTTAAATAAAAGATGAAAAAAATTATAAAATAAAAAAATAGAATATACAGTAGTGAAGGTCATTCACTTCCCCTATTGTTCTGTTTGGCGTGCCTGTTTCCCAGTCAGGACAGTATTGCAGTTTCCTGCATTCCACTGCTCCTCAGTGTTGTAAACAAATCCTGATTTTTAAGGAGGCAGTGTGTCTTAATTTCTTTATTCCTTTATTTGTGATTACACAAGAATCAATTTGTGATTTAGCCCCTGGGTGGCAGTGTTTCTGGATTAACCTCTGAGACTATAGGTCCTCTCTAGCCTGTGCTTAGATCCTGCTTTTCCTGTGCCACTCAATACTGGTTTTTGGGAGTGGGCTGTCCCAGAGCTGTTTCTCCAAAGGTCCCTCCCCACTCTGATCCCCAGGTTCCAGAAAAACAACTTTCTCCTGCAGTCTCCCAGGGTGACCCCAACTGGGTGATCTATGTATTGGGCAATACATAGCAATCAGAAGCACGGATCTAAAGAGGAAAGAGCGTAAGTGGGAGAACTCCCTGTCCCCTCATGTCCAAGCATCAGGCACATTTTTAAAATTCCCAGTCTGTTCCTCTGCATCAGATCAAAACGGTTGCTTTCTAAAGATCCCCTCTGTTAGCAGCTCTGAGGACCCATTTCCACATTCATGGGTCATGCCAGACCCAACAGCCATGGATCTCTCCAGGCACAGACTTCCCCTGGTCTTCCAGCTTCTGCAGGGCACATGCTACTCTGTCCTGCAGGACCAGAGATCTTACCTCATCCCAGGCAAAATCCGTGGTGGAGTATAGAGCTCCTCTGAATCCACGTGTTTGCGTCAATTGGGGACCAGTATCCTGGGGTTATCAGCTGCTCAGTGAGTGCCGTAGTTGTAGATTATCAGGCTTCTAATAACATCCACTCTCCCCTTCAAGATGGCTCGATCTCTGCGTTCAAGCTGGTGGCTCCAGGAGGGAACATAGTAGCAGTAGGGGCTGCCCAGTCAAGGGAGCTCCGTCCAGCAGTTTCCCACCTTCTCCTGGAGTATAGCTGTCCCTCAACACACCAACAAACACTCCCCATGCAACCCTCAGCTGTTTCCTCTGTCTGCTCCTGGACAAGGCTTAGGACACGTCCATCTATTCTGCCGCCATTTTGTTTGTTTGCTTCTAATTCAATTCTATCTGCTATTTTATGGTCCTCAAATTTTTTTTTAAACTAAATATTTGGCAATGGCACTCTGTTTTGTTTTCCTATGTTGTGAGTATATACTTACAGTTCTGTGTGTTAGTATATGTTTCAACATTGTCCCAACTCCTTTTGGATCAGAAAGCAGGTTATTGCTGAGAGGTTTGAATTCCTCTTGGAGTTGGTAGTTAATTATATTTTTACTTTCTTGGCTTTGAGTAGCCCTCCTGGTATTTGACATTTCCCAGTGGCTGGATAGTTAATTTTGTGAAATTAGGGTTGCCATCTTTAGGGAAAATTTCTGTTGGTCATTAAACTGTATGGAAGCAATCATCTATTCCTAAAAATAGATACCTGATTGTCTCTACACTTTTCTGAGGCTTTTTCATTATGAAAAATTTCAAATATACTAAAAATCGAATAGTATAATGAATTTCCAATTCATACCCAAACCCATTTTCTATAATTTATTTTACTTTCAAATTGATCATTAAATATTTGATGTGATTTCTACCACAATAGGATTTTTATTGATGGGGAATACTGATGTTAAAGAGATATCAAACAATAATTAAAGGCAAAGTATAATTCAAGATTGTTACAATCTATTTATTCAACTGATTTGTCAAGCTAGTAGTCTTCTTATTTTAAATGTTTTCCTTCTGTTGTCTATTTACAGACAGGGAAAGTTTCCCAGGGTATCCTGAATGGAAGACACAAGGTCCAGAATAGCATAACAAAGTAACAGGTAAATAACATTTGACATTTGTTAATATACACACAAAAATCACAGGAAAGATGCATAATAAAATAATGAAAATGGTTAATTAGATAAGGGAATGTGGTATGAATGGGGTGAGAGGATGAGGACTTTTTAATCTTTAACTTGTTTCAAGCCATGCATGAAACTAACTAAAATATTTTCTTCTACATGCTCTATTTCATGCCCAAATTAGGGCATTCCTATGATCAAATCATTTGAACTTATTATAAGTTGCATAACAAAGCAGTTGTCAGTTGGACAAATTGCTATGTAATTTTTACAAATCACCTGACTTTGATATCATCTCTTTTGTGCCTACAGCTACTCAGGGGATAGGGCCCCTCTTTGGGAGACTCTGAGATTTATGTTCCAAAGAAAGGTCCCAAAAGCTTCTAGGGAATAGGTACTGATCAAAACTGAAAGTCATAGGGAATTGGGAGAGGAATACTGCAGAGTTTGTTCTGGGCCAAGAGGAGGGGCCAGCATTGATTGGTGCAGGCTTTGAGTCTAAGGGAGCAAAAGACAACTAGGAGACTAGACTTGGTTGTTTAACGCACGTCCTACACTTTCTGTAGACTCCAAGATGTCGCAAAGAAACTTAAATCGCAGTGAGGTGGCATCAGGGAAAGACAGTTTTGTTCTTCTTTATGGCACCACCATTCTGACCTCCAGCCATCTAACTGGATTTCACTGGTCTGCTCCTTAAAGAAATAAATATAGGGCCTTTAGTGGGCACCAGACAGAAGCTGAGGTGACCCCTGCCTTCTGAAAACTGTTCTGTTCTACCTCCCAAGAGCTTTGCTTCAGGAGAGTTTAGTTTGTTTTTGAAGATCTTTCCTGGAGTAAGAGGAGCTTTTCAGGGTGGTTGCATACAGGTTGAGACCTAGTGGAGTACAGGAGGGAGGGAAAAGCTTACCGTCCTTTATTGATATTTACAGTCAGGATTTGGAAAGGAGAGGAGGTATCCAGAGCACAATACTTAAAAAGGGGACAGGAAGATATAATTAGTAATTATAACCTAACTTTTCCTGTCAATTTGGTACTGTGGCTGTGATGTGTCAGATGCAGGATGTAAGCACCAATTCCTTTGGATGTGAGGGTTTGAATCCCAACACTGCCAGAGTTTTGTTGCATGCAGGTGCCCTCCCTCCAGATATACATTCTGTAAATCCATGCAGGGGTACTCTACTACCTGAATTTTCTGAACAATGCGCTCTGGACTGGGGGAATGAGATCAGTGAACGAATGATTCATAGCTTCTGGCTAGGGAGTTCACAGTTAAGTCTAATACTCAGACCATCAGAAGACTCACTCCTCCTGGTGTCTGTTTGGAAGGGGTTTCATAAGACCTTGCCAAGGGGATGACATTTAAACTGAGGTGCTCAGCGTCGACCTATGAACCAGGAATTTAGGGTTCAATTCCTGGTCAAGGCACATGCCATGGTTGTGGCCTCCATTCCTAGTGTGGGACCTTGTAGGAGTCAGTTTATCAATGATTCTCTCTCATCATTGATGTTTCTATCTCGTTTTCCCTCTCTCTTCCTCTCTGAAATAAAATATTTTAAAAAATATTTAATTAACTGGGGCACTCAAGTAGAGGTAGAGAGGTAGAGAGTCTTGGAACCTTAAAATGCAGGGTGTGTCCTGTAAAATGGGGCACTGGAGGGGAGCAAGGAGTGAAGTCAGCCTTTGTCTCATCATTTGATCCTAAGTGTTAACTCGGAAAAGTTGAGGCACTTACTCACATAACCTAAGAAAAAATTTGGACAGTTGCACAAAGCACCAAAAATGTCCCTATGACCCATGCTGCTGACTATCTCACAGTTCCTCACTGCATTTCTCAAAGAATGTTCTCTATTCCTCCACCTGCCACTGGACTCCCCCTACAAGAGCACCATTCCCTTCTTCACTCCTCTCTCTCTCTTCATCTTTCCTTCCAAGGCCACCATTAGGAGAGTAAAGGAGATGGCTAATTAGGGAGCTAATCATCCAGGGTAACAACTTCTCACCAGCTCAGGGAAGTGACTCAACTTCCAGACTTGAGCCATCCAAGGAAGACCATTCTGAACAGCATCCTACCCACAGAGTCCTAGGATGGGTTCCAAGTCAGAATTTGAACTCTTAAAGGAACATTCTCACTTTCTGATATCAGGGCAATGCCCTTCCTGCCCCTCAGACATGGTACCCAGAAGGTTCATTGGGCTCCACTACACCCAGATTTGTACCTTCCTCAAGGCCTTGTGAAGGAGTCACTGATTAATTTTAATAGGTGGTTAATTTTAATGGAACCTGATTGACCCATGGCCTAAAAAGGTAAGAGAAAGCCCTGCAACCAAGGAGTTTTACACTGACCCTCATTCTCCCAAAGGGATAGGTGTAGTTCTTCCAGTTCAGGGTGTGGTGACACACTCATTCAAGGTCTCTCAGGTATGACTTGTTGAGCCACTGTGAGTGGGTGAGCCATCTTGCAGTGTCCAGCACACACCAGGTGTGATCTGAAACATTTATAAAGAATGTGGAGCCAGAATAAGGGGTCTTATTTGGACACCACTGTCCCTGTCCTCTTTCCATTTGCCTCCAGTGCCACTCCAGGAAACCATAGAACTGTGGGCTATTTTAGGAAGCATCCATCTCTGCCCAAGGAATCCAGGCGGTTGGGCAGAGGAGGGAGACAAGCCCCCAACTGCCACAAAAGCTAGGAACCTATGGGTGCGGTCTTCCTGCCTGGCCCAATATTTTTTTTCTCCATCACTTCCCAGTAAGCCTTATTGAGCCTGAAAAGTGAGCTTAGGGCACAATGTGCAGCAGGGCAGGGTAGGAGGCAGTGGGGGCACTTTAGAACCAGAGGAAGAGGGGAGCGAGTCTCTCACATGCATTGTTTTCTGAGGGACCTATATCTTCCCCTGTGGTGCCTACCTGATGCCCATTTGGCTGGGTTCTCCCCCTTGCCTTTTCTCTGCAAGGGCTCCAGGATGGGACATACACATCCATTTCTCCAATGCCATCCTCCTCTTCCCCTCTTAACTACTTTCTGACCGCCGATGCTGCTGCTGACTGCCATCCTCCCTCTGTAAAAAAAGGGGCACAGGGAGGGGAAATGAGGCAACAGTTGAGAGCCTGAGCCCAGGCATCTTGAAAGTCACTGACCTGGGCGGGACACTGGGCTACCCCTAAGCCCTGGTGTGTTCAGAACTTCCTTCAAGGGAGTCTTCCATCATTCAAGGCATGTTGGGCCTAGAGTACTCCAGTGTCTCTATCTCTGTCCATTGCAGAAAAAGTCATGCCCCACGATTCAAGTATGGACTCATAGATAGATAACTTAGTTGATAGCATCAAAGATTCTTTACTTCCTTAGGTTGCTAGTTTGATTCCCACCAAAGGAACTCCCTTTGCTTTGCACATCCTCAGGCGTACAGGTGAAAGCCAGGGAAGCCCTACATGTGTGTGGTTAACCTATGAATGGGTTGGTGCCAGGGAACACATCTGCTCCTCCTTCTTGCATATAGCTTTTGGTTGCTCTACTACCTTACCCACAGACCCAACCAGCCAGCCCCAGCATTCTCTTCAAGTTTATTCACCCACAGCTCAGCTCCAGAGAGCTGCCTGTCACAACTTCCACTTTGCTCACCATGGACAGATCCCTGCCAAACAGGTGAGCAAGTAGTAGCCCTGAACAGGGAGTCTTGGAGGCCCACAAGCATGTAGGCCATCACAAGCATCAGGAACAATCATGGCATCTTTCTTATACATGTTTCTATCTGTCATTCTCTGTATCTGTCAGCATCCTTCTCTTTTTCTATTTTTGTTTTATTTTGAATCTGACTCTGAAGCCATATTTGACCTGAAGAAACAGGATATGCTCAACCTGCCTGCTTAGCACAGTGTTTGTACAACATTGCCCTTTGAGACTTTTAAGTAATGGGAAACTTTTTATTGACTTTGGTTCACATTTTTAGGATGAAAATTTAGCTGTCTTGTAACTATAGTTTGGGGGACGATTATATCTACTTAAGAGAAAAGCATATTACTTCAGGAATCACAAAGTACCGCTGTCTGAAAACTTGAAATTACAAAATTCACATTTTTTAACAATCATGGGCCAAAGGCATTCTGATTTCACACATTAAAAAACTATGATATATGCCTGGTGTGGCTCAGTGGTAAGAGTGTTGGTCTACACACTGAAGGGTTGCATGTACTTGGGTTGCAGGTTCTTTCCCTGGCCCTGTTGGGCACGTGTGGAAAACAATCCATGAGTTTCTCTTTTCTTCCCTCTTCTCTTCTCTTCTCTTCTCTTCTCTTCTCTTCTCTTCTCTTCCCTTCCCTTCCCTTCCCTTCCCTTCTCTTCCCTTCCCTTCCCTTCCCTTCCCTTCCCTTCCCTTCTCTTCTCTTCTCCTCTCCTCTCCTCCCCTCCCCTCCTCTCCTCTCTCTCTCTGTCTCTCTCTGTCTCTCTCTGTCTCTCTCTGTCTCTCTCTCTCTCTCTCTCTCTCTCTCTCTCTCTCTCTCTCCCCCCTTCTCCTCCTCTACTCCCTCCCTCCCTTCCACTCTCTCTAAAAATCAATGGAAATAATATCTTAGGTGAGGATTAAAAAAACAACACTGCAGCTTTCAATGGCTCAAAAAGTCAATAACATATCAATACTATTTCTAGACAGTCAAAAACCAGAAGGAATTGCATGGTTTGCCACATAATTTCAGTTATATAAGGTCATTGAGTATCCATACATAATTCAGGTATGATATCAAATAAGAATGTACCCCTTTTTAATTCTTGTGCATTTAAAAATATATTTTATTTATTTTTTTACAGTGAGGAAGAGAGAGGGATAGAGTTAGAAACATCGATGACAGAGAGACATCGATCAGCTGCCTCCTGCACATCCCCCACTGGATATGTGCCCACAACCAAGGCACATGCCCTTGACTGGAATCAAACCTGGGACCTTTCAGTCCTCAGACCGATGCTCTATCCACTGAGCCAAACCGGTTTCAGCTCCTTATACACTTTTGGTGGGAATTCAGAATGGTGCAGCCACTATGGACAACAATATGAAGGTTTCTAAAAAAAAATTAAAAATAGAATTGCCTTATGACCCAGTGGTTTCATTTATTTAAATATATATGAAGAATCCTAAAACACTACTTGAAAGAATGTATACATCCCTGTGTTCATTGCAGTATTATTTACAACAGTCAAGCTATGGAAGCAACCCAAATGCATATCAATAGACATGCAGATAAAAAAGCTGTGGTATGCATATATAATGAAATATTACTCAGCTGTAAAAAAGAACAAAATCTTACAATTTGCAAAAGCATAGATGGACCTAGAGGGTGTTATGCAAAGTGAAATAAGTCAGTCAGAAAAAGACAAAAACCATGAGATTTCTCTTATAAGTAGAATCTGAAGGACAATATAAATGAACAAAGTAGACTGATAGATACAGAGAGCAGACAGATGATTTCCAGAGGGAAGGGAGGTTGGTGAAAAAGGTGAAGGGATTGAGAAGTACAGATTGGTAATGGCAAAATTGTCATAAAAATTTAAAGTACAGAATAGAAAATATAGTCAGTAATCTATACTAATAAAAGGATAATGTTCTAATTAGGCCGATGTCTTGCAGATATCCCTTGGGATAAAGCCACAGTGGCGGGGGCGAGGCAGAGGTGATTAGGGGTCATCAGGCTGGCTGGCGGAGGGTGAGGGGAGCAGTTAAGGGGCAATCGGGCCAGTAGGCCACAGGCAGAAGCAGTTAGAGATGATCAGGCTGGCAGGAAGAAGTGATTAGGGGTGATCAGGCTGGCAGGCAAGTCAATGGTTAGGAGCCAACGGTCCCAGATTGTGAGAGATATGTCTGACTGTTGGTTTAGTGGTAGGAGGTGAGGCAGAGGTGATTAGGGGTGACCAAGCTGGCAGGGGGGAAGCAGTTAGGGAGCACTCAGGCCAGCAGAGGGGAGCAGCTAGGTGGGGATCAGGCAGGCAGGGGAGCAATTAGGGGTATCAGGCCAGCAGGCAGAGGTGCTTAGGGATGATTAGGTCAGCAGATGGAGTCAGGGATCAGGCCTAAACCAGCAGTTGGACATCCTCTGAGGGGTCCCGGATTGAAGAGGGTGCAGGCCGGGTTGAGAGACATCCCCCCGCCCCATGCACAAATTTTATGCACTGGGCCTCTAGTCTATAATAATAAAAGCATAATATGCTAATTAAACCTGATGTCCTTTCAGACAATCTTCTGGACAAAGCCAAGGCTGCAACCATGGGATCGAGGAAGCCACGGTAGTTGCGAGGGACCCAGGCAGCCACCATGGCTGCAAAGGCCTACTCTTGCACTAATTGCATGCATCAGGTCTCTAGTATTATATTAACTCTGTATGATGCCAGTTGGGTAATGAAAATATCAGGGAAACATTTTGTAAAGTTTATGATTGTCTAACCACTGTGCGGCACACCTGACTATTGTTGTTGTAGAAGTACAAAACAGACCGCCTAACATGTGCCACTTGGAATTACTTTGAGCAGATGGCAATCCAGACCCTGCAAGTTCATGGGCAAGATGTATCATTCTCTTAATCTAAATTAGAGGCCTTGCCCATAATAACACTTTTCACAAGAAAGAACTTTTTATAACCCATCTAGGGTCATAAAGTTCTAATTACTGAACAGCTGCTCTACTTATCCTCCTGCAGAGAATGACCTTCCTGCTCTCTGAAATCCCTAGGTGCTAAGCTTATCACATCCTTTCCTCAGAATGCCAAACATACCTCATTTAGTCTCTCTCTCTCTCTCTATCTCCCTCCCTCCCTCTCATAGGTAAAGTCTCTGAGTCTCTCATATATGTATGTGGGATTCTCATACCTAGGTAATCAAAGTTAGGGGCCACCAGGCTAGCAGGGGAGGGCAGTTGGGGGCAATTGGGCCAACAGAGGAGAAGTTAGGTATCAATCAGGCTGGCATGGGAGTGGTTAGGGGTGATCAGGCTGGCAGGCAGACCAGTGGTTTGGACCCAGCAGTCCTGGATTGTGAGAGAGAAGTCCAACTGCCGGTTTAGGCCCTATTCCACAGGCTATCTTTAGTGGTCATCTTTGACCACATGGGGATGGTCATCTTGTGCGAGGATTTGAGGGTCAATTAGCATATTACCTCTTTATTATATAGGATCTTTTACTGTGTAGCTTTCCAATTCCTGAGGGGACCCAGATTGGAGAGGATGCAGATTGGACTGAGGAACATATACACATCTCCCCTCCTCCCAGTGCACAAATTTTGTGCACTGGGCCTCTAGTAATGAAAATAATTAGGGAAGGGAATGTGGTATAGATAGGAATAGGGGACTAGGACTTTTTAATCTATAACTTCTTATATTTTTATTTTTGAGTCATGTATGTCTTTATATTTTGAATAAATAAAATATTTTTCTTCTAACATGCTCTATTTTTTGCAAAACATAGAATATTTCTATGATCAAATCTATTAGAATGTGTTATAAGTTGACACCTAAAAATATGTCAATTGGACAAATAACTATGTAATTTTAAAAAATCACCTAACTTTGAGCTCATTCCTTTCTGCTGTAGTCTCAATCTTTATAGTCCAATTAAAATTTTTTACAAATAATTTTATTTTAAAGTATGTCTTATAAACAAAAACACTTCACCCATTTTTCCCACACACCCCTCCTACCAATGCCTCTGGTAACCACCAATATGTTATCTGTATCTATGAACTAGGTTCTTAATTATTTTTTTTTACATGTAAGAAATAACATATGGTATTTGTCTCTCTCTTTCTGACTTATTTCACTTAATATAACACTTCAGAGTCAAATTCAGAATAAAACAAAAAGAGAAAAAGAGTAGGATGCTGACAGATACAGAGAATGACAGTTTGAAACGTGTACAAGAAAGTTGCCATGATTGTTCCTGATGCATGTGATGGCCTATATGCTTGTGGGCCTCCAAGACTCCCTGTTCAGGGCTACTGCTTGCTCACCTGTTTTGCAGGGATCTGTCTATGGTAAGCAAAGTGGTAGTGGTGACAGGCAGCTCTCTGGAGCTGAGTTGTGGGTCACAAATGGAAAGATTTGTGGCTGAATAATATTCCGTTGTATATACCACATATACATATATACCACATCTTCATGCATTCATTCTTCAATGGATCCGTACATTGTTCCTATTTTAAATAATGCTGGAATAAAAATAGGGTGCATACATATTTTTTTGTTAGGTTCATATGGTAGTTCTATTTTAAAAATGTGAAGAATGGCTACCTCAGCTTACACTGCCACTAACAGTGCACAGGGCTTTCTTTTCTCCATCTCCTCACCTACACTTTTTAATTCTTGTTTTATTGGTAACATTCCTTCTAACAGGTATGAGGTGATATCTCACTTTGGTTTTCATTTGCATTTCTCAGATGATTACTGATATAGAGCACCTTGTTTAAGAAATTTTTTTAAAGCAACAATTTTATAATCCAAATTGTTTCCTTACTCAGTTGTCAACTCTGTTATTTAAAACAGAAGTGACATTCAGAGCTATTTCACAGTAAAGAATTACAAAATTAAAGAAAGGAATGCTTTAGGTTTTTATACTTTGCTGAAATTCTTTTTCCCAGGACCTATAAAACATTAATTTGTTTTCATATTTTGTTATTTTTGTGTTTTCTGTTTGTTTTTAAATCAGTAAGTAATCTAGGACTAGCATTATGTTTGTTAGACCTGGCATTTAGAGCATCTTTTCATGCACATGTTAGTCATCTATATATTTGTCTTCTTTTGAAAAATGTTTCCTCAGATTTTTTGCCTATTTTTAATCAGATGGTTATCTTTTGCTATTGCATTGTATAAGTTTTTTATTTATTTTGGATATTAGGTTCTTATCAGCTTCTCCCAATTTCAGAGACTTGGAATAAACCTCTCTATGGTTCTGTGTGCAGAGATTCTGCAACTGTGCTCAGGATTCAGAGAATACCAAGCAAATTATAAACACTCTTTATATTTACGGTCTGTCTTACTTGATCTAAGTCCAAGTATACTTTTTTCATCTTCATCTGAAGACATTTTTATTGATATTTAGAGAGAGAGGAAGAGGGGAAATAGAGGGAGAGAGAGGGAGGAAGGAAAAGAGAGAGAGAGAGAGAGAGAGAGAGAGAGAGAGAGAGAGAGAGAGAGAGAGAG